>OZ024807.1:17991812-18516812 GCA_964017045.1 Omphiscola glabra
AATGTTTTATTGGCACGTTATTCCTAGGACTTGTCATGCAGACAATAACAATGGGGTGTCAAAGATATGTTAATCATGAATTTAATAATGTTATTATCACTATCACTGGAGCTTAAACCCAAGCCATTAGGGTAGGTGTTTTTAGCCAGGTTAACTTTGATTAAGAAACCAATAATTTTGTGTTATTTTTAAAATAAATTTTAAATCATGATTTTATTTTTTTATTTCATACCTCAAATTGAAGCAAATTTGTGTAAAACAACATCACTTTATTTCATTTTCAAGTATTTTCATCTCTCTCTTAACTTTTACTCTTGATGAATACTCAATAATGAGGAAAAGTCAAGAAACATTGTTTTTTCCATTTTACTTATTATGATTTAAATAATTAAATGTTTACCTTTTTTGATTTACTCAAGGCAACAATTAACATCATTTTTGATAGAGTTGGAAAAGTTGATCCAGTGACCAAAGGCATTGAGATTGCTGTCAAGTATTTCGGATTTGAATTTGATGTGAGCATTTTGATTTTTGTTGTAATGTGATCATTGAAAACTGCTCGTTTAGAACTTCAGTTATTGCCTTATCACTGCACTCAAAGATTTAACTTGGTTTATTTTAACATGATTTTAATGTGCTATTTACTTTCAAGATCTAATTGTAGAAATAATTATGCTTAACTGTTTAAAAAAAATGTCTTTATTTTCAGATCAAGTTCTGGTCTCAGCAGATTTCCTTTCTGTTAGTTGGTGTTATTATTGTTACATCCATAAGAGGATTTCTTATCACATTGACCAGGGTAACTGATGCTTCAAAAATTTACATAGCTTTTGTGCTGTCCTTTTTTTTTCTTTTTGGATGCATAATAAATACATTGTACTAAAAGTTAAAATATGTATTCTTTATACTTTTATGTTACTCTTGTAATGTAACAATTGACATAGCTCTTGTGGTATCCTTTTTTTATATCCTAATTAACAGATTGAACTAAAAGTTAAAATATTTATTCTGTAACCTATTCTGTTACTCTTGTAACAAAAGGGAGACCATTTATGTTAACTGTTTCATTTGTATAACTTAAAAATGTCAAATATTGAAATTGTAACTATAACCAATGTAGTCTTGTTTTAAACACAAAATAATGGCTGTGATTTTTAATAAAGGGAAAAAAATTGTCTTTATACAAAAAGTTTTTGTAAATTTTTGTGTGTGACTAAAGAACATCTATAAATATAAACTTTTTATAAATATTAAAAATGTTTTAAAGCATAATTCCAACCTTAATAATCAATCATTATGAAGGAAGACCAACAATAATTTTTGAGTATTCTTTTTGTCATTTCAGTTTTTCTATGCTATTGCCAGCAGCAAATCCTCAAATGTCATTGTACTTTGTCTGGCCCAAATTATGGTAAGTCTTATAAACTATATCTACACATTGACAGATCACAAGATAAAAATTAATAACTTATTTGTCCTGAACCGCTACAGGAATACCCCTAGTGTCGGCAGCATGCTGGAAACACTGGGCTGGTCACTATTGGAGGAACGACGACGACTATCCAGGCTCTCCATGATTTACCAGATAAATAATGGGTTGGTCCACTGCTCCAGTATTAAACAGAAACTTGTCCCTCTCCCCATAGACAGCGACGAGGCCATGACAGGCAGTTCCGGCTCATACCAGCAAGAAGCCAGTATAGGAACTGCTCATTCCTGCAAAAGACAATCAGGGACTGGAACAAGCTTCCAAAAAGAACAGTTGAGGCGACAACGCTTGACACATTTGCGTATATTGCCTCAGGCCTTCCAACCCCCAGTGAATGATACCATCACTAAGTAGCCCTTGCAACCAGTGAAATATCCTCGTCAACACCAGGCACAGAAACATTGCAAATCCCTTTTACATGCATAGGAGCCAGAATGATCAATAAATTGATTGTGGGTCCTTAATATATAGAAGAAGAAGAATCTACTTGGTAGATATATACATCAGTGGCAAGTAAAGTATTCTGTTGTTCAATTAATTGGAAATATCTTTTGATGAAATCAAACCTTTTAATCAATAAATCTGTAAAAAATAGAATTAATTTCTGAAATCAATTAAAAATAATAAAATAATTTTTTTCCTCCTGTAGCTGTAACTTTTTATCCGGCTCATTCCACAATTTGAATATCACATTGTCTTATGCCAAGGCATCAGACTTCAGCATGCACTTGACTGCCTTTTGATTTTGATTAACTTCATATTGTAATCAAATATTGTTTGGGTAATCAAATTCAATAGCTTGTATCTCTGCTGGAGACTTGATTTTTTGGTGCTTAAGTTGAGACTGGCTAAAAAATGTAATGTGTCAAAGTTTTTTGGCAAGTCCTTATTCTGAAACATTATGCTGTAGAAATACAGAAGAGGGAGTAGAAAATGGGCCACCAGTCCAATCCTATTGGAAAATCATGTAGGTGATATTATTATTGTTCGTCCTTTGTTCAAAGATAACCAACACCTTTACTTGAGTAGTGGCCTTGACTTAAGCTGTATTTTGTTTAAGTGAGGCAGAGCTGCTCAATTCTGCAACCTCACTCTCTGGTCCTTGCCTATTTGTTCCTCTCGTCCTTGCCCATTTGTTCCTGTCATCCTTGCCCATTTGTTCCTGTCGCCCTTGCCTATTTGTTCCAATGGCAAGACTTAGTCCTATGATAACATCTACCTTAACCCTGGTCATGTTTCAGCTCTTGAACTAATTCAGTAGATAATAATTATTCTCATGATGTGGAGTCAGAGAGTTCGATCACCATTCTGGTACATGTTACTATTTAAATTCATTTTATTCATTAAATATTATTTGGATTGTTGTACATTAAAAGTGAAATGTTTCTTAGTTTAATTAAAAATAGGGCTGTGAATGGTCATTATAAATTTATAGGGTCTTGCTTTTGCATTGCTAGGATTTGCTAGGACCCCTAGCATAACTGTCCTGAAATATTACACTGAACCATTTTGTTTCATCCATTTAAGGGCATGTACTTTGTGTCCTGTGTTCTACTTATGAGAATGAACATGCCACAAGAATACAGGTCTGTGCTTCATTTGTGTATTTAATTCATGTTTAGCTATTTAGTATTTTTACTCTCATAATAGAATCTATCTATTGAGTCAGTGTGAAATTTGGATTTGTGTCATACATTAGCAAATGTTTACCAATATTAATATTTCTACCAAGTTATTTAAGAGGAAAAAATAATATGTCAAAAAATATGAAGATTTTTTTTTTTTATAAATGTGAAGGAACAATATTTTAAATTTTCTCCCTTTATTAAAGATGTATATTTTAAAACCTCGCTCACATTTTTGTTTGACCATTTCGTGTAGGCTGATCATCACAGAGGTTTTGGGAGACCTCCAGTTCAATTTTTACCACCGCTGGTTTGATGTGATATTTCTTGTCAGTGCCCTGTCCAGTATTGGATTCCTGTACATCGCCCACAATCAGTCGGCAGAGAAGAGCTTACACAGATGAGATCTCCTAAGTGTTATTTTAAAGAACAGAACTTAAATGGCAGGCCCTTGTTCAATGCCGTGTCACTTATATATGCATATTTCTCTGCCGCATGGAACATGAATGACAAGTGGGATGAATGGATAGATAATGTGACCAGGTGGGATGAATGGATAGATCATGTGACCAGATGCCTTGGCACCCACTGCTGAGATGAAGTAATTATTAAAGATAGCATGGAGTAAGATAGAGTTGTTAAAAGAGTAAGATAGAGATTGAGTAAATAAAGAGTGCATATGTTGCTAGCTTAATGAGATGTTAATAAAAGGCTCTATTGGCTGTGTGAAGTTCTGTTGTGATGTCAACCAATGGTGGGTTTTGACATTCAAAATTTGGTTTAATTCTGGTTCATTGAATTTTTCATATCTCCATGGTGACTCCATCAAAATACTGGTTAAATTTAGACAGGCTGCAGACGTTTTCTGTGTGTAAATGTGACTGGAAAGCATTTTTCCCCCTTAAACCTGGTTTTTAAACAAAATTGCTCTGTCCAATGTTTTTTGACCTTAGAACCAATGTTACATTGAGTCATGAGCACATGTGTTTTCATGTAATAGTCTTCATCATGTTATTTTATTTGACTGAAAATAAATTTTAAAAAGAGTTAACAAGTTTTACCTTATTGTCTCCAAATAAATAAGAAAAGTTCCACTTAGAGCAACAATGTCCAGGTGAATCCTACAACTCATTAAGTAGAGTAACTTCCTTGTCAACTGACCAGCAGTTTTTCTACATTCCTGATTATCCAACCATAAGTAAAGCTGATTAATAAATGATGAGTACTGAGAAAAGTAACCAGGATTTAAAATCCTGTAATCACAGTGTTGAATTGTCCAATATTGTGTATGGAGTGTATGAAAATAATTGAAATTCATACTCTTATGTGAGTGCATCTGTGGTTATGTATCACATACTTTGTCTCATTGTATGTACTTGTTGAATGATATACAAACTACAGTTTGCGATTACGATTCATCCCCAAACATCTCATCCCCAAACATCTCATCCCCAACCATCTCATCCCCAAACATCTCATCCCCAAACATCTCATCCCCAAATATCTCATCCCCAAACCATCTCATCCCTAACCATCTCATCCCCAAACATCTCATCCCCAAACATCTCATCCCCAAACATCTCACCACCAACCATCTCATCCCCAAACATCTCATCCCCAAACATCTCATCCCCAAACATCTCATCCCCAAACATCTCATCCCCAAACCATCTCATCCCCAACCATCTCATCCCCAAACATCTCATCCCCAAACATCTCATCCCCAAACATCTCATCCCCAAACATCTCATCCCCAAACATCTCATCCCCAAACCATCTCATCCCCAAACATCTCATCCCCAAACATCTCATCCCCAAACATCTCATCCCCAAACATCTCATCCCCAAACCATCTCATCCCCAAACATCTCATCCCCAAACCATCTCATCTCCAACCATCTCATCACCAAACATCTCATCCCCAAACATCTCATCCCCAAACCATCTCACCACCAACTATCTCATCCCCAAACATCTCATCCCTAAACATCTCATTCCAAACATCTCATCCCCAAACCATCTTATCCCAAACCAGCTCATCCCCAACAATCTTATCCCCAACAATCTCATCCTCAACAATCTTATCCCCAAACCATCTCATCCCCAACCATCTTATCCCCCAACCATCTCATCCCCAACCATGTCATCCCCAAACATCCCCAACAATCTCATCCCCAACAATCTCATCCCCAACCATCTCATCCCCAAACCATCTCATCCCAAACCATCTCATCACAAACCATCTCATCCTCAACAATCTCATCCCCAAACCATCTCATCCCCAACCATCTCATCCCCAACCCATCATCCCTGTTGTTTATTTTAACAGGCCATCTGGTTCAAGTCAAGTTCATGTTTGTGTTGTTGTCTGACCAATGGTTGCATTGTGCTGCTCTTCATTAAAGTGCGTTAGACCCATCATTTGTTATGTATGTTAGAATAATCTAGGGCCCTGATGAGAAATATGTTAGCCAATGGCCACAGGTGGTCATTTGAGATGTTTGGCCATCAGAATCTTTCACTGATGACAATAAGTGATGGTCTATGTGCTCTAATGTCAATTAATGGTGGTCTATATTTCACGATGACAATAAGTGATGATCGACATGCCCTGGTGACAGAGAGTGGTGGTCTATGTGTCCTGATGACAAGGGATGGACCTTTGTGCACTTCTATGCTACGGATGCTACTAGGATTCTTCGCATGTTACATGTATTGCTAATGGCTCAGTTGCCCCACCACACTCCCCCCTCTAATTCAAGTCACTTAATAATAAAAAAAAGTGGTAGTGACCATTGTATTTCGTATTCATATTAATGTAATCACTTTGAGTAAATGTTCATCCTTAGCCATGTCTCACAGGCAGCTCAGCCCCAGCACACTCCCTAGTCATCGATACTCGACACGCGCAATGAAAGAAAATAACATACATTAAAACAACCAGCCACACATTAAGAGCAATCATTAAGTTTCAACATGGATAACCGAGCATCAATAAAGCCACACAGACTATGAGACTATGATAGACTTGATCGATTGGCATTAATGAGATGACCGCCCCAGGCTTGCGCCGCGTCCCCATGTTTAATATTAACATTTAAATGTCAACACACTTTAAATAAAGTCATTAAAGCCAGCCACACGCTCATGTCCAATGGGGCGCATTGCAAGCAGGGATCCTCAAATTATGTTGAAATAGGGCCAGTTTAGATATTTAGTGGTTAGCTTTTTGTCAGTGTCAACACCGTCTGTTTAAAAATAATATATATATATACGCTATATATATATATATATATATATATATATATATATATATATATATATATATACATATATTTTTAATAAAAACGGAAAATGCTTAAAGAATTGTTTTTGGATATCAGATGGACTCGCCGGTTGTCATGTCAGTATATAGTAATGCCTAAACCGATCACTCCTACATACAAATGAACATTCACGGTTTCCACGATGTGGATTTTGTTTGTTTGTAGATGATGTATGGAGTATCAATGGAATCTTTAATTTTTGGAAAGGGGTAGGGGAGACAGTGGCAATTTTAGGGTTAGTGTTAGTGCGGCCCAAGAAAAACAACTCTACAGTCTCAGAAAATGCCACCCTTCCAAATAGGCCTACATTTCAAAACGTAACCCCCCCCCCCCGGGCAACCCTCTTCCAATACCACTAAGGGGAAATAGGTGTATCTCAACTGATGTGTTATCAGGTTATACTAATTTATAGCTGCAAACATAGGTCATAGGTCAAATATAACTTGTACTTAAAATTTAGTGTTCAAAAATAAAATATTTTTTTAAAAAAATCCTGATCGTATAAAATGACACTGGGGGCTGGCCAGATTTTAACCCAACTTGAACAGACTCATAGACGACTACCAGGCAGTTATTTAGCCCACAAGAACTATTGTTGTTTTAAATTACCAAACCGCTCGTTACAAAATTATCATCCCATGAAAAGGTTTAAAAACATGAATCATTGTATTGTTAGTCTATTTGTTAGTAGTAGTAGTAGCTCATGCTGTTGTTAAAATGAAAAAAAAATATGAGTGAATAGAAATGTCCATTTTTGTTATTTTAAGAACTAAATTGTTACACATGTATACGATATACACGGAGATTGCATACGCGCATGACACATAAGTTGACATTCTAGTATCACACATGCACCGGTATAGGAGCATGACATGTAACTTGACATTCTTGTATCACACATGCACCGCCATAAGAGCATTACATATAAATTGATATTCTAGTATCATATATACATGTACATCGGCATACGAGCATTACACATATGTTAATGTAAAACATTTACGCATAGGCTACATTGGAATTGAGTATTAGGCCTACATACCTACACTGACATGACAGAAAAACACAAACATTTGGCATAAGATGATTACACAAACATTCGGTCTACATCTTTCTCGTGCCTGGTGCGTCCCCTGACCCTCGTGTTGATGACACCGTTGAGCGTGTCATATCCAGGTTGACTATTTTCTGGATTGAAGTGCAGCTCCTTGTCGAGTGACCGTCCATAGCTGACAGCGGCCATGTTTTGGCTATCCCGGTGGCCGTCCGCTGAGGCCTGCCTCTCCTTCAACTGCTCAAGTGTGCCCAGAAAGTCATTGACGACATCTGTATCTATTCTGTGGTAGTTATCCAATGCAGCTTCGTCGGCCGGCTGCCGATGCGGTGACTTGTTGCGCTCCTGTCCGTCAGAAATTTTTGACCCATGTTCATTCGTTTCTCCATTGTATTCGTTTCTTTTCCTGCGTCCGAATTTTTTATTTTCTGAAGTTTCCGAAACGTACCGCCTATGAATTCCGTTTTCATCCAAGCCAATGTCATTGTTTTCGACTTGAATATTATCAGTTATTACGTTATCGTTCTGTTGAAAATTATCACTGACTTTTTTGGACAACTTATCGTCGAATAATTTGTTGGCGAATTGAAACAGTTTTAAATCCAAATGGTTAACTTGTTGAACTAGCTGGAGCATCCCCGGCTCTAGAGGTAAAAACGTCTCACTTGCTGTGTGCTGACGATGTAATGGTTGTCTAAAATGAAGTCCTAGCTCAGCTTCTATTTGAATAGGAGATAAGACATTTTTTTAATGATCTAAATAAATGTAAATGCGTTCTGATTACATTATACATTTTCAGTTTTAGCATATGGATAAACATTCTTATTAATATAACAATTTTAAACCTAATTTAAAAAAAAAATCTTAGACCTTGAAAGTGTTCCTTAAAAAATGAGCCCATCACAGTATAATAATATCAAACCAGACTACCATGTGGACAATAATAAACTTAAGAGCGATTATTTGACTCTATGGTCAGGGGTTTGGGGAAGGGGGTCTAAGGGATTAAAGTCAGTAGCAAAGTGTTTGAAATTGCATGTATATATTTATATATTATATATATATATTTAGTAATTTGATATATCTTGCTCCACCCCCCACCCCTCACTCCGATGATTATATTTTATGGTATTGTCCAGTGAAGCATATCTGACTGGAGATTTTCCAGTTTTCTTTCAATCGGAACTGCATCTAAGTTTGTGAGTGCAAAGATGAGATTATTCTATGTTTACATTGCACATTTCCATATCATGGTTTGATGTACTGGCTGGCATCCCTTGACACGACGATACCAGCCATGACGCCACCAAGGCTATTCGATGATAACCTAACAACACCATGGTATCGATGCTGGCCTAACAACACCATGGAAATCGATGCTGACCTAACAACACCATGGTATCGATGCTCACCTAACAACGCCACGGTATCGATGCTGACCTAACAATACCATGGTATCGATGCTCACCTAAAAAACATGGTATCGATGCTCACCTAACAACACCATGATATCGATGCTCACCTAACAACACCATGGTATCGTCCAGTCTGTCCAGGAGGCCGTAGAACGGAAGTCTGAGCAGCGTTTGTTGAGCACTTTTCAGCAGAGCTTCGTCGTACGCCTGGCCTCCAAGCCCCAGGGCGTTGACCTCTGCCAGATTGGCTAACATCCGGGTCTGACGATTGTGCGCTGGGTTTTCCCTGGAGAAAAAATTCAAATGAATATAAAAAATACAAACTGGATCTTCTAACATTAAAAACAAAATTCCATTCTTTTGAGCAGAGCACATGTTGTATAACACAAACATATGATATAAAAAAAGGAAACACTCCTTACCACTTATAACGTTATATAACCTTTAATTAACATTACATTTGACGCAAACATATTTTATAATATCTAGCAGCCTTCCCCAATGCCAATATAAACCAATAAAGTACACACAAAAAATGTGTCGAAACAATCAAATTTCAAACAAAAGGCAAAAAAAAAAGGTTCACAAACATTTAGCTAATTATTTTAAGTAAAAATAACTTGTAAATTTTTTAATAATTAAATTAAATTTTAAAAGCAGAAAATGTGTAAATATCGGCATTTAAACAAATAATAATAAAGAAAAATAATTGTTTTATAATATTGCTCTCTACAAGTTCCACCCCATAGTATTTAACACAATTTAACAAAATGCTAGACCACACCATTACTCCCCCCCCCCCTCCCCACCCCGCGTTCTCTTTGGATAAAATATTATTTTTTTAAAAGAGACTTTTTGTTGTGTTCATCATGTTTATGAACTGGTCTGATTTTTAATAAAAAAAGATTGAGTGAGACAAAACAAACAACGATATTATGAGAAACTTTGCGTACTTGCAACGGACGAAGTCCAAAAATGGCAGATTGGAGAGTTTGATGCCCAAGTAACACGCCAGTCCTTTCTTCTGTAACTCCAAGCTGGTGTTCCTGTACAGCCGGGGTTCGTGCTTAAAGAATGTGTCCTCATTTTTTGTGTGTAGCCACTCACTCAGGTAACGGGCAGTGGGCTCTCGTAACATTGTGACAAGGAAGTATCTGGAAAGGAAGGAAACAAGTAGGCTATTTATAACCACGGTATGGTTTTAAGGTGGTTAATAGTGGTTTATGCTGGTTTATGGTGGTTTGTGGTAGTTTAAAGTGGTTTATTCTGTTTTGTAGTTTTTTGTAATGGCTTATGGTAGTTTAAAGTGGTTTATTCTGGTTTGCAGTGTTTTGTAATGGCTTATGGTAGTTTAAAGTGGTTTATTCTGGTTTGCAGTGTTTTGTAATGGCTTATGGTAGTTTATAGTGGTTTATTCTGGTTTGCAGTGTTTTGTAATGGCTTATGGTAGTTTATAGTGGTGTATTCTGGTTTGCAGTGTTTTGTAATGGCTTATGGTAGTTTAAAGTGGTTTATTCTGGTTTGCAGTGTTTTGTAATGGCTTATGGTAGTTTAAAGTGGTTTATTCTGGTTTGCAGTGTTTTGTAATGGCTTATGGTAGTTTAAAGTGGTTTATTCTGGTTTGCAGTGTTTTGTAATGGCTTATGGTAGTTTAAAGTGGTTTATAGCAGTCTATGCTGGTTCATGGTGGTTTATACTGGTTTATGATGTGGCTTAGAAAGAAAATATAGGCCCACATTTCAAGTTGGTTTATACAGGGCCAGGTTGGAGGCTGATCTAGAAATTAAGACAGCGGGCAAAATAGATACGCATTTTGATAAAATGATGTACTTTATTAATGCATTAAAATGGGGAGTCTGATGTGTGAAGGTATATGGGGATGGGGATGGGTAGGGAGAACTCACCCTGTTTTTGGGAAGCTGGGGGGGGGGGGTGATGGGGTTCGATGAGGGAAAGAAAGCCGGGGGAGAGAGGGAAGGTATGCTGATAGAAGGCAGTTGAGGGGGGAGATGGTAGATGGTTGGGTCAGACGTTATGGGAGGGGCTGGGTGAGGATATAGTAACAGATTCGAAGAGAAGGTGGAGGGGGTGGAGAGTAATTGGAAACTTATCTGGAAATATCTTTTTTTTTTTGGATACAAACAACTAGTGATATTATTTTATTAAAAGTATCATTGAGCGCTTCTAAATAAAAAAAAATCACCGATCACTTGGTACTTACACTTTTTAAATTGAAAAATGCGACATATTTAGTTTCTGAAAAGTCATAGACAAGCCAACAAGAAAGCCCTTTGAGTTACCTTCTGTATAGTCATAGACAAGCCAATAGACAAGCCAATAGACAAGCCAACAAGAAAGCCTTTTGTGTTACCTGCTGGATAGTCATAGACAAGCCAACAAGAAAGCCCTTTGTGTTACCTGCTGGATAGTCATAGACAAGCCAACAAGAAAGCCCTTTGTGTTACCTGCTGGATAGTCATAGACAAGCCAACAAGAAAGCCCTTTGTGTTACCTGCTGGATAGTCACAGACAAGCCAACAAGAAAGCCCTTTGAGTTACCTTCTGTATAGTCATAGACAAGCCAACAAGAAAGCCCTTTGAGTTACCTTCGGAACGGCCGCGTGTCTCTGCCGCTAGTCTTAAACCAGCGGTCTATGGGACAGCCGTTGAGAGTCGTGAAGTCTGCAAACTCCCCGCAGACGTAACCCGTTGTGTTGAATGAATGAAATAACCAAGGCTGTCCGTGCCTGGACAAATGAGGAGGATAGAATTACGTGGGGGAACATTAAATGTGGAGCTGGAGACATTTGTTTATTCAGTGCCCAGCGATAATCACATACCAAAAAGTCCACATCAATAGTAAATGTACACTCATATATATCGCAATTGTCAAAACATATGAAACTATTTTATAACACAAATACAACAATACTGAGGCGGCGACTTCGGTGGTGTTTACTCTCACGGGGCGTCAAGTTAGCAGCATGAGAAACTTTGAGAGCAGTCTGGGAAGATCGACATCCGGTGTCATATCCCTTTTGTAAGAGCAGACACATGTCTGAATGGATGTTTTAGTAGCAGCGCGGTACGTACCCGCGCAGGGCCGCATCGTAGTGCGTCCATCTTCTGACCGATGACGTGTTAGTTGTGTCTCTGTTAATTCCCGACGGAACAAAAACAACATGCGACATGCCATTCAACCTTTTCACATCCCAAAAACTTTCATTGGACCACCCGGATCTACGTTTCCAGGCATTTCCCTTGGCCAGAACTGCATTTCTTCCATCATACACAATCATAGGACTACATCAATTCGCCCCCCCCCCCCTTTTTTTTCCACAAAAAAAAAAAAAGAAGAAGAAAAAACCCCACACTAAAAAAACAACAACAATCAAACATTTGACGACATCCTTCATAATTACCGACATCTCGCCACTTACGACAAACAACATTGCATAACTACAAAGAAAGAGATTCATACATACATAAATAAACACATGGATTCTGAAAGTATGGAGAAGTTGTTTTTTTTATAAGAAATGCATTTGTAACATTTTCAAAGGTGTAAATCTACACTTAGAAGTTAATCACATTCTTCTACAATATTTACATATCTGTATGTAAGCTGCGTCATGCCCCATAAAGTACAAAGAAAGATATTTGTAAAGAAAGTGACTTAATATAATCTCAACTGCTTAATAATTTTTATTTCAAATTAAAAATTATTTCATTAAGTGCCTTAATCAATAATCTCAAATGTGATTGTCTGATGACTTACTTGTTCAAACATTTGCACTTGGTCATTCTATCGTGGCACGAGCAGGGTGTATCCAGAACAGCTTCCCGTATGAGCAGGTTGGACAATGACGTCATTCCCGTTCTTGGAATGTGGAGGGCGACAATGACGTCATTTGCACTGATGTCAATCCCGCTCTGTGCCAAAAATCGAGATTACAGTTACGCAAATTAATCATAACTAATTTTTTTTGCTGATAGAAAACTCAATTAGCTCAAAATTCAAGTCTTAGCACATCGACAAAAAGAAGATATTTTGAACATTAAAACAATTTATTATGCTTCTGAATGATAATAATAATCATTTTTTTTTTGGGGTGGGGGATGTGTATGTCATTGAAAAATTGAAAATGACTCGGTCGATGTATTATATATATATATATATTTTACCTACACTTTTAACATTTATAATGTCCATGTCCACTTGGTTAAGACACGATTTTTCTTTAATCTATAACGACTTAGTTTTCACTGTCTACACCAGTGGTTCTAAACCTTTTTATTCCCGGAGCTCACAAGTTTGAAACTTTTTATTCATGGAGCCCATACGTTAGAAACTTTTTATTCATGAAGCCCATACGTTAGAAACTTTTTATTCATGGAGCTCATATGTTAGAAACTTTTTATTCATGGAGCCCATACGTTAGACACTTTTTATTCATGGAGCCCATACGTTAGAAACTTTTTATTCATGGAGCCCATACGTTAGAAACTTTTTATTCATGGAGCCCATACGTTAGAAACTTTTTATTCATGGAGCCCATACGTTAGAACCTTTTTATTCATGGAGCCCATACGTTAGAAACTTTTTATTCATGGAGCCCATACGTTAGAAACTTTTTATTCATGGAGCCCATACGTTAGAAACCTTTTATTCATGGAGCCCATACGTTAGAAACTTTTTATTCATGGAGCCCATACGTTAGAAACTCTCTGGGTACACTTTTATAAAACAACTATCGCCTACATTAATACTGTTATCAAAGCTGTAAGCATAAATAATTAATGCATTTAATCGGCCTATAACTTATAACTCTTTACACAAAGCACAACTAGCGCACTCAGCAATGGGGCCACGCTCTCCAATTATGGAACCGCTGTTGTTCGACTAACATTTCACCCCTTCTCACAGTAAGCCACTACCTGTTCTATAATACCGTACACGTGTCTGTCTACCCACTTGGAGGGTCCACCAAAGAGAACAACTGTAATCAGGGTAAGACAGAATATAGCAACGCTGGCTCTCTTGTGTCCACGCCTCATCTGTAATGCATTATGATAAGTAATACGGTAATATAACTGTTTTTTTTGTTTTTTTTTAAAAGACACATTTGTACTGCGTGGTGGCTACATGACTCAGAAGAGAACTGTCTTGCTAGAAAGTAGGGTAATAATGGGGGAGACTGTAATCAGGCTAGCACAATAGGAAATTAGTAAAACACAGTTAGGTTAAACCTGAAAAAAGTAACGCAACAAAACAACGAAAGTGTCGGCAGGAAGTCTTCATCAGCGAACAAACAGAAAAACGAAAAAAAAATAAAAAAAAATATCAAAAAGTATAATATAGCACTTAGCTGAGACGTAGTATCCACGAAGGCTTCCTGTCGACACGTTCGTTGTTTTGTTGCGTTACTTTTTTCAGGTTTAACCTTACTGTGCTAGAAAGTATCTAACCGTCCACGCCCAACAAAGCTAACTTGAGGAATCACGCTACAATCCAGTTAATGTTTTACTCTATTTACTTATTTTTTCCCTATAAAGACATAATACGGGGAAAGAAAGATAGCAAATAAGTAAGTTATATGCGTGTGTAGGGTGTGGGTGTTCTCCCTTATTCTGTCGATCTACCGACAGATTGAATGGTTATTACACAAATACAATCAGTTTGATGGACTAATTAACGAAAGTTAAAAACAAAGAGTAGAAATAAAGGAAAAAAACAACAATTTAAAGTGAGTAGGGTAATTTCCAAACCTCCTGGAGAATAACACTAAATAATTTGTGCAACATAGTAAATTCAGTAAATATTAGCCCATTCACATGATATAACGCATACAACCATTTTGTTTTACATCTCTGAAACACTACACGCTACATTCAGTATTCTTCACACAATTAACACACATCCACTATGGTCACATTATGAGGTAAGGAAACATATAAAATACCAATAAAACCCAGCGTACGTTGATTAACTATGAAACTGTCTGAAGTAAAAAAAATAAAATAAATAAAAATAAAAGTAGAAGAAAGTGGTTGCAAACTTTGAGATCAACGATCGATGATTTTTATGACGTCATATCCCATATCGTCGTATTATTAAGTTTTTTATGTGTGAAACTTTTAAAGCAGTTCGAGCTACATACATCTGTAAAATGAGACTACAGAGTTAGAAGAGTGCGGCAAAGAGGACCTAAAAAAAATAATACAAAAAAAATAAATAAATAACTCGAATACTTACTTCAAAGAAATAAAAAAGAACGCAATTATAATAAATTTTAAAATGACCGATACTTGGCGATGCTATTAAAAAATATAATTAAATTTAAACTTAAAGAAACATTTACAACAAATAGTTTTTGTTTAAAGATATTGAATAATATATAAGTAAATCTCCGAATTGAATAAAGAACTGCCTTAACCTTAACATACAACCGAGCTGAATCATACTAAATGTGTTCATTAAGAATCACATGTTAAAAAATCTAATGTATCTATCTAGCCCATAAAGTTGTGATATGAGGTGGGCCCCTTCACTATACTCAATTGCTGAAATAAAACATTACAATGAGAAAAAAAAAGTTTCCCTAACTTTACCAGTGGTGCCCCCCCCCCCCCCTTTTTTTTTTTGTAATGTTGAGTGTAACATTAAGATCGATATCGGAATCAATTTCTTTCATGAGTTAACACTGTCAACGCCTCGAGGAAAAGAGAGCAAAGCTATAAAAACAAACAAGCTGAAATAAACGAAGGTTTGGTAGTCATTAATTGATGTAGAGTAGCGTCCCCTTACATACCTGCACCTGATTGGTTAATTTCAAGTCAAAGTTAGTAAATGGTGAACGTTTATTAGCATAGTCTAGAGGCGTCATTAGGGTTGGTGTCTCCTGGAGTGGTAAAATCATAGTGTCACCTACACCCCCCGTACCTGCGCAGATTTATTCTCAACTGGATCAAAGAAAGAAAAAAAAACCATTAGACTTTACAGTCAAAACTTTACTTCTCTAACATTCAGAGCTGAAAACCTGTCAATCACTTCATCAAAATTCTAATTCTTTGTCTTAGCACTTTCAATCACTGACAAATCTCAAGACCAGAAAGCCTGAACTGTTGCATCCATAGTAGATCGCAAAAACTTCCTTATCAGTTTTGGGCGTGAAAAGCTCATCTCACATAAAGCTACCGTCACAGAAACTGTGAGAGTTACTTGTAGGTTCAATTGTGTCTGGAAGAGATTCAAGGATGTCCCATTCGGATAGTATGGATGTAAATCTTTAAATCTGTAGCTTCCTGGAGATCAATACCTCTTGCTTCCAGGTGCCTTCTGAGTAGACTTTGTATTTTAATAGGGAGTTAACTTTCAAATACTCCCTAGAACACATATCCGGAAATTTGTTTGAAAGAAATTTCGACGACGGAAAGTTGATCAACGGAAGTTTGGTCGAACAGAAAATTTGATCGAACATAAGTTTGCTCCAACGGAAATTTGACCGACCTGAAGTTTGGTCGAACGGAGTTTTGATCGAGCGTAATTTTGACCGAACGGAAGTTTGATCGAACGGAATTTTATTCGAATTGAAGTTTGGTCGAACGGAAATTTGGTCAAACGGATGTTTGGTCGAAGGGTCTCCCTCTACATCTCTCTCCCTCTCTCCTCCCCCTTCTCTCTCCCCTCTCCCCTTTCTCTCTCCCCTTCCCCTCTCCCCCTCTCTTTCCCCATACCCCTCTCTCCCCCCTCCCTTCCCCTTTCCCCCTCTCTCTCCCCTCCCATCTCTCTCTATCTTCCTCCCTCTCTCTCCCCTCTCCCTTCTCCCTCTCTCCCCTACCCCTCTCATACTGTCTCTCCCCTTCCCTTCCCTCCCACACCCCCTACCCCCACCCCCTCTCTCCTTCTCCCCATATCGCCCTCTATCTCTCTCTCTCTCTCTCCCCCTCTCTGTCACTATCCCCTCCCCTCTCTCTCCCCTGCCTCTCTCTCTCCCCTCCCTCTCCCCCTCTCTCTCTCCCTCCCTCTCTCTCTCCCTCTCTCTCTCCACCTACCTCTCTCTCCCCCTCACCTCCCCTCTCTCTCCCTTATCTCCCCCTCCCTCTTTATCTCCCCCTCTCTCTTCCCCCCCTCTCTCTCCCTCTTCCTCTCTCATCTATCTGTAAGGCTGACTGTAGGGCTTTCTGTATGACTGTCTGTAGGGCCGACTGTAGGGCTGTCTATAGGGCTGTCTGTAGGGCTGTCTGGAGGGCTGTCTGTATGGTTGTCTGTATGGTTGTTTGTGGGGTTGTCTGTGGGGTTGTCTGTGGGGTTGTCTGTAGGGTTATTACTCAAAATACCCGGACCCCGTGTGAAACAAATGCACAAGGTTAAGTAAGCCCTAAGATCAATCATTTGTTAAACAGACACCAAAATTTTGTTCGATAAGTAGTTGAAAGGAGGCAAGTTTTCGTTATAAACTAAGTCATCTTTGGGCTTACAAACAATAATAATAAAAAAATAGACGTGTCGCCGCCTGATCAATCGTAGGAGAGAGCTAGTGAGAAAACGATTCTCCAACTTAACTTATAAATGACTACTCCACACAGGAGACACGCGATGTTTTAAAGTGAAATTGATATCCAGTGCATAGGTGGCAGCCTTGATTTTTATCGATTTATTTTTGTTTTAACAAAACTATAGACCTATTCGCGAATATATAGTGTCGCCTCTTCTTCGAAAAATTCCCTAATGGAATTGAGTCGTTTAAATTAGCAGGTGCACCTTCAATTTCTTCTAGTTGTCTCATTTTATTCACATTTTCTTCACGGGCATATCGGGCACATCTATTCACGAGTATTCCAGGGCACACTGGGCACATCTGTACACGGGCATTTGGGACACACCGGATACAACAGGCACATACTTAAATTGGTATATATGGGCGCATTTACAATGGCGGATCTGATGATAAAGACAGCGCCCTCTATCACATTGCCAGATCTGATGATGAAGACAGCACACTCTATCCCATTGGCGGATCTGATGATAAAGACAGCGCCCTCTATCACATTGGCAGATCTGCTGATAAAGACAGCGCCCTCTATCACATTGGCAGATCTGATGATAAAGACAGCACACTCTATCCCATTGGCGGATCTGATGATAAAGACAGCACACTCTATCCCATTGGCGGATCTGATGATAAAGACAGCGCCCTCTATCACATTGGCAGATCTGCTAATAAAGACAGCGCCCTCTATCACATTGGCAGATCTGATGATAAAGACTGCGATCTCTATCACAATGGCAGATCTGATGATAAAGACAGCACACTCTATCCCATTGGCAGATCTGATGATAAAGACAGCGTCCTCTATCACATTGGCAGATCTGATGATAAAGACAGAGCCCTCTATCACATTGGCAGATCTGATGATAAGGACTGCGCCCTCTATCATAATGGCAGATCTAATGATAAAGACAGCACACTCTATCCCATTGGCGCATCTGATGATAAAGACAGCACACTCTATCACAATGGTGGATCTGATGATAAAGACAGCACACTCTATCCCATTGGCGGATCTGATGATAAAGACAGCACACTCTATCCCATTGGCGGATCTGATGATAAAGACAGCGCACTCTATCACATTGGCAGATCTGCTAATAAAGACAGCGCCCTCTATCACATTGGCAGATCTGATGATAAAGACTGCGCTCTCTATCACAATGGCAGATCTGATGATAAAGACAGCACACTCTATCCCATTGGCGGATCTGATGATAAAGACAGCGCCCTCTATCACATTGACAGATCTGATAATAAAGACTGCGCCCTCTATCACAATGGCAGATCTGATGATAAAGATAGCACACTCTATCCCAATGGCGAATCTGATTATAAAGACAGCGCACTCTATCACATTGACAGATCTGATGATAAAGAGAGCGCCCTCTATCACAATGGCAGATCTGATGATAAAGACAGCGCCCTATATCACATTGGCAGATCTGATGATAAAGACAGCACACTCTATCCCATTTGCGGATCTGATGATAAAGACAGCGCCCTCTATCACATTGGCAGATCTGATGATAAAGACAGAGCCCTCTATCACATTGGCAGATCTGATGATAAGGACTGCTCCCTCTATCATAATGGCAGATCTAATGATAAAGACAGCACACTCTATCCCATTGGCGCATCTGATGATAAAGACAGCACACTCTATCCCATTGGCGCATCTGATGATAAAGACAGCGCCCTCTATCCCATTGGCGCATCTGATGATAAAGACAGCACACTCTATCACAATGGTGGATCTGATGATAAAGACAGCACACTCTATCCCATTGGCGGATGTGATGATAAAGACAGCGCCCTCTATCACATTGGCAGATCTGATGATAAAGACTGCGCCCTCTATCACAATGGCAGATCTGATGATAAAGAGAGCGCCCTCTATCACAATGGCAGATCTGATGATAAAGACAGCGCCCTATATCACATTGGCAGATCTGATGATAAAGACAGCACACTCTATCCCATTTGCGTATATGATGATAAACACAGCGCCCTCTATCACATTGGCAGATCTGATGATAAAGACAGAGCCCTCTATCACATTGGCAGATCTGATGATAAAGACAGCACACTCTATCCCATTTGCGTATATGATGATAAACACAGCGCCCTCTATCACATTGGCAGATCTGATGATAAGGACTGCGCCCTCTATCATAATGGCAGATCTAATGATAAAGACAGCACACTCTATCCCATTGGCGCATCTGATGATAAAGACAGCACACTCTATCACAATGGTGGATCTGATGATAAAGACAGCACACTCTATCCCATTGGCGGATGTGATGATAAAGACAGCGCCCTCTATCACATTGGCAGATCTGATGATAAAGACAGCACACTCTATCCCATTGGCAGATCTGATGACAAAGATAGTGCCCTCTATCACAATGTCAGATCTGATGATAAAGACAGCGCCCTCTAACACATTGGCAGAACTGATGATAAAGACAGCGCCCTCTAACACAATGGCTGATCTGATGATGAAGCCAGCGACCTATATCACATTGGCAGATCTGATGATAAAGACAGCGCCCTCTATCACATTGGCAGATCTGATGACAAAGACATCGCCCTCTATCACAATGGCAGATCTGATGATAAAGACAGCGCCCTCTATCACATTGGCAGATCTGATGATAAAGACTGCGCCCTCTATCACAATGGCTGATCTGATGATAAAGACAGCGCCCTCTATCACATTGGCAGATCTGGTGATAAAGACTGCGCCCTCTATCACATTGGCAGATCTGGTGATAAAGACAGCGTCCTATATCACATTGGCAGATTTGATGATAAGGACAGCACCCTCCATCACAATTGGCAGATCTGATGATAAAGACAGCGCCCTCTATCACATTTAGAGAATTAATCCTATTTTTATGAGCCTATTTCAAAAAAGAATGATTTATTTAAGGGTTAGTTTGTAATATTCCTCAGAGTGTTTAGAATATCATTTTCCTATGGGCCACCAACAGGGCCGGAATTAGACTTGCTTAGCCTAAGTTATACAAAATCCAGAGCCCCCTCTATCGTTTTAAATTTCATCAGCCAGCAGATTGTGAGGCCCTAAGCTGTAGTTTATTAAAGCCCAAGCAGATTGTGAGGCCCTAAGCTGTAGTTAATAGGTAAATCCGGAATTGGTCACCAGCCACATACCCACCATTGTTATTTTAGGCTGCTCGATATATTTAACGTTGATCGTTTCATTAAAGCAGATTTCCCCATCAAATCCCATTTTTGTATGTGTAGCCAGGTATGCATTCATTACCAGTTGCATACATGAATAATTCACATCACTGGTCAGTGCGCGTGACACCGAGTGCCTGTGATTTGCTGGATTAGATCACGGAAGATTTGGAAATTGTGTTCAAATTCAAAGATTGTACAGTTGGATTTTTAAGGTTAACAATTTGTTTTCCTGGATATTTTGATCTGTTCTTATATTTCTAACGGTAATTTTAACATAAGTTTTTTCTTCAGTAAATTTTAAATAAAGATTACCTAAAGATGATCATTTTTTACATAACAATTTTCATAACCTATAACAGCAAACTATTTTATATGTGTGTACACATTTTTACAAAACTGCGTTAATAAAAAGTCTATACTAATTCAAAATACTCAATATACAAGAGAGTTTTGTTATATAATACAAAATCCAACATCAGATCACTAAATCGTTTTTCACATGAAGACGCAGTTCAAGAAGTTTTAGACATAAAAGAACAAAAAAAAAAAAACAACAACAACACGTAGTATATATTTGATAGTATGACACTGACTTATTTACCTGTATACATTCTTTAGGTTTAAAATAAATACCACAGTGTAAAGAAAACGTTGATTGTAATCAGTATGTTTTATTTTTTTAAACTTTCCAAGAAGCCCGACATGAACTACGCAGATATTCAACCGGCTCCCCTGGCCGTGTACTGTAGGGGTCTGACCAAATCTCTTGGCAGTGGGAAATCTAAGATAGACGTGCTGTGTGGTCTGAATATGTCTGTACCACAGGGTGCTATGTAAGTACAGCAGCCGTGCTGAGTGGTCTGAATGTGTTTATAAAACAAGGTGCTATGTAAGTACAACAGAAGAGCTGTCTGGTCTGAATATGTCTGTACCACTGGGTGCTATGTGAGTACAAAAGAAATGCCGTGTTGTTGAAATATGCCTGTACCACAGGGTGCTATGTAGGTATATCAGATATTGATGTGCTTTTAAATGTTTCAGGTGGCACACGCTAGAACCGTGGTTCTCAACCTTCCTAATGCCGCGACCCTTATCCCAGTTTATCATATTGTGGCGACCCCCAATCACAAAATTAATTTCGTTGCTCCTTCATAACTGTAGAGTACACGTGTTTTCCGATGGTCTTAGGCGACCCCTGGGAAAGGGTCGTTCGAACCCCATAGGGATCGCGACCCACGGATTGAGAACCACTGTGCTAGTACAACAGGTTCTTAAATAGCAACTTGTATTTCATCCTCAAACTCCTAAGTAATCTGTTCTAGCATTCGCCAAATGCTAAGGCACCTACCACTCCAGTTGCTAAATCCCAACGCGGCCAGCATATCGGTCGCCAAATGCTATAGCCTCTGTTATTTCAGATACGGCCTGCTAGGAGCAAGCGGTTGTGGAAAGACAACTCTGTTGAAATGTGTCATTGGAAGAATGCAGCTTGACGGGGGTCATCTGCGTACGTTGGGCAAAGTTCCGGGGTCAAGGGGTCATGAAGTGCCCGGTAAAATGGTCGGATACATGCCTCAGGTAATTCACCATTTTTCTTATACATTAATTTCACATTTAATATAACAAAATACAACTTTGGGAAGTTTCTAGAGAAAGTCAATTTTAAAAGAATAACTAATTAAAAACATTTCTTGAAACAAGTATCATGTTTTATGGGGTTATTTGGTCTTCACAATCCTGTGCCGCTACTAGACTATGAACCAGCCATTGTCCTGTGCCGCTGCTAGACTTTCAGCCAGCAATTGTCCTGTGCTGCTGCTTGACTTTAAGTCAGCCATTGTCCTGTGACGCTGCTAGACTTTACGCCAGCCATTGTCCTGTGACGCTGCTAAGCTTTGAGCCAGCCATTATCCTGTGACGCTGCTAGACTATGAACCAGCGATTGTCCTGTGACGCTGCTAGACTATGAGCCAGCCATTGTCTCGAGCCGCAGAGAGATTTAAATTCCTAACCAGAAATACGACCTTAAAATATTTGTTTAACACAATATTTATAAATTTAAATTGTAAATCAAATACGCTGTCTCCACAGGAGATTTCTCTGTTCAAAAAGTTAACAATCAGAGAGACCTTGACCTTGTTCGGTCGACTTCACGGCATGACCAAGAAAGACATCAAAAAGGGAATCGACTTCTCGATAGGATTTCTCAACCTTCCTGACGACGGGCGATTGGTCGAGAATCTGAGGTCTGCTCAACTTATTGTTTTATTATTAGGCCAGTTGTGGGACAACTCGTCTGCTCCTTTAGTTAAAAATAATAATTCCAATAAACAAATAAAAATAACTTTCAAATGAAATTTAAAAAAAAAAAAATTAAAAAATAATTATCAGGCTTTTGTTTTTTAAAAAGTTTTTTTACTGAATATATCACCAGCTTTCAAAGCTGTAAAACAAACTTTAAAAAACTACACATAAAAAAACCCTTAAAAATAGCACAGTTGGCGAAATTTGATGAGGTTGTAAATGAGCTGATGTGGTTAGTTAGAATTTGAACAAGCGTAAAGCTAGTCTTGCATGTGTCCGTCAGTGGAGGTCAACAGAGACGAGTGTCCTTGGCGGCAGCTCTACTCCATCAACCAGAGCTTTTGATCTTGGACGAGCCAACAGTGGGGGTGGATCCAGTGCTGAGAGAAAAGTGAGTACATAGTGAGCTGGAGCCAATGCTGAGAGTAAAGTGAGTACTGGAGAGATGGATCCAGTCCCGATATTAAAGTGAGTACTCAGAGAGCTGGGCCCAGTGCTGAGAGAATAGTGAGTACATAGTGAGATGGCTCCAGCGCTGAGAGAAAAGTGAGTACATATAGAACTGGTGACAGCGTATAAGGCATGCGATAAACAAACAGCGTGGAGACCGGGCATACATTAAAGTGGTTGGCCTCGTCTCAGAAATTAGTGATTAGGTCCCACTAACACAGTGGCGTAGCTAGTATTAATGTCGCCCGGAAAGGTCCAAGATTTTCAAGACAAATTGTGCAGTGGGCCTACAATTGCTCCCCTTAATATAAGAAAAATGTGTCGCCCGGGGTAGACCGCCCCCCTTCCCACCCCGGCCTACGTCATTGCACCAGCAGTTATGTAGACTGGTCAAAGTTTTTTCTTTCGAGGAGGCGATTGTTATATTAATAAATAAAGAGCCACGGGTATGGTGTATAGGACTGTCTGCAGGACTGTATGGCTATTGTTGAAAGGCCGGTAGGTATAGTGCAGCACTGTTTGTAAACCTATTGTTTAAAGGCTGGCATATATTAAAGAAATTGGGACGTTAATTCCTTTTTTAAAAAAAATACACTTGGATCCACCAGGTATTTGCTGTTAACTTACTGCACCCTGTTAAGCCCTGGTATTAATTATTAGCTTTTTGGTGTTTGAAAAATTAAAAGTTAAGCACAATCCTTAAAATATAACGGCTTAATAGGTGTTGTTTTAAGGCGTTAAAAATGTTGCGTTATCTTTGTATTATCGAAATCAAAGGTTTCCTTTAATATCCTTCATGCAACATTAATATTTGTAAAAAAACGCACTATTTTTTTTTAAATTAGAATCTGGGAGCACCTATTTGAAATAGCTAAGAGCAGATTGAAAACCACCATCATTGTCACAACACATTACATCGAGGAGGCCGCCCAAGCAAACAAGGTGACATTAGTACATCGTTATCTCAATAATATTTTTTTTTATAAAGTTGTAGGTCTCATAAGTACCATTTGATAATTAGACATTCAATAATTATACATTGATATTTTGACATACAATTATACTTTCATAAGTTGACATACAATTATATCTTTGATAATTTGACACTCAATTATACTTTTATTATATGGCATGCATTATACTTTGATAATTTGACATTCAATTATACTTTGATTATTTGACATACAATTATAATTTGAGGATTTGACATACAATTATATCTTTGATAATTTGACATACAATTATATCTTTGAGGATTTGACATACAATTATATCTTTGATAATTTGACATACAATTATATCTTTGAGGATTTGACATACAATTATATTTTTGATAATTTGACATACAATTATATCTTTGAGGATTTGACTTACAATTATATCTTTGATTATTTGGCATACAATTATACTTTGATAATTTGAAATACAATTATAATTTGGAAAATTAACATACGATCATGCTTTGATATGGCATTACAAGTCCCCCACATGATAACTATTAAAAATTCGCATTAATGGACCTAATGCTTAAATCCTGGCATCCTAAGGATTTTGTGTGGATGATTTAATAACACAGTCTTGCTTTACAATGTCTAACGACTGTAAACGCCAATAATCTCCCATAACTGTTGACTTCCATGCAGGTTGGACTCATGAGGGGAGGACGACTTTTAGCAGAAAACAAACCCACAACTTTGATGGCCAAATACAGTTTACAGGTAATCTTGGAAACTGGATTGCTACAACATACATAATCCCTTAACAAAATACAATTTCTCTCTCCTGGGGAAATTCATGGTTCTTTTCCAAACAATAGGTTGACATACACGTTTTAGTAAAAAAAATTAAAAAAAAATTATGATTTTTATGTTTCTTCAAAGTTTTTATACATAGAACACACATGCTAGGTTCCAATCGATCCTATAATCAGCCTGAAGCTATTAGTTCACAATTGCTGGCTAATACAGTATGTGCTAAATGATTGGTCTGCTGTATGTTAAATGATTGGTATACATGCTAAATAATTGATCTAAGCTATAAATGATTGGTAAATATGCTGCTTGGTCTATACTGAAAATACCCAAATGCTGATCAAAATATCGCTCTAAACTCTAAACGAAAGACACTACTGTACTTAACCCCCCCCCCCCTTTTTCTCAACTAGACAAGCCATCAATCCAAAGCTACTGATCACGAATGCAATTCACCCCCACATGACAAGTCATTTCGTCAAAGTTACTATTCACTAATGCCATTCACCTCCAATGATAAGTCATTAATGAAAAGATACATGCACTAATGTCATTCACTAATGCCATTCACTAATGCCATTCACTAATGCCATTCACTAATGCCATTCACTAATGCCATTCACTAATGCCATTCACTAATGCCATTCACTAATGCCATTCACTAATACCATTCACTAATGCCATTCACTAATGCCATTCACCTCCCAATGATAACTCATCACTATAAACTTACCTAAGACTCCCCTGAATGCTCAGACCCTTGAAGGTGTTTTCCTGTACCTGTGTCACCGTGACCGTCTGCCCAACAATGATGACAGTGAGCTCCTGCCGTCTGTCTCTGAGCCGTACCGGTATGACGAGGTCAGTGCTGTTCTTGGGTGCTGGGTTTTGTTACACATGTATTTGCAATGTTGGGGTTTGTTAGTGGTATGCTTTAGTCTTGGGATTTGTTAGACATTTCTTTAAGTTTTGGGTTTTAATAGTAATTTGTTTAACTTTTTGGTTTTGTTAGTTATGTGCTTTATTATTGGGTTTTATATGTAATTTGCTTTATTGTTGAGTTTTGTTAATAATTTGTTTAAGTTTTGTATTGTTAGTAATTTGCTTTATTTTAAAAAATATATATAATTTGATTAGTGTTGTTGATGAGAGTAGTGTTAGGATTTTAAAGATGTTATGACTATTAAATTTGTCCTTTTCGTTAAAATTGTTAATTTTTTTACCGTTGTCAGTGTTCTAAATGCTGTTGGTGATGGCTGTGTTGATAGTGTCATAAATGTTAGTGATGTTTGCGTTGATAGTCTTATAAATGTTAGTTAATTTTGATAACGTTGATAGGGTTGTATTTACAAAAATCTATTTATTAGTTTGTATAGTTTGTGATAACTTTAACCACTGACGTTTGCCATTGAAAGTGCTGTTGATCCCCCCAGGAGGCCGAGGCAGTGTACAGACCTTACCAAAATGAAGACAAAGTCAGCCTATTTAGTACAAGAATGAAAACTTCCTACGGCACATCGAACTCAGACGGTAAGATCCTAAAACGTCTCCGGAGTTGACGGTAGTATCCTAAATCACGTCTCTGAAGGTGACGGTAATATCCTAAATCACGTCTCTGAAGTTGACGGTAGTATCCTAAATCACGTCTCTGAAGTTGAAGGTAATATCCTAAATCACGTCTCTGAAGTTGACGGTAGTATCGTAAATCACGTCTCTGAAGTTGACGGTAATATCCTAAATCACGTCTCTAACGTTGTCGGTAATATCCTAAAGCACGTCTCTGAAGTTGACGGTAGTATCCTAAATCACGTCTCTGAAGTTGACGGTAATATCCTAAATCACGTCTCTGAAGTTGACGGCAGTGTCCTAAATCACGTCTCTGAAGTTGACGGTAATATCCTAAATCACGTCTCTAACATTGTCGGTAATATCCTAAATCACGTCTCCGAAGTTGACGGTAATATCCTAAAGCACGTCTCTGAAGTTGTCCAATTCTAAAGTATATTAAAAGATATTTGAGACTTGTATAGCATCAATTGTATTGAACGGCCTAATTTTTGGCATTTCGGTATTCTACATAACTTATGCCTGTGGGCCATAACGATGCGTTAAAAACATATTTGCACGTCTTCAACAAATTGTATGAGCAGGGCCTTGTAATATATGTAGTATACATAAATTGGCGCGGATTCTAAATAAAGCAATTTGATTTGAAATAAATAAATACATAAAAGATGTTTTTAAGTTAATTCATAAAATATCATTTAATATTAAATATTAGTAATTTATAAAATGCTTATATTTCAAGTAACTACAGTTGAATATTTGAATTGATTTGAAGGTTACCAGCTCTTCAGTCTGCTGTTACCAACGTTTCCTGAACTTTATTGTTGGCTCCCATCAAGCCCAGAACTGATTGGATATCTCGAATTAAAGAGAACTGATTGTATATCTCGAATCAAAGAGAACTGATTGGATATCTCGAATCAAAGAGAACTGATTGGATATCTCGAATCAAATAGAACTGATTGGATATCTCGAATCAAAGAGAACTGATTGGATATCTCGAATCAAAGAGAACTGATTGGATATCTCGAGTCAAATAGAACTGATTGGATATCTCGAATCATGGATCCCATGAGTTCTCTAAAGTCAATTATAGGTTATAAGTATCAAAGAGTATGTGCACTATATTTCTCCTGTCCATTTCAGGACGCCAAAAACCGTTTGGAAAACTTTCTTCTCCTGGATTGTCCTTACCCAAGTTTTGGAACATTATGGCGTTGTGTGCCAAGAACTACACTGTGTTGAAGAGAAACTATGCGTAAGTCAAACACTTAGGAACCAGTTTTCAATATCTTCTGTATTATTTTTATACTAACAGATGGACAGTTTTGAGAGAAACTTTTTTAAAATATAAAAACAAATTTGCATTGGTGAGCTTCAATATGGTACTCATTATGGTACTCATTATGGTAATCATTATGGTACTCAGTATGGTACTCATTATGGTACTCATTATGATACTCATTATGGTACTCATTATGGTACTAATTATGGTACTCATTATGGTACTAATTATGGTACTCATTATGATACTCATTATGGTAATCATTAAATTACTCATTATGTTACTCATTATGTTACTCATTATGTTACTAAAGGTAAATTCCACCAAGAACATACAAGTGTTCATACTCTTTTTTTTCCCTACGCGCTGTGTTAATTTTTTGCAAGAGAAATATATGAAAAATAATAATTAACATTATTATAATAACATTATTTCCATTTCTTCGTGACAGTGTTTTGGTGTTTTACTTCCTGGTGCCGGTCATACAGATCGTTCTGTTCTGTGTTTGTATTGGCGGGGAGCCCATGGACCTCAACGTCAGTATATGCAATGAAGATGTGGGGGAGATGGGGGATATTTTCCTGAGCTTCCTCAGCAACAAGACTATAAGAAAGGTAAAGAGCCATGATGGTTTGTAGAGTCACCTGCGTAACTTCACCAAACGTCAGAGGCAGCTAGTGATTTATCGTAGCCTCCCAGGTCATGGCAAGGTATTTATATACAAAGACGACAAGCGTGTCGACTAAACAATTGTTCTGTGTTCTACAGATGTTCCAAATGTATTCTCTCATAACCTTTTGGATTGGTCAAGACTAGACGATTGTATAGACTGTAATGAGTTCAGAGTGGTTGGGTTGGCCAAGACTAGATTGTTGAATAGACTTTAATGAGTTTAGAGTGGTTGGGTTGGCCAAGACGAGACGGTTGTATAGACTGTAATGAGTTCAGAGTGGTTGGGTTGGCGAAGACTAGACTGTTGTATAGACTGTAATGAGTTTAGAGTGTTTGGGTTGACATATAATTATTTAACCATCTTGTACAACGATTGTCATTAATTTAGCTGTGGCAAGTTGTCCATAATAGGATCCAGTAGGGTCTAACGTTGTTAAATTTAAACTGAAAGATTGCAAGTTGCCATCGACGCTTTAGATAGTTATAGGAAGAAATAAAATGTGGTTCAAAACTTAGTTTCACTGGCACATCAGTATTATTTAATTTGGCCACAGTGCGTGCTCATCTCAGCGGCATGGTTGTGTTATACTCCGGTCCACTGCCCATTAATGATTTCCAATTAATTTGGTCAGTTTGCACACCCAAGTCTTTGTGCAACTATCATTGTCTATTAAGTAACTTAGACCAGTGGCGTAGTTAGGTTTGGTGTCACCCGGTGCGGTAAACTCATGGAGTCACCCCATCATCCCCCACCACCCACCCGACTTCCGTAATGGATTTCTTCTCGTTAAAATAAGTCCGCAGAATAACAATGCCAATGAAAAAAAAGAGAAAAACAATCTCTTCTTAAACGTTAAACTTCTTTCAATCAAAATTCCATATCGGTCTGATTTGAAAAGGACCATTTCAATAGCGTGTTCCACCAAGTGACAGCGCTTCTCGTGAATAAACAATCTTAAGGCCCGTAGGATGGTCACCACATTTTCAAGAGTGAAGTCTTTAGTCTGCAGATATCCCCCCGGGGCTCTAGTCGGCATGTCCGTCCCAAAAAAATGGCATGTCGACAAAGAGGCGTTTGCCACGAACCCCCTGAAACGTTACCCGGGGTACATGATCCCCGTGTAGGGGACCTGCGCCGAAAGGCAAAGGTAACGCACGGAAACTGCGTTAGAAAGAGCACGGCTGCATGGTTTCCTACCAAATGCAGTCGAAAATAACGTAGAAACAGGTCGGGATATGATTACAGTTGCCGCATGGATATGAGGCGAAGGAGTGTGGCGACCCTAGCCGATGATTCCAAATATGCAGACTTGAGGGTACTGCTCCTAGGCAACCTCTCTTTTTTTTATCATTTCCCAGCTGCGGTGTGAATTAGTCATGCCGCAGAAAACCACGTAAACCCTATTAGAGGGCGTCTGTTAACACCTACAAGTCCCCCCGGGGTGGGAAGGGGGGGGGCTTTAGAGACGTAAATTGTATCCACCCCATCCCAAGGAAGTCCGGCCCGGTTGATGTGTAAGCATCACCCCGGCTGGCCAGGCGTCCCTTCTCTGATGCGGCCTCACTCGCATAGTCAATCGAGTGGAAGGGTGGGCGGGGCTGTCTCAGGGGCGGGGAGCCCTCGGCATGCCGCTTCGCGGCCCGACTGGAATAGAGATCACTGGGGGAGTGGTTGAATGCCGGTTGGGGGCGGCGGAGGTGTGCTGGGGAAGACTTTATGAGCCTCGGCTCGATAGTCTGCTGATTTTCTTAAGTAAGTTAGTTAGTCTGCAGATACTGCTGTGTAAGATTAACTTCGTCAAGTAGATCAGCCCAAAGGTAAAGGTAGCAGATAAACATGAAATCAAATGCATCGTATAACAGACATTGTGCTGTATGACAATCGTGCTCACATGTTAAGGAGAGGTGCTAGTAAAACATCAACGAAAATAGAAAAAATTGTGAGTATTTTTTGGGGTTCGATATTTTTGGTTTTTAAAAAAAAACTAATTTTTTTTTGTTTGCTTTAAATTTAAATAAATTAAAATTAATTATTAAAAGATGTTTAAACAAATTTGTAAAAATATTATTTTTTTAACCCTACACACGTGTAGAAATTAATTTTATAAATGTTTTTTTAAATTTTACCAATTCGATTCATTTACTTAGTATACCCCGACCAAAGGAAAGCTTTATTTCTCAGGATTTAGATAAATATAGCTTACTGTGATTGACGAAAGTTACAGAACATCATTTTGACGTATCAACATTAAACTTTTAATCAAGCACGCATTTGGATTGGTTAAACATGTCGAAGAGTTACGTAAGGTAGATATCGTTTTATGAAATTCGGTAAGACCGAGTATTGTGTGCTCTGTAAATATGCAGTTCTTCAAATGGGTGTCACCCCCTCCCTGGGATGGTGTCACGCGGTGCGGTCCGCACCCCCGCATCCCCTAGCTACCCTACGCCACTGACTTAGACTACTGTCCATGTAACATTGTCGATAAACACACTCTTCCGCTGTCTAGTAAGATTATCCACAAGTACAATCAAACAACTGTCCGATAAGATTATCCACTAATACAATCAAACCACTGTACAGGTAACGTTGTTAACACATGTAATGCAATGTTAAACAAACATCGCCTTTGAACATAATCATTGCACTGTTCAGGTTAGCATTGCCTATTAACACAATCATTGTCCAGGTAATGCATGATGACTTAGACTCGGCCATTCAGGATGTGAGGATGGGTTGGAGTTGGGCTGCCATGCACTTGGGAAAAAACTTCACCCGTGAACTGATATCTAGGTGAGTTAACTGACATCTAGGTGATTGAGCTGATATCTAGGTGAGTGAACTGACATATAGCTGAGTGTTCTGATCTCTAGTTGAGAGAACTGATATTTAGGTGAGTGATCTGATATTTAGGTGAGTGATCTGACATATGGTGAGGGAACTGACCTCTAGGTGAGTGAACTGACATTTAGGTGAGTGAGCTGACATCTCGGTGAGTGAACTGACATCTAGGTGAGTCAACTGACATCTAGGTGAGTGATCTGATATGTATGTGAGTGATCTGATCTCTAGATGAGAGAACTGATATCAAGGTGAGTGAAATGACCTCTAGATTTGAAACCAGGCATTTACAATTGTTATGAATCCATGTGTGTCGGTGATAATTAAATATAAAAAAATATCATGCTTCAGCCAGGAACCGATACCGGATCAATTGCTTGGAGGGCAACGATGCCAACCTTTACACAACCTATGACACCCTACACAATCTATGACGCCCCACACCACCTTTGACGCCCAACACCACCTATGACGCCCCACACCACCTATGACGTCCCACACCATCTATGATAGCCCACACCACCTATGACGCCTCACACAATCTTTGGCCTGAACTGTTTCCCGCTTACTCTTTTTCTTCACCGATCTGGTGACTGTTTAAATGATCTAGTCATGGTGACTGTTTAAATGATCTAGCCATGGTGACTGTTTAAATGATCGAGTCATGGTAATTGTTTAAATGATCTAGTCATGGTGACTGTTTAAATGATCTAGTCATGGTGACTGTTTAAATGATCTAGCCATCGTGACTGTTTAAATGATCCAGTCATGGTGACTGTTTAAATGATCGAGTCATGGTGACTGTTTAAATGATCTAGTCATGGTGACTGTTTAAATGATCTAGTCATGGTGACTGTTTAAATGATCTAGTCATGGTGACTGTTTAAATGATCTAGTTTAGAAAAAAAAACTTAGCCACCAGTAAGACATAATATTTGAACTTTAGTCATATCCTATACAGTTTATGCCATTCACAATTTATATCATGAGCAATATATAAGCCTTTAATGTAATATATATATATATATATATATATTTATATATATTTATAAATATATAGTAAAACAATGATTACAATGTAAAGATCAATCATTTATATACCAAAACACGTGTTTCATATAAGCTACCATTTATTTTACTTATGCCCCATACAATGTATTTCATGTATGATACTATCCTTTGCTATTTATATCATATATATTTGTTTCTTTTACCATTTATATTCGATAAAATTTATTCAGCTTATCAGCTAGTACTGTACCATTTTATCATGAATCATTTATATCCTATACAATTTTTTATTTTTTATAACTAATTTGCATATCTCTGCATTTATTAAATCATTCGATTTATACAATTAATGTATGGTGTATAAATCTTTTAAATCTTGTTTTGTTTCAGACTGGAAGATGGTATCTCAGCCTCCAATGAGACACTGTTTGGTAGCACGGTCTGGCTTTACCTCGACATGACCAGTAAGCTTAAAACTGAAGCATTCAAACTGCTTAGACATCAAACACGGTTATAAATTTGTGTAATTATTGTAAAGTGAACAACTGCAAAAATTTTCTTGACACCCGTCAACATTGACAGCACTGCACCAACTATAAGATGTGCAGCACACGCATTTCATCATTGATGATCATTAGGCAATGTGACAGCCATGAGTTGTCTACCTTGACTAAATGCTCATGCCGGGGGGGGGGGGGGGGAGACGCTGGAGGGGGGGGGACTCCCAAAAGTGCGCCTTAAAAAACGAAAAAAAAAAAATACAAACCCACATAAAATATTTATAATGATTTATATGAAACAAATAATATGGTTGTTATACAATTATCTTTGAACCAGATCAAGAAATCGCTTATACGCTAGAGGTTCGTATCATCGACAGCTTCAACAAGTTCGCTAGGACATTGTTAGAATCGCTTGGTCATAACCCAGAACTGAGCAGCATACCAGTTGGGGTGAGTATCGGTTTTCATTAACGGGTTATTCGTTCGCATAGTGACACCAGAGAACGCTTTGGGCATTAGGCTGATGGATGCCATGACATAGAGTCAAGACAAGCAAGGGGGAAGTGACTGATGGATATCTACCAAATAGAGTCAAGGCAGCAAGGGAACTCACTGAGATGAACTCGCGAATATTTGATATTGGAAATAGAGGGATGAGATAATATGTATGTAAGGGGAGTGGGTAACAGACAGAAGGTCAGCTAGATATATTGGTACATTCTTTTCAAGCTACAAAGTAAGACAGGGGTGTCTACAGGGGGGTGGGGGTGGGGAGGAAGCAGCTGCTTTCAGTCTGAGTCAGGAGGGAATACACTCACCGATTCCCCCCCCCCTCTTTTTTTTGCCAGAATTTGAATTCCTCTAGATAACAAAATTAATATGGGGAAGGGAAAAATCGAATCTATTTTGGGGAGACAATGCGACGGATTTTTTGATAAGAGAAAAAAAAAACGACTGGTTCCTTAGTCAACATCAGAAGTGTCGCAGGAGTTTTGAGTCAATGCCATGCCACCTTAGATTCCAGGGTAGAGAGATAAGTAGCCTACTCGGTGGTCGGTCAGTTGAGAGATATTGGTACCCTACCATAAAAGCGCTTAAAACTACAGTACCCAATGGTAATTCTACTGCAGACTAGTCCTATCTACTGACAATACTACTGTGCCTACTAATCTAGATTCTCTTTATGACAGCTCGCACAGCCAGTCTATGGATTCTTGGATTCTAACTTAACGGATTTTATGGCATGTGGACTTTTAGTGAGGTAAGCTTTTGCCCATCAGGACTTTTTAGTAAATACAGCTGAGGTGAGGTGAATTTAAGATATTTGAACTGTAGCCGACGTTTACACTTTTTAACTTTATTTCAAATTTTTTATTTAATTGCAAGCTTCAGCAATATAGTGGTAATGTTGGAGTTGGATTTAAAAAAAAATAAAATTAAACTATAATGTTCATGCACAGATTTTAATTATTATTATGTTACACGAAAGATCCGTAAACTATTTTGTGTAAATGTTAAAATATTAATTGAAGGTTCTGATAATTCCGTTTTTAGTGGCGTTTTCGAAAATACACTCCAAAAAAAATATCATGCGTCAGCCGGGAATCGAACCCGGATCGACTGCTTGGAAGGCAACCATGCTAACCTTTACACCACCGACGCTCTATAACAGAATTAGTTTAAAATTTGAAAATTTTATCTTCGTTTTATCTAAAATTTTGTGCTCTTCTTTTGGCTGTAAATTTACTCCTCGAATGGGTGCAGTGATTTGTTCGCAGTTACGTAGGACAATGATATTATACTTGTAAGTACGGAGATTGAGAGCGAGAAAGAAAGGAAGAGAGAGAGGGAAGAGAGAATGAAGGACAGAGGAGCCTAGGAGGAAGAGAGATGGGGAGATAAGTGAGAGGGAGTGAGAGAGAGACGAGGAGATGGAGACAGAGTGACAAAACATTAAAGAGAAAGGTAGAACGGTTATCTGTTTCTCACTGCTGACACTACACTTCTCAACTGTGCCTCATCCGTGACAAGGCAGACATGCACAATTAAGTAACCAGTACATCTAGCCCTCGTCCATTTTCTCTCCCCTCACACTTTTGTTACCAAATTTGACCTGGGTGGGTGCCACTCACATTTATTTTGTTTCCACATCTCTTATTAAACAATTAAACGGGTTTACACTGATTGTGTCGACGACTTTCAACAACAAATCATTTATAAGAAACGTTGTCACAGTGTTACTCTAGAGAATGGCCAATGGTTATAGCCTAAAAGCACGTGATTATTTTGCTTAATAGCTAATCCGGGCGTCCTGCCACTCATCCTCAGGACAAATACATTCAAGCCTATAGTAGGCCTACATTCTAAACTGCACGCCGGACTTCAAGAAAGTATTTAAAAAAAAAAAAAAACGATTTACTTTCACAGCGCCACGTTTTTCTTCGCCACTGGCCTGACGTCACTAGCGTTTGTTATAGACCGGAAAGAAGGCGTCATGGAGAGGTTGTTTGTAACTGGTGAGACGAAAACAGTATTCATGACATTTATGGAAAATTATGACATTGTCGAAAGCGATGCAATTTGGTGCAATGATGATATTTGGGGCAATGATGATATTTGGGGCAATGATGGTATTTGGGGCAATGATGATATCTGGGGCAATGATGATAATTGAGGCAATGATGATATTTGGGGCAATGATGATATTTGGGAAAATATTACATTATGAAAATGATGACAGACCTATTATTATTATGCTCACTTCACACAATCAAATTATCGTCAAATTGCATCAACCTTTAGTCCAATTGCTTTCTTTGCGCACAATTTAGTAAAACAAAATAATGCGTTCAAAAAGAATACCATGTGGAAAAAAAAAAGGACACAAATTTGATTATGTGAACTGGGCATTAGAAGAATATATATATATTTTTTATAATTTGAGATGCATGGGGATTATGAGGAAATCAAACAAATAACATATGGAGGAGTATTTTGAAAAAAAATATGATTAAAAAAATATTTTGCTCGGGTGGGTGATTATGTACTTGGGTAAAAATGTGGCCAGCAAGACTACGCATACTAAGTCATTGACTCCTACCAACAGGTGTGTCAGCTATTGAAATTATGATCTCACACGTGCTGACCCAAATTCTGATCATGTTAGGACAGACGTCTGAGATGCTACTCATTGCCCTATTCGGGTTTAATGTAAGATATTATTATTATTAATGTAACATTAGAGTTTATTATAAGATTATAATAATCATTGTATTTCATCTTACTGGTAAAATTAAAGTAATAGAGTGTCGAACATCTTCGAGTATTTTCTGGCAACGTTTGTCGATGGTAATCCAAAACATTGTCTATCAACGAATACCCAGGCACAGCGAATGTTGGAACGCAAACACTTTAAGAATGACACGTGTTCTTCTTTATGACCTGTATCCGTCATTAAGATTCACCGGGTTACAGTATCTCCTTATAACTACACAGTCTATCCAAAACACAGTAGCTATCACTCGAAGAATGTCTCATGACTATGTCCTTAACGCTCTCTCAATTCCACGCATTACATCCACCCACTTATTAGTCTATTCCTGTCATCCAATGATCATTCAGACAATAATAAACATTCATGACACAACTCACGCACGGACCCAAGCAGCGTTCATACCAACAGTGATTCTCATACCCTAAACACTTATCATCAATAATTTGTAGGACTACTCTCCCACTAAAAGTCTATTGCGATAATTCTTCTAGAGTTTTCAAGACAACGTGTTAAGCTGAGTCGTGGCAGCAGATGAACTCTGCAACCCGTGCGTGAACTTTTAAGGGTGCCATGGGAGCTTTTAAGGGCGCCACGTGAACGTTTAAGGGCATCACTTGAACTTTTAAGGGCACCTTTTAGGTCTTGGTCTTGATATCAGACATAGTCCTGTTTCGGAAACTTGCCCGGACAGCATCCCTTGTGGTTTCGTATATCCTTTAATTTAACGTAAAGCCGACATCTTTTGGCATCGGCCGTCTCAAAGAGACGATGGTATAAATCCTTTGAAGGTGTCTGTCAAACCTACGAAGCCTGGACGAAGTTTTCTTTATAAAAAAGCACTTGTTTTCCAGTCAGCAAGTCCACACTCTCCACCCAGCTCGTGAACCCAAATATTTCAGGAGTTGCCAGAATTTACATTGAGTTAAATGTCATGAAAAGTAGGCCTACATGTACGACAAAGATATAGCCTTGTTTTAAATTGAAATTCTAAACATATTTCTTGAAATGTACGCCATTCAAGGTAACACAATATTGGCTAAACATTTACCGTTTGACCAGTGTATACAACCTTTGCACGTTGACCTCCACAGATTACCAACCACAGCAATATCTTTCTTTTAATTATCTTGATTGTGCTGCAAGGGTTGTGTGGTATGACTCTGGGTAAGTGTTGTACCCAGTTAATTACTTAAAACAAGGTGAGTATGTGCTGCAAGGATTGTGTGGCATGACTCTGGGTAAGTGTTGTACCCAGTTAATTACTTAAAACAAGGTGAGTATGTGCTGCAAGGGTTGTGTGGCATGACTCTGGGTAAGTGTTGTACCCAATTAATTACTTAAAACAAGGTGAGTACAACAAACAGACGTCATTTCTGGGGGTGGCCAAATTTTGTCAACGGTGGACCAGTTTGCCATATTTAATACAACTTTGTAAATAATTTGCTGTGTAAATAAGAAAATACATCTGCCATGTCATTGATCATTTACCTTTGGTTCGGGGGGGGGGGGGGGGGGGGCGATGACGACTGTTTAACTTTTAATTCAAAGTTATTTGATTTTACTTTTTACACTTTGAAACAATTAAAGCAAAAATATTCATAAAGGATAGAACGAACTACTTGGACATTTTTTTTTTGCTAAGTTGATCGAAAGGCCTAAAGTTAAAAATGTATTGGTGAATTAACCAGCATAATAGATGACAAGCTTGTAAATAGTAAAACCTGTAATCTATCATCTGTAAACGTTAAGTAAAGGAAGCCATAATTTCTCATCATAAATGTTAATAAGTCTTTACAAATATTCCACTATAGGCATGGTCATCTCTTCGTTTTCTTCAACTGAAATAACAGCGATTCAAGCCACATTAGGTTGTATGTATCCCTTACTGCTGACTACTGGTGAGTAGGTTATGATCAAAGTCTTCCTGTTTAGTGTCATTAACCATTTACATTTAAAATATGTGGCCTATTTCAAGGACAAACTTCTAAAGAGTTTTAAACATAAATTTTATGGAAATAAAAATCCAATTAAAATATTTCAAATACAGATGGATAAAATTTTGGTTTCAGAAGACTAAGAATAGCTTTAATTCTTCTTAGAGAATTAGTGAAGTTTATTGGATTAGTGGATAATTAGTGAAGTTTATTGAATTGGTGAATAATTAGTGAAGTTTATTGAATTGGTGGATAATTAGTGAAGTTTATTGAATTGGTGGATCTGTTTATTTTGTTACATTTGGGCCACACAATCTTCCCCAAGCAAAAAAGGTGTTAGTCCAGAAGTTTCAACAAATAGATTGACTCTAGGGTGTTCAGCTTGTAAATGAGTTTACAATAGGGTCTTCCGTCTTCAAATATGTTTCTATTTCGGTACTAAACCATTATGAGATCAATGCAGTTGATCAGCCAACACAAACTTTTAACACAGTTGACAGGATTCAATTACAGTAATAAAAAAAAAAAAGCATATTTTTCCCCAGCTAAAACTAAAGGTTGTTCGCTTTTATGTACACATCAGCTCCTTAAAACTCAGCAGACTTGTATAGACTATTGGCATATGAAATGAGAAGTCCAATTGCAAACCCTGCTAAGTAACTTCTTTTTGATTCAAAGAAAAATGAGTTTTTGTAAATTAATTTATTTAGTGAAAATAATATTTATATATTTTTAAATGGTGAATTTTGGACATACATAAAGCTTTTTAATCACTAAATACACAAAATACCATAGAGTGACACTTAATTAACCAGCCAAGATAGATAACTCATTTAAAAAAAATAAAAGTGACTTGGCAGGGTTTGCAATTGGACTCCTCAAATATGAACACCAGGCCTGAGCATCCCTGCAGAATTCATTTGATGTATCATAAGACCATCACACTTTACTTTGTCTGTGGAAGTTGTACAGAAGTACTGTTTCTTACTTCAGGAATCATATGGCCCATTGAAGCCATGCCCAATTGGATGATGAAGACGTGTCAGTTCCTGCCCATCACCATCCCAGTGAATGCTGTGAGGGCCATGATGGGGAGAGGGTGGAGTCTGGATATGCCACTTGTCTGGTCCAGCTATCTCATTAGTGTGGCCTGGATCTTCATCAACTCCATCATTGCTGGGTTTATATTCAAGTTTAAAAAATGAACAGTTGTTGTGTGTGAGGGAGTCTCAAAACAGCCACATGGGCAGCATTGTGGGGGGCCGGTTCAATGATCTAAGGGCTATATCAGCACATTGTGTTGAGAATATATTTAAATCAATTCATGTAGAAAAATAAACAATAAAAAAAAAAATTAGAGCTTCCACATTTAATGAAGAGGGAAAAATGGTCAGGGCTTACTGAGACTTGTTACACATTTTATGTCTAATTTTGGCCACACTTTTTATGTCTAATTTTGGCCACACATTTTATGTCTAATTTTGGCCAGGTATTTTTTATGGTTTTGGAAGGATGTAATGAACATGGTTAAATAAATTGTTTTTTGTAAAGCTTAAGTTGCCAAGTTAAAAATTCCATTGTTAAGTTTTACTAGAGTTTCCATGTTATATCATTAATAAACTTTTATTTTTTACTAAAATAAGGAATAAGCTAAAGCTCATAGGGATGAATAAAAAAATCACTTAGGCAATCAGAGAGAAACATTAGATAACAAAACCTTTATTTCTTGTCACAATATTTTGATCTATATTTGTGTTACATGATTTAAATTAACCTACTATGTAAAATGTCATTAAGTAATGGGTGGAAAAAATATTTAGTTTATCTTATAAAACATTATTTAAAATAGTTGTATTTTTGTTTAAAAATTGAAAGGTATGTTAAGACACACATCTATACACAAACATCTCCAACATCTTTTTTTAAAGTAAAAGTATAAAAATGAGAAAAGTAAAATTTTAATTTAACAAAATGAGTTGCTCATAAAAGAATTTGGGAGGCGCGAAACAAAAATAAGAAAATCCAAAAGTTTTGATAAAAAAATTAAAGAAAAGGAACTTGAGAAAATGTATTTAATTATATTTCATATAATCCATAGTCAGTTTTAAACACAAATGTTTATTTTCTTGGATGTATTTTAGAATATTCTGATTACTAGATAGTTAAATATAAACTAGGGTCTTTAAAACAATTCAAATCACTTTAGTCTTCAAAGTGCATAATTTATTTTTGAAAATACTTTTCAAATCTTAAAAAAATATTTTTAAAATAGTTTATAGAATATAAAATAAGACTTTAATACAATAAGGTTTTAAGGATTTCTGAACAATTTATTTTCATATTAAGTGTACACTCAACTTTTATTACCCTTAAAATTTAACATAAAAAAATAAATCTTGTTTGTAAAACTAATATGATCACAGTTTAAGTATTCATGTACATTTAGAATAACATTTACATAGAGGAAATAAGCCAGAAATCAAAAGTAATGCTTAATTTTTCTGTGTTGGGAAATTTGGAGGCAGAGGAGGTTGAGCCGGTGGCAAAATGTGACCTCCTTTTCTGGAGAGTAACATGATCTCCTCTTTCAGAGCGTCAATCTCCTGAGCTTGTAGTTGCACCAGTTGAATGAGCCGCTGCTTCTCTCGGATGTCAGATTTACGTGGACCAGTTAGCTCTGCTCCCTAGTTGTAAAATATGTCTTACATCAAAAGTACATCTTACACTAACAACTTCGTTTAATTATCTATAATGTTACATCCTATGTTCCTGTATGTTACTTTATAAACTTAACACCAATTGTAAATTAATTAAGCAACGGTTTTTATCTTTACTAATAGTTTATAAGTATTTTTATTCCTCCAATGTTCTTTTTTTATAGGTTTGATAAATCGCTATTGAAAATAAAAATTCAAGAATTACCAATACTGTGTCAGAATTGATGTCCCTGTGATTTTTAATATTTCTGAAAAATTTTAATTAATTAATAGGTTCACTAACCAGTTTTTTCTGATGGTTATCCAAGGACTTTGTGTATTGGTTTTGTTCAGTGAGTAACCAAGCCAACTGAGTCAAACGCTTGGTGTTGTCCTGAATCAGAGCAGTCACTTTATTTTTCCTTTCTGAGATCTCTTTCTGTCAACAAAACTCAAGGATTAAAAACATGGATTTTATAAATAGAATAATAGAGGTGTACAATAAGGCTTCAACCTAAATTTATATACAGATTAGTTAGTTGCTTTTGCAATTCAACTTTATTCTAGCTAATAATTTGCTTAATTTTATGTTCAAATTATTTTTAATACTTTAACCTTTAAAAAAATTGATAAAAAATTGATTTATTTAAAAAAAAAAGAAGAAGAATAATGAAAAAAGTATTTTAGAATATAGCAGAAACAAAAAGTGTGAATTCAGATTTTTTAGTATCTCTTAGAGAAGAATTTCTCCACACAGCCTATAGCTGTCATCCATATTCAAAGCAACCCACCTCATATTTCATGACATCATCACCGCAGTCCAACTCTGTCTGCCTTAGTTTTTCCTTCAACTCCTCAATGGCTCTGTTCACAGTGACTGTTTCTATTTTCTCCATGTCCACCAGACGCCCAAACTTGTCCACCATCAGCTTGTCGCAAAGCTCCTCCATCTCTGCTATCTTAGCGTCGAACATTTTTCTGTCTTTGATCAGCTGCACGTGCTGCTTTCGGGACTCCCTGCAAGAGGAAAGTAAATATAAATTAGGATTTAACTGGTCTGAAAGAGTTAAACAGAAATATAAGGCCAGTTATTCATTTTGTTGAAAGAAATCAAAACTTAAAATCAAAAGTGCTTTTTTACATTTGTTATTGATCCTGTTATGGCTAAAATGTGATCCTTTCATGGCTAAAGACTAAAGGTTTCTCAAGAGAATACATATTTTCAATAACAGAATAACTTCACCAGAACAAAATTAGTTGAAATGATTACCACCCCATAGAGTGAGAAATATCATATTGTATGCAGAGTATGGACTTAATGTACAGTATTGAGAAATACTAGACTGGCCATCCATAAATCATGTCATGTATCTAATTGGTGGTAGTTGATGAATTAGTGACAATGTGTGACAAAGGTGTCTAATTTGTGGCACAATTCTGTGACAAGTTTTTGGAGCGGGGGGTGGTTGATGCAGGAATCTGCCAAATATTGAAACATCATTTATAGATAACCGCAAGGTATAAAGGGTCAATATCTTTTTTGTGTTTGGTCAAATTAATACTAAGTTTTATCAAAATATGTAAGTCACAAACCTCATGTGTCGTTTCTGTAATAGCTTTTCATGCTCCAGTTCTTTGATCCTGTGCTGCAGCTGGACGAGTCGTTCAAACTCAAACACCAGCGTGGGGTTAAGGTCATGAGGCAGGACATTGTTGGAGATGTGTTGGATTTGGTGGAAGTGGAGGGTAGCCACAACAATCAGTTCATTCAACTTACGCTGTTTCTCAAGCTGTGGAGGAAAAATGTAGTTTATAATTCAACTGATCTGGTCCAAATAAACAGTTATCTAGGTCATACAAACTGTTGCTCTGTTTATCATTTTAACAATTGTTTTGTAATCTGATATTTATTACTTCAGATATTCACCTTATGAGGATATTTTTGAGTGTAAATAGAACTCTTTTGCAATATCTTAACGTACAGTAGCACTTCATTGGTGCAAAAATAGCCCCTATAATTATATAATGCTCTTTTAAAAGCTTCTTGGAATTTCATTATGTAGATCATATAACAACTTTTAAGCTAATAGTAATTTTATAATTTATTTCAAGTGCATTTGTAAGGGAAAGTTAACTTACTTATTTTTAACAGACTTAAACAGCATGAATATTTAAAGAACATAAAAAAAAAATTTATTATAAATATGGTTACATTAGAATAAACTCAAATATTTTATTATATAAAAAAAAACCTGAAATTGAGCAAATACTTGTTTGTCTTTTCACAAGTCCATAAATACCATTATTTAAAAAAAAAATGAATTTGTAAAGTAGAAATGAAAAGATTGTTTGTGTGAGTAAATTTACCTGGAAATCTTCAAGATCATCTTGTGCAGTTTTTAACTGAGAGTCAATGACCTTGGCCTTCTTCTGTAAGCCATCAAGTTCTTTCTTTTGCCCATCAAAGTTCTTCTTTTCTTCAGCAAGGTCATCTTCAATGTCCAGCCTCTTGTCTCTCAGTGTGCATGTGTCGTCATAGAGTTTCTGACAAGAATGAGGTCAGTTTTTAAAAAGCAACGCACTAAGTTTATTTGAGTTTGCTTGCTATAATTTTTATGATCATAAAAATGTTTTCATTACTATGAAATATGAAATAAAGTTAGATTTGACAAACAGTCTTCATATCATAAAGCAAAATGAACAAGTTCACCCTTTAATACATATGTGTTGTTACATTACCCTAAAATAAATGTTTTCACAATTAAATATCATTCACATCTAAAATAAAATATTCGGCATTGATTTATTTTAGAGTTTCAAAATAGTTGGTCCTGTCGGCAGCTTGTGGGTATGTCTCAGGGCAGACACAGTGGCTATGAGTTGTTGAACCATTGTTTAAAGCTTGGAGCAGTTATGTAGTTGTTAATGTTTTAGGGGATACTTCTCTCACCTGGTCACATCCAGGTGGGCAAACATCCAAGTCATAATTTCCTGCTTCAGACTCTGACTCCTCGTCACTCTCCTCCCACTCGGAGTCATCATCTGACTCATCATCAGATTCCTCATCAGAGTCTTGAAACAAAGATTACAGAATCATTCACAATTTGAACATACAATAAAAATATAATATTTTCAAAATAGTTCACATCTATATCTGCACATTATAATGAATTAAGCCCATTGAGAAATTATTAATTTTTTTTTCAAGCCAAAAGTATATAGTAAATTTTTTTAATGTTGTATTGGATATCTTAGTAGTATTGTTATATTTTTTTGTTTTAATGTTTTTAAAAAAAAATAGAAACAAAAATATTTTTTTTTGTCATGATGTCAATTTCATTCCTTATTGCAGAAGACAATATCAATGTACAAAACTCTTTAAAAACAGACTGGACTTCTCTAATATCAAGTGGGATAGAAATACATATCCCATGAACCAATTAAAATTCACAGAATGCTAACAAATTTAAAGATGTTTTAACTAACTGTGTACTTCTTAAATGAAGCCTTGCTCAAGGAACTGACCTTCTCCATCTGTTGTTTTCTTCTTTGTTCTCTTGACTCTCTTTTTGAAGACTTTAGTCAGGTAGTCAGCAAACTTGTTGTTCTCACCCAGGGATTGGATAAATGTTCCCATGAGAGCTTTCTCTTTCTCTTGCAGTTTCTCAATGTCCTTCTTCTTCAGGTCAATCTTGCCTTGGACCTCAAGGATCTAGGGGTTGTGAGACAAAGTATGCCAGGCTAGATTTAAACGATTGGAGGGGTCGCTAGAGTTTTTGGCGCCCCATTCTATTCGGTAAACATTTATTTTCATTAAAAAAAAACCTTAAAGTCCATTTTGGCACCCTTAAATAGCCTGACATATGGGCCCCTCAGTTACGCCTCTGGAGAAAATACTTAATAGAATGTTTTGTTAGGGTAAAAAACAGTTTCCAGACTTGTAACTTGATGGAATCTTTTTTCATGATACAGTATTGCAAGCCCTATAAATATAATTATTGAAAATTTCCTAATATAAATATTGCAATGTGCTGCTCACATCTTTATTATAAAAAAAATGCAATAAAGATTGCAAATGTTGGGACAGAGCCTTAATATTTTGAAATAAATAGACATTTGTGCACAATTGAAAGAAATATTGCCCTTGGCCAATGAAAGAAACCATTTAACTGAACTTAGTCACCATGAAAGATTTTTTAATGACATTTTTTTTCATTTTACAGCTTTATATGATTTAAAACTGGGAGTAAAAAACTTTTTAAAAAAACAAGACAAATAAAATTTGACAACTTGAAGCAGAAACTTTTAACACAAAAACTTGCTGGTGTAAACTTTAAAGATGTCTATGTGGCTACCTTATTCTGCATATCAGACTTTTCTTGTTGCTTCATGACAACCTTCTCAGCCAGAATATCCTCCCTTTTCTCATATTCTTTTAGGAGCACTAACTCTTCAAACAGGGTCACTTGTCTAGAGAGAATCCACATAAAAAGATAGCTTATAAACAGTTCAATTTAAAGAAAAATGTGATTGATATTTTTCTCTTTAAGATCTCTAAATTTCTCCCAAATCAAAAGATTTATTTTCTAAGCAAGCTGTGGTTAATTTTCAGTGATTTATAAATTCCCAATTTTATCTCAAAAAAAAAAAAAAAAATCATTGAAGAGCAACATGTCTTTGCTTTATAAGTGTAATTATGGAATGTGATTAGTTTGCATGGATGGATTTTGGTTTAATATGAGGTTGTTTTTTTTTAGTGGGAATTAATATATTATTCATATTTAAATTTTCTTTATTGACATTTTCAAAGGAACTTTTTTGATATTAAAGAATGTTAAATTAGAAATCAGGTAACAAGCATTAGTGCCATAAAAATGTTGATTAATTCAGCTACATGGAAATATTAAATTGAAATTTTAAACCCTCAGGTTGTGGAGAATGTAACTGCATATGTAAATCACAATGGCCATATTTTTGATTTGAATTTGAGCACCTCATATTTTGTCACCCTTATAAAAAAAACTCAACTGAAGTAAAAAAAAAAAAAAAGAAAAAAGAAAGGAGCCAAACCTCAGGTCTGCATCCAGCATGACAACATCCATTCTAAATTTGTCATGTCGAAGTATCCGCAACTCTACATCAAACTTTGCCAACAAGTTCTGAATGTGTTTCAAAAGTTGATTTTGTTCATAAGCTAACCTGAAATAAAGGGAAATAAAAAATTTGAATTGAATGAGGAGATCAAATGGGAAAGACTTGTGACTATTGGATACAGCACATAAAAACATGTCTTTAAAAAAACTGAATGTCATCAGCGTTTGGAGCAGAAACTTTTGATTCTAAAAATAACTTGATACACTGAATGTGTTGGAAAAGAAACTAGAAATATCTTTATAATCTTCACGGGTTGGAATAAAAACTACAAAAAGATAGATAATCTGCATGGGTTTGAATAGAAACTTCATCTAATTTATTTATAGCCATTTAACTAATTGCCTAAAGTAGCGGTTCTCAACATTTTTGAAAAATCTGCCTTAAAATTAATATATTTGGAAGGGATATCAGTATAACCTTTTCTTCTTTTTCTATATAATAAGGGCCTATGATCAATTTATTGATCATTCTGGCTCCTATGCATATAGAGGGGATTTGCAAGTTTCAATTTTTTTTTAAAACAATAAAACAAAACAACAAAACAATAAAACAACCTGGTACAATATACTGTACCACTAGTGGAACATCTACCACAGTTTGAGAATCCTTAGTCTTTGTCGTAAACTGGAAGAAACAGTTTTAATGAAGAAAATTGCCTGGATCAAACATTTACAATTCAAACTGAATCATGGTTATCGTAGATAATTTTAGACTGTTTTCCCAAGTTGGCTGAAATAAAACAGTTGAATTAGGCGTTAATTAATTCAGGGCGTTAACAACCACTGACCTGATCTGTTCAATCCTGTGAATAGTTAACTCTAAAGATGTCTCACTATCTTCTTCATTTCTACTTTCTCCAGTCTTCTCCCCTGACTTTGCATCTTCTTTCTCTCCGGTGCTAACTTTTGTGCCCTGTTTGGAGGGTGGTGCAGGGACAGCTGCTGGCTGCAAGCAAATAATTCAAAATTAACTGCTTGGCAGTGGGCTTGTGAGGCATTAGATATACATAAAGAATATTTTAAAACAGACCAGGAAATGTAAGCACAAATGATAAATAAAATATAATATGGACGGAGTTAATTGGACTTTAATGTTGAGATTTGATTTTCTGTATTAAAACAAATAATAAGTCTCCCTTTTTTTTTTCTTTTTTTTTTCTTTACATTCTGTTTTGTCTGTTTCAGTAATTTAGACTGTAATTACTTAATAAATTGGCCACAAACTATAAACTGGTTCATAAATCTTCTTCCATTTTAATATATATTTTATCCTGGATAAAATTTTGTTATTAAATGATGTTAATACAATAAACAAATTAATATACGTATTAAGGGAAATTACAGTTTTTATGTACGTGGAAAAAATAAATAAATAAAAAGCTACAATTTAATGTGTTTCTTATACTCTACTTCTCTAATCAGGTCTGATCACCCAAAGCTACCTCAGATAATAGTTACAAATTTGTACTCTATAAATAGTTTTTGGAAAGGAATAATTATGATACTAATTAGGGCATAGCTTTTGTAATAATCAATTTCAAGATGCCAATAATGTGCAATTTAAATAGAGAACAACTTAACTCAATTATTCTAATAAAAAAAATAAATTGAAGTGTATTTCTTACCAATCTAAAGGAACAAAAATAAAAATGACGGTAATTTGTAGCCAACCTTCCAGTGATAAAACTAAATTCTATTTAAATATTTATAAAAGATCCTATCATTACGGATGACAGCCCGACCTTTTTGCCTACTAAATGCTCTACTAAACATTTCTGTATTTCTAAAAAGATTAAAAAAATATAGAGTGGTTCTGGTCTGTCACTACCTCTCTAAAGCGGATCATATATATATTATGCTAGGTGGACTGATGAGGCATTTGGCTTAGCATTTGCTACCTCCCCTACCCCCACACTAAGATCTCTGTTTAATCTGACTTCACTCATTAAAAGTATCAATTAAAAAAATTATTAACACTAACAAGATTTGAATTAGCCCAATGAAAGATTGCAAGCTCACATATTGTTGGGTGATAAATATTGCAAACATATATTTGTTTGGATGTAGGTTTTGGGTATAAATAATTACTGTAGAGTAGCTATATACTTTCTAGGACCGGTCAATAAATAGAGGAACTAGCAAAGCTACAACAGTTTATGTTGCCAGGGGTTATCTTACTTCAGCTTCCTCTAATTCAACATCACTACTCTGAAAAGGAGACTGCTATTGTTAAATGATAATAATGTGAATATATATGATTGTTCTGTCTAAAAAAATATCATCAACACATCCAGGACAGAGCTGAGATTCCAGACCCTCATTAGAATATGCTGGGATTTACAAATAATAAATACAACACTGGTAAAAGATCTCATATTTGCACACGTTTTGTATACATATGTTCTTGCACTAGAGATTAATTTAAACACACTAGACCAATGAATGAAATATAAGCTTGATGAACAAAACAAATAACCAAAATAAAAGCTGTTCTATTAAACTTATTTAAATAAGAAAAAAACATTATGATTTGAACAATAATAGACAGCATTTTAAATTTAACTCAGACACTCAAACACCACCCACAATACCCACTAGTGTAAGTATTTTTCAATATCCTAACAGATGTTTACATTCACATCAGAAAGGTCAATGAACTCACTTGTTTTTCAGGCACTGTGCCACCTCCACCACCAAATCCAAACCCAAACCCGCCACTTCCTCCACCAGATGACTGACCACCACCAACATGGACCATCTTCTGTCTCATTTCATATTCAATCTTGAACTGTTTTAGACTCTCCTTGGTATACTCCAGCGATCTGTTTAAAGCATCGAATGGTTCTTTACATGGGTGATAGGATTATTGGGATTATATATAAAGCACATATTTGTCTCTAGATCAGTGGTTCTCAACCTGTGGGTCATGACCCCTTTGGGGGTCAATTTGACACTTTCACAGGGGTCACCTAAAACAATTGAAAAACACATATACTCTACAGTTATGAAGTAGAAACAAAAAACATTTTATGTTTGGGGGTCCCCACAACGAGGTAGTGTATTAAAGGGTCGCAGCATTAGGAAGGTTGAGAACCACTGCTCTACAGAGCCAAATATAAATCTCAACAAAAATAATTTTAAAAATTATCATAAATAAAATAACACACACACAAAAAAAGCCACAAATAGTAAAGTTGTTAATCTCTAAAATATAACATTACAATTACAGTATAATAATAAATGTTTGTCTTTCAAATACTCTATTAAAAAAAAATTGCTCCAATGGTAAATTTTTCAGTCTGTTTACCAAAAGGAAGCAGGTTCAAATATTTGTGGGATCATCCTGAAACATGTGTAAAATAGCCAGGCAGAATGGACTCTGGAGCTAAGTAGGGCAGCTATTCTTGGGTAGGAGGGAACCCTGTGTTAAAAATAATTCAACACTGAAAGCAGAAGTCAACATGATATGGGGTTCAAAGTTCATGCTGGGAAAAACGCTGCTGAATTAATAAGACTATATTTTTGCTCCCTTGTAAGTCAAACCTTTCTGGCATCTCTTGGAGTGTCAGTTCTGGAACTACTGGGATGGGGAGGTGTCTCTCTGGGTCCAGCTTGGTCTGGATCTCATTTAGCTTGGCAATGATATCTCTGACCTCACTGATCACTTGGATCTTTTTATCCCTCAGGGCCAACAGTCTGACATTGAAGTCATACTTATATTCATGGATCTAGAGAACATAATAAGACAATAAAAGACTTATATTCATGGATCTAAAGAACATAACAAGCAATAAAAGACTTATATATTAATGGATCTAAAGAACATAATAAGACAATAAAAGAATAGTAAATCTCCATAATGTTTTGTTTCATTCATTATATTTTTAAAATTTTCAGAATTCTAGCATTTATAAATACAATTTTTTTGTTGTAATTCAGATGAGATATTTTATTCAAGCTGATATCCTTGTGGTAGAATTTTTTTTCAGTACAATCTTTTTCCTGTTTTTCTATGTGACAACATTTGAAGTGCTAATAATTTTTTAAGCAGAAAATTTAACAAGTAAACTTTTTTTCCATATGAAGTATTTTAATCCATAATTAAAGAATATTATTATCTAGTACAGGGGTGGGCAAACATTTTGTGCGGAGGGCCACATTGACAAAGGTAAAGCTATTGGGGGGCAGCATGTATATTATGTCCAATTTTTAAATATCGATAAACATTTCCCTATATTAAAATCGATAGTTTCGCATTTTAGCATTACATGACAAAGGTCAAGGACTGTTTAAAAAAATAGAAAATTAGAAAGAAATTTGATCAAAAATGTTTTAAAAATCATTACGGTGCATGAAATTCTGTAAAATTCAACAAAATAACTGAAAAACATAGTAATTTTTTAAAATTTCTAAATGCCTTCGAGGGCCACATAATATCAGTTGCCGGGCCGCATGCGGCCCGCGGGCAGTAGTTTGCCCACCCCTGATCTAGTACGTTAAATTTAAGAATTACGATATATTTTCCCTGCAGCATTAAATGTTAACTACAAGGAAAGATTTAAAAAAAGCTTACATTAAATAAAAACACACAGAAACTGTATAGATAAAACTAGGTAGATTTAATTCCAAAGAAACAGACTTAAGCACATTTTAATAAGAGGAATACAAAACAGCAATGTAAAATTGTGAAAAATTTATTTATGGACACACTTTCTTTCTTTGTAATAACATTTGAGTCTTACCATATCTTTTAAGATAATGAGTCTGCTCTGAGCTTTCTCCACATTCATCCTGAGGTGATCAGGCACAACATAGTCTGCAGCAGTCTTCAGTTTGTAGTCCCCCATGTTTTCTTTGGCCTCAACGATGGCTGCCACATCCCTAGGATCTTCATAGCCATCATCAGGCTTACTGGAATAGAGGTCTTCCCACTGTGAGTAGAATTATAGTTAAAATGTAATTAAAATAAACATGTATTATTAAATATTTTTTCAAACGGAACTAATTTAAAACTAGGGCTCCTTGATCTCTGAAAGGTTTCTTCTCTAAAGTTCCTTTCCCATATAGGCTATCATATATATATATATATATATATATATAGAGAGAGAGAGAGAGAGAGAGAGAGGTAGAAAGGGGGCAAGAAATGATGGTAGGAAAACACATTACAGGCAACTATTCATCTGATAGTTGAAAGAATGAGGTTTCATCCATAATTTAAAAAGTAAAAGTGGGGTATTTTGAATTCTTCAGTTTAAGAACTGCTGTTTTAAGACTAACTTTGTTGTTGATTATATCGAATTCTATATTAAAAACAATAATCCTTTTTAACATTACATTATATGTAATTTTAGCATTAATCAATGATGTCTTTTTACTTTGAAATATTGAAATAATTTTCATTCATCACCTGGGTTCTCCGCTGTGCCCTTTTCTTCTTTTTCTCCTCCACCTTCTGAAGGGCATTTGTGATCCTTTCCCCCATGCTGCCCTTCAAAGTTGTGGCAACTTTTGAGCCCGGCTGTCCATCTACCCCATCAGCAGCTGGACCTTCACCTTCTTGTGATGCATTCTGGCCTGTTATGATGTAACGATCAATGAATGTGAGATGAGAAAACTTTCACCTTTATTTGTAACAGAAAAAAAAACAAACTACTAAGAAAGAACAAAGTCCCATATGGAATGCCAGTGTTTAAATGTAATCAGATTGTTTCAAAACGTAACAAACTGCAATTGTAAAAAACATTTCTTTCATTTAACAGGCTTATTAGAAACACAGAATAAAAGATTTTCTGAAAAAAGTGTGTACAAACTCAATGACTTTTTAATAAACTTTCGGGTTTTGTATATCAGTATATTAGAATTTGCACAAAAATATATATATATTTTTTAAATGACTAAATTACATATTTTTTTAGTTTATACACTCTCCAAGTGGTTGGCTGACCCCATCTGAGTTGAACAAATAATAATATTATCAATAAACTAACCAGCTGGACCATCGTGCATTGTGCCGAGGCTCAGGTCGTCTTTGGTTTGCATTTTTGTCTTCTTTCTCTCAAACTCAGCTTTTAGGACATAAAAGTCATCAGACAGCTTAGAGGCTCTGAAGCTTGCAACTTCATGAGGTGTGGTGAAAGCTTTTAAAACAATTCTTTCACATTCAACACAGTCCTTGAACCTGGAAGATATAAATGTAAATTTAAATTAACCGAAATTATTATTAAATGCACATATTTCTGTTGTTTGTTTAAACTAAAAAAATAATAAAAATTATCAGTTAAATTTAAATAATTAACATTCTAAAATATCTAATTTTGTTAGAAAATAAAAACAGAAAAACTCTAAAAAAAAGTATTTAATGTTGTCAGAAAATAATTGTGTAAAAAAATCATTTGCTATGAGTTTATGCCAGCTTTGGGTTTTAGAAGGTTAGAGTTTGTTTTTTAAACACCACTGAAATGTTTTTCAATTATGTCATGATCTTAATTTAAAAAATGAGCTGTCTCTCATCATGTTTCTATGTTTACCGTTTTCTCAACTTCTCCAAAGATACTCTGAGTTTCTCCGACTCCCATGCCAATTCTTTCCTGACAAGTTCAATCTTCTCATGGGTTTGTTTCTCAAGTTCTTGTTTGATTTCTTTGTCCATCTCGAATTCCTGTAGAAATGATCAAAAGATTCTATCTCAGGTTACTTTATGACCAGGCTGAACAACCAGGTCATGTGACAATGGGGGGGGGGGGGGGGGTGCGGGTTGAAGATAACGCCAAAGGGGCACCCCCCCCCACACTGGCGCTAGCTTCAGAAGGGCACCTAAATCATAAATTACAGAACTTAACACAGATTATTTCCTTGGTATGGTCATGTAAACAACGGTGAAAACCTACATACCTTATGATGGATTTTGTCTTAATAAATTTGTATGTTACCACAGCTGGTCAAATATAATTTTACAAAATTTTAACCCATATTTCCAAAAGAGTTATCAAAGACAATAAAATGGACTTGACAAGATAATAAATATCTGAATTTACGGTAGAGTGTTGTAGACACAGGCAAAGATTAATATTACCGTTCTGTTTAACTGCAGATGTTTGGGCAAATTCTCATTCTGCTCAATAATTGTCCTGAAATGTCTTCTCATCTGGTTGATTTTCTTTCTGACTTCTTTCTTCTTGTGTTCAGCATCTTTCATGCGTTTGTCATATTCTGATTTCTGTTTGGCATCTTCAATACTGTGTAAGAAAATTTTCTTCTTGAGATGCATTTCAAATAATAACATGATAACGATGAACTTTTTCTGTGAAAGGTCTGCATAATCATTGACTGTCATGTAATTTTGAAAGAAGGTTTTGGGTTTGCCCTGTGCATGCATGTTGGTCAGAATCATAATCACAAGGTGGCAGGTTTGCCAATTGTACAGAGTTATGCCTGGCTATGGGCAGCTGGACTGCATGGAATCATTACAGTTCTTTGGGGAGGAAGTGAAAAATCTCAACAATCAAAGTTGGAAAACAAAAGCCAACTTGGAGTAAATAACAAAATGTGGTGGCTACATTATTCTGACGTACACACTTTATAATAAAGATAGGTGTCAAATGAATAAATAAATATGGTGTCTACCATTTACTGGTACACACAGTCTATAAAGTAAATAAAGACAGGTGTCAATTGAATTTACACCAAAAATAAATTATTATAAATAATTGCTCTGCTAAATATGCGAAATAAATAGCCATATACACGTAATCATCTTTATATGGGGATGTTTTTTTCTCAAGAGCCATTTATAAGTACGCATCATTATATCGTTGTTTATTTAAAAACAAGCATACATTGAACTAATTGCTCGTTTCCCTTCATAATATAATTACATATTAAATTTTTAATTGATCGCTATTAATATTATAGAGAGAAGAAAATTGAAAAATCATCCATCATAAAAAAAAGCCCATGATGCTCAAATGAAAAATATAATACCTGTATGCATTGGGGTCATCAATATCATCAATCTGCTTGTTCATATCTTCAGCTCTCTGGGCAGCAACAGTGATGACAGAATATCGTTAATATTAAGGACGCATTGCATGAAAGTAATATAATGCTTCTAGGTGGTAAATATAGAGTGATAGAAATGTTTTCTTAAAATATAAGACTTAATATCGACTATTTAATTTTTGTATACATATAGGCCTACTTTTTTTTCATTTCCAAAGTTTTTATTTAATTTTTCACCCCCAAATACCCACACTTATAGTATGACATAGCATGAATGAAATTCTTAGTGTTTAAAAAATGTTGATGACATAGACATTGTTCCATCTGTATAAACCCTAACAACTTGTTTTAACGCCTTACAGGAAACACATTCTGCAAAGAGGTTATGCAACCTATCCAGGAACATCAATTTCTTCCTTTATTTACTAGATTACCTACCCTGGCTGAAGGCAGTTTGGCTTTATTTTCTTTAATTTTCTCTTCCAGTTCCTCTTGTGACATGAAAGAAAACTGGAAAAAGTTCCCGTCTGCTCCACTTGTTAATATCATTGTTCCTAGTAAAATAATTACATCAATGTTCATAGAGTTTTATATAGTATGATAAATACATCAAAGTTCATAGTTTTATATAGTAATATAATTACATCAATGTTCATAGAGTTTTATATAGTAATATAATTACATCATTGTTTATAGAGTTTTATGTAGTAATATAATTACATCAATGTACATAGAATTAGATAACGATTTCATTATTTTTAGACTAAGACAGCAATTTTAATTCTATAATTTAATTAAATCCCTTTTCCCCAACAACAGCAAAGACGTTTTTTGAAAGGATTTCAATTTTAAGGTAAAGTAAAACAAACAAGGTTAAAATAAGATGATATTAAATGCCTTGTTTGTTTGAAAAAAAAAAAAGATTTAATGAACAACGTAAATAAGTGAGAATTCTCATATTATTATGTTGCTGCAGAAGACAATCAAATTATGATGAATTATTAGAAAAAAAAAGAAAAATCTTAAATTTGAAGTAAAATACATATGTTATACATTGGTGGCTATTATCTGCTTGTGAATATCACATAAATACATTGTGAATATTATATAAATACATTGTTAATATTACATAAATACATTGTTAATATTTTATATAAATACATTGTGAATATTACATAAAAAACATTGTGAACATTACATAAATTATATCATCTGAATAATTTAAAAGTATTATCACTGTTTAAACTTTTTCAAATTAAAATGAAAATTAATTTACACTGGGAATTTTCTTACCATCAAAACTGGACACGACAGATGTCACATGACCATAACTGTTGTCATGCATGCTCAGAGTCCACTGTGGCCCAAGCTGAGACAGATCTCTTGTTTCATCCAGCTGTTGCACTCTTATCTGGCCATTGGCCATTCCAAACACAACTAACTGGCCAGAGTTGCTAATGTAATGAAATTTTACTATTTTTTGTAATTTACAAAAGGTAAATTTACCTTTAAAGATATTATTTAATTTAGTCAATTTAATTTAACACTATACTATAAAAAAACAAAGAAAAAAACCAAAGAAAAACCCCCAAACATATACATTTTTGAATAAAAATGAAATATTTCCCCAAGTAAGCCAAAGTAAACATAGACACAGTTGAGTGTAAATCACATTTGTTATATAGTAGGCAAGAGCAAATGTAGAAGTCTATTCGAGCCCGACCTCAATGACTCTGTGTTGAAGCCAAACTATAATTTGCTGCCGAGAGTTTTTGCAAGAGTTTCAGCAAAACATAAAGATTCTCGGAACATCAAGTAAGTTAAAGCCATTCACACGCTTTTAATTGCAACTGATAATCTCATTTTTTTTTGTTGGTTCCGAGGGGTGTATAAAAATATTTTTTTAAAATAAAAAGACACACTTTTATTTTAATTCCCGTTTATACCTTCTAACCATTCAAACTATATCTACCTTACCCCAACAAACTGCATGGATTGTACACTGGGGTAATAAGTTCTGGCAACAGAACATTTGATTTCAAGGAAGAGTTACCTGAACTGAACCACCTGTATAGGGACATCACTTGACTCAAGCACGGCTACAGCTCTGATTGGCTTATCAATATTGTCCGGCATCATCAAGGCTTGTTCGTCAGGCGAGGTAAACTGGCACTCATACAGGTAACCCGCATCAAAGTCTCCCTGCGGATGACATACATTATGCGATGCTTAGTTTAATGAAATAATATCAACGATTATGAATGGTTGTGATGCATGCTGGGTAGTTCGTGTTGCAACGGGAGCGGTAGCATTATACGGTAGCCAATAGGAAAGCGAAATGGAAATACCATAAAATGTTTATTCGAAATCTCAAAGACATTTCTGATTGGTTCAAATGAATCTGTAAATTTTAATAAAACCTCTCAAGACAAGATGGTAATTAAATTGTATACCCAGATTGTTCTAGAACAGCTGTTCTCAACATCCTATAGCCGCGACCCTTTCATACAGTTCCTCGTGTTGTAGCGACCCCCGACCACAAATGTTTTTTCGTTGCTACTTCATACTTGTGGATTATATGTGTTTTCCGTTGGGGATAGGCGACCACTGGGAAAGGGGCGTTCGACCCCCCCAAAGGGGTCCCGACCCACAGGATGAGAACCGCTGTTCTAGAATGGCATAAACTTAAATAATATTTAGGAAATCTGAATATATTAAATAGGGCCCACATTGTTGTATTAGTTACAGGTTGTATCTAGATTCTAGAACACCATCTTTCCACGCACCATAATTGCTTGGAACAACCTGGACAATACCGCCGTGAACTCGACAACGATCGAAAGCTTCAAGGCCGCCCTGGCATCTGCTAGGAGCCGTTAGATTGGCAACATCGCTTCCCCAACCGTTGCACATATGTCAGTATATGGATGCAGCAACGTACCGAACCAGAACCAGAACCATCAAAATGATATATGACAGTGAAAGTGGATGTTCGAGAGTGAACTTTTTAATTAAAAAATATATCTTTAAAAAAAAAAGATGTAAATTGCACAGTAATTGATAAAGAGTCGCAACAATAAAAAAGGCAGACTGCGCGGGGAAGGGCATATTGAAAGGATGCCGGAATGTGGAGCAGCAAAAATGATATACAGGCATAGACCTAGGGGCAGACGACTCACCGGTCGCCCAAGGCCGAGATGGATCGACGGTGTAGAGAACGACTTACACCAGTTGGGGGTCCGCGCATGGAGGCGGAAAGCCATAGATCGTTCCGAATGGAAGAATGTGGTGGAGCAGGCCAGGGCCCTACATGGGCTGTATCGCCACTGATGATGATGATTAACAGGTGAACACCAGAATATCGAAATCAGCAGCAACTATGTCCAAATTGTATAAAGCGGATATCGAATACATCTAAACTAACTGAACATACAAAATTAAACGTCTATCAGGTACGCCCCTGTATGACAGTGAAGTGTGGACCGCATGCGTGCCATAAGCGGCAACTCAACAGCTTCCACCAAAGATGTCCGCGTCGTATTCTGTGAATTCAATGTTAGGACAATTTGCCGAACACGGGGGTTATGAATCGTGTCAAAGTGTGCAGCTTATTACACACTCGCAGTGAGAGGAGCAGTTGCTGGTTAAGCCACGTAAGTCGAAGAACCTGCTGTACGGCGAGTTGTCAAAGGGGGCAAGACATACTGGACGGCCGCAAGGAGCGCTACAAGGGCGCTTAAGGCTAGCCAGCGTTGAGATTGGCTAGTGGGAGATCATCGCTGAACACCGTTCCTGCTGGCGAACAGCATAACAGTCAAAAGGTATTCTACGGAAGGCCATGATGAACCAAAGGTCAGGGTACTCTTGTGAGAAGTAGAACCGAGGCGGCCTTTCCAAGGGCTATTCCAAGAAGTGTAAATAAACTTCTCCATCGCCGCAAGGATGCCAACAAAAGATTGAATGTAAGATGTGATAAGGTTTGCAGGATGAAAATCTTTTAAAATTCCGGCTTAGGTAACATTTTTAAACACATAATGAGACAGATTTATGAACTGGCAAATGTAGGTCTTGAAATGTGAAAAGTTGTCTGTCCAGTTTAAAGTTCTAAAAATTTGAGATGTTGGTGTCACCAAAGAACCTGAAACAGACAGACAACTCTCAAGCCAATGAGAATGAAAGGGGATCGAAGTAAGAAAAAGTTTAAACGCTGTTTGTCTGTCACCTCTCACCTCGTTATCCGTCTTTTACTGCGTAACCACAAATTTAGATGCGTCAAGATTACACAAGCTCTAATATAATTATTAAAAAAATGAAATCTAAATATTTCAGTTACTTAATTAATCGTTGACAGAGAGATTTTAATACATGAAGAGAATTGTGCATTAGTTGATAGGGATGTGTTGATACATGAAGAGAATTGTGCATTAGTTGATAGGGATGTGTTGATACATGAAGAGAATTGTGCATTAGTTGATAGGGATGTGTTGATACATGAAGAGAATTGTGCATTAGTTAATATGGATGTGTTGATACATGAAGAGAATGTGCATTAGTATATATGGAGATGTTGATACATGAAGATAATTGTGCATTAGTAGATAGATAAAGACAATTGTGCCTTAGTTTATAGAAAGGTGTTGACTGAAGAAGAGAATTTTGCATTAAATGATGGAGAGATGTTGGCACATGAAGATAATAGTGCATTAGGCGATAGGGAGATGTTGATACACGATGAGAATTGTCCATTAGTTGATAGAGAGATGTTGCTACACAAAGAGAATTGTGCATTAGTTGGTAGGGAGATATTGACACACGAAGAGAATTGTGCATTAGTTGATAGAGAGATATTATGATAAACAAAGAGAATTGTGCATTAGTTCATAGCGAGATGTTGACAAACGAAGAGAATTGTGCGTTAGCGGAATAATAATCTCATATACTATCAACTTATATACTATCAAATTCACACAGGTCATGTGTAATCTTATCTGTGGATCTTGTTAATACACTTATACTCAATAACACTAAAAAATAAAATGGAAGTTCACGGCCAATATAGAGGATTTGTCAAGTCATGGCTATAAAGATAAAGACACTTTAAAAAACCACAAACCAATCATCTTAGCTTTTTAAGTCCGTCTTAACAACTATAAAACATGGAAGGACTGATGCCATCCGCAACACTCGAGACACTGGGACACACCTTACTGCTGGTCAGATCTCTCAGACAACCCAACTGCTTTTCATTAACAGCGCAGACGCCATGTTCCTGGTCACCATTGCTATTGCTTTACTGCCGTTCGTTGTGTGCGAGACAGACCCCACTAAGGTCTGCCTGCCAGATACGATACAGTTTAATGTTTTAAACCTGGCCACAGAGGTAAGAGGTCTTCCTTTAAAAGTCCATAGCAACACGTCCATAGCAACGCGACCATAGTAACGCGTCCATAGTAACACGCCGATAGTATGGCGTCCATAGCAAAGCAAACATAGTAACACGCCAATAGTAATACGTCCATAGTAACACGCCCTTGGTAACTACTCCAGTATAGAATACCAAAGAATAATATACGAGGGAATGTGTAACTATGTTCAAGCAATGTAAAGTGAATAAATAGTGGAACAAGATAAGTTGTTAGGCTTGAAAATAAAAGACAAGACAAAGAAGCGGACGTTTTGGCTAGATGCCATCTTCAGCAGACGAAACAACACAATAAACAACAGATCTTTTCTAAGATAAGATTTTTTTTTTAATTAATTTTTTTCCCTAATAAAGAAAACTAGAAAGCAACAATTTATTATTTTTTTAAATAAATAAAGTAATAAAAAACCCACGTGACACGATGGATTCGAAAAGATTAAAGATATAAGCAGATGTGAACGAGAGCTCATTGAAATAGCATCAGACAACCTTAGTGGTGTCTCAACAAAACGTTAGCTAAACCGTGCTTTAAATATATACTAGATACAGCCCGCCAAACATAGGCGGCAGCAATGCGTGAACTTCCCATCTACTAGATACAGCCCGACAAACATTGGCGCCAGCGATGCATCAACTTCCCAGCTACTAAAGTTACTTGACAAAACATGAACACATGTAACGCACATTTAAGAATACACATCTTCGCTGCACCCCTTCTGGTTCGCCACTGCACACTTTTTATTTCACGCCCATGAACTATATTAAATATCCTGATGTCCCAACCACCTTTAAACCGAATATTTTTTACGCCATACTTAAATTGAGACGATTTTATTTTCCGAAAAGAAAACATTACGCACCAAACGCAGTTCCGTTATATTAAAAAAAAATCTATCATTTAGCGCAGTTATCGGGAATTATATTTTGCGCGCTATTGAACTCATTACTTAACTATACTTTCTTTCAAACATTTAGAATTCTTTGTAATATACTTTCGATACCAAATGTCAAATACGCTGACAAGGAAGCAGTCCATTAGAAAGCAGTCCACGAATCAAACCAGAAGTGTAATAAATATGAGATATAATATATAACATACTTAATATTTATATTTGAAACTTGCATATTTGGAAACTTATTTATTTAGTTTAGCAAGACATCTGCTAAATAATAGTCTTAAATAGCTCGAATTTGGTGGGTCTCTGCTAGAGAAAAGTTGATGATGATAAAAAAATGTCTTTTTAAAAAAAAATTAAAAGAAAAAAAAAAAGAAAGAAATCCATATTGAATTTAATTTTTTGATTTTATCGTCAGACCCATTTGACTACGATTATTTATGACTTAAAAGTCTATAAAACAAGAATGCTACTCACATACTACTGATACACTGCACTCAAACTGCTCACAAACTGCCCACATACTACTGATACGGTTCCATGACAAAACGACAAGTGACAAAACGACAAGGGACAAAACGACAAGTGGCAAAACGACAAGTGACAAAACGACAAGGTGACAAAACGACAAGGTGACAAAACGACAAGGTGACAAAACGACAAGGTGACAAAACGACAAAGTGACAAAACGACAAGGTGACAAAACGACAAGTCTTCAACGCCAACGCCTCCACTGTCTTTAATGCCTTACATCAATGTTTCCCAACGTGGGGCCCATGCCCCACAGGGGGGCAATTTGAAAATGAGCTATCTAGAACTTGAAAACACAAACATTTCACTAACGTTAAACAAAAATTATCACTAATAATTAAAATAATATCGAAAAATCTTTCATTAAAATTATTTCATACTTGAATGTCAGTTCTCCATATATGTTTTGAAAATTTACTTGCTATGTTTCCTCACCATTTTCCTAGTGATTTCTTCCTAAAACCTATCATTAAAGCTTCTTCAGTGAGCAACCGTATTTTTGAATATTAAAAAGTATGTATAAGTTACACGGGGGGCATAAGAATTTTAGAAAGGCTTAGGTGGGGCATGGCACAAAAAAGGTTGGGAGACACTGCTTTGCATACAATAAAGTATGGTAAACTTTTAAAGATATTTAACATGCCCTATAATTGGGGAAACACTGTATTGGTTTATCAGACTAACCCTAACCCTAACCCCAAACCTTGTCATTTTGTCACCTTGTCGTTTTGTCACTAGTCGTTTTGTCACCTTGTCGTTTTGTCACTTGTCGTTTTGTCACCTTGTCGTTTTGTCACTTGTCGTTTTGTCTGGTTTCCGTTGCAAACATGATAAACTCGTGCGGCGGTCACATCAAAGAGCTTTGATGTTCGCAGCGATGGCGGAAATATTGTTAATTTCTTAGGGGAGTTGTCGGCCTAATTCAGTGGTTCTCAGCCTGTGGGTCGCGACCCTTTTGGGGGTCGAACGACCATTTCACAGGGGTTGCCTAAGACCATCGGAAAACACATATACTCTACAGTTATGTAGTAGCAACGAAAATAATTGTGTTGTTGGGGGTCACCACAACATTGGGAACTGTTATAAAGGGTCGCGGCATTTGGAAGGTTGAGAACCACTGGCCTAATTCTGTTATTCGTGAGGGAAAATACCATGAGTTGACACATGTGCTCTAGAAGCTGGAATTTGTGATCAACAGTATAGTGCTGTGTAATTGTAGTTTCCTGTACAGTATAATTAGATAGTAATACACCTTTTGAGATCATAATCTTATATGCAACATAACAGACATACTTGGAGATAATTAATAAAAACTTTAATTTTATTTATAATTACTTTATTTAGTAATTGTAATTAATTACTCTCCATGTTAATGACCTTTTTTAATTGCTCAGTAAATGTTTATTTTCAGAGTAAAAGTGAAAATACTGAATAGCAGATCACATGCTTATGAATAGAGTGTCATGGTATACAACATACTCATATATATATGACCCAATATGACATACATTTTGTCTCCAAGTAATGAGCAAGCTGAAAATTAAAATGTACATTATGTCATGCTTGCTCATACGCACAGACAATTACTGAAATTTGTAAGGGTCTGCTACAAAATATGATTGTGTATTCAGATATACAGTAAAATCATTTAAAGAATTTCTCTGACTTTCTTGTATAACAATAAAATCCAAAAGCTGGTTCCAAGTAATGTGCATGTTACTGCACTGTAAAAGGAAATAAGTCTTAGTAAAACAATGTTGATGTTTCAAGTTAATGAAACAAATTAACAAAAATTCACTATATAAAAATGTTGTAAGTAAAAAATATAATTGTAATTACAGGTCAATAGTGGAGTAATTTGTAATGGTAATTAATTATACTTTTGAATGAAGTTATGGAAATTGTAGATAATTACAAAAATAGGTAATGTAATTCTAATAGTAATTAATTACATTTTATTTAATGTAATTATGCGCAAGTCTGATAACAGAATAACGTGTTTCTCCAACGATGAGGAATGTAAAATATCTTTAAAAGTTGACCTTACTTTATTGTATGTAAGGCATTAAAGACGGTGGAGGCGTTGGCTTTGAAGACTTGTCGTTTTGTCACTTGTCGTTTTGTCACCTTGTCGTTTTGTCACTTGTCGTTTTGTCACCTTGTCGTTTTGTCATCTTGTCGTTTTGTCACCTTGTCGTTTTGTCACTTGTCGTTTTGTCCCTTGTCGTTTTGTCACTTGTCGTTTTGTCACTTGTCGTTTTGTCTGGTTACCTACTGATACACTACTCTCATACTGCTCACAAACTGCCCACATACTACTGATACACTGCACTCATACCGCTCACAAACTGCCCACATACTACTGATACACTGCACTCATACCGCTCACAAACTGCCTAAATACTACTGATACACTACTCTCATACTGCTCACAAACTGCCCACATACTACTGATACACTGCACTCATACCGCTCACAAACTGCCCACATACTACTGATACACTACTCTCATACTGCTCACAAACTGCCCACATACTACTGATACACTGCACTCATACCGCTCACAAACTGCCCACATACTACTGATACACTGCACTCATACCGCTCACAAACTGCCCACATACTACTGATACACTACTCTCATACTGCTCACAAACTGCCCACATACTACTGATACACTGCACTCATACCGCTCACAAACTGCCCACATACTACTGATACACTACTCTCATACTGCTCACAAACTGCCCACATACTACTGATACACTGCACTCATACCGCTCACAAACTACCCACATACTACTGATACACTGCACTCATACCGCTCACAAACTGCCCACATACTACTGATACACTACTCTCATACTGCTCACAAACTGCCCACATACTACTGATACACTGCACTCATACCGCTCACAAACTGCCCACATACTACTGATACACTGCACTCATACCGCTCACAAACTGCCCACATACTACTGATACACTGCACTCATACTGCTCACAAACTGCCCACATACTACTGATACACTACTCTCATACTGCTCACAAACTGCCCACATACTACTGATACACTGCACTCATACCGCTCACAAACTGCCCACATACTACTGATACACTACTCTCATACTGCTCACAAACTGCCCACATACTACTGATACACTACTCTCATACTGCTCACAAACTGCCCACATACTACTGATACACTACTCTCATACTGCTCACAAACTGCCCACATACTACTGATACACTACTCTCATACTGCTCACAAACTGCCCACATACTACTGATACACTGCACTCATACCGCTCACAAACTGCCCACATACTACTCACAAAATGCTCACATACGGTTCAAATACGGCTCAGATACGGCTCAAATGCTGCTCACATACCACAAACAGCCTAAAAACTTCGAACAAACTACTCACTTACGGATCAAATACTGCTCACATACTGTACACACATTTCTCACGAACTGCTCACATGCTAATCCCATTTCCCATTTCCTACGCAATAACTGCTCAATTACAACACATTAGCAACGTAAATACCACAAATATAATTATTTGCATCAAGAAATCTAATTAATGTGTAGAGGATTTGTCGAAGGTCACGTTGTTTCTCGGACACATTCACTCTACACAATCGTTCTTTTAACAATGTATACAACAGCCGTCTGATGCTACATTTACAATCTATTTGTTGCCAGTTTCTACGTGTTTATAAGAGTTGTTTAACGTTGTCTTTTCCCAGGAGGTTGGAGTGTGGGCGATAGACTTCAAGAAACAGTTGTATGGTCAGATTTACCCCAACCAGTCATTCGTGCATGATCTGAAAGCAGTAAGTTGGACTCAGAAGTTGTCACTGAAATGGTTAAGTCATGACTGAACGGATCACTGGGCCCGTGAGGCGATGGAGCGGCCCCTGGCTCTCGCCCCCAGCGGGTTTTGAAATCCCCCCGGGGTTGTTGTCAGCTAAATATTGTGTAAAATGAGATTAACATTATGTAATATCATCTGTGTATACATGTTGTTACATTTCTATAAGAAACATCTTATAGTATTACCTAGTAGAGTTCAAGGGCGTGTAAAATTGGGGGTGGGGTGGGGGGTGTTACATTTTAAATAAAAGGAAGAGTTGATTTACTCAGACTGGAATATTATAGATCATTTAAAATAAATATGGGACTTTTATATTTTACCATTTTATGTTTTTACATTTCAAGAGCGTATACATATTTTTTTTTTAAAAAGACCATTTAGAATCGAATGCTGTTTTCAGACTTGCCTTAACTATATTGAATCACCAAAGATATTGAGCGTAGTAATATTTTATCCGTTCTACTTTCACTATTTTAGAATTAAATGAAAAAGAATTATAATATGACAATTAAGTAATTAAAAAAATATATATTTTTAGCGCTATTTGTGTTTATACATTTTTATAAAAAAAAAAAGGGGGGGGGGCACTTGACTTTCCCCTGGGGCAGTGCACTACTGGAGAGGTGCCTGGAAGAAACACTGCTGGAGTATGAAGGGTGGGCGGAAAAGGGGGGGGGGCAACCCCAGGCAGCCAATTTTTTTTCTATACGTTTACAACGGCATTTGCGAACTGCAGAGGTTGTTTTTTTTTTTGGTTGGCGGGGCAGCAAAAATATTGGCCGACGCGGGTCGATACTAACCCTAGCTGCGCTACTACAAGTGTGGCGAATTATTTCAAGGGTTATTTGACTTTTATTTGATTTCGGAAGACACAAAAATTATGGATGCAGAAAATAATGGCATCGAATTAAATTTACAGCTGTGAATTCTGCTAAAAAAACTTTTAGCCAGGGCTCACCGATATTCTGCGACTCAAACAAGCACGAACATTCTAAGAGACCGTTGAAATACATTTATTTTGTCTGTTCAAATCAACTTTTATATTTCTCCCAAACAGGCAAAGGCTTACAATACGGACGCCAGCGGGAATTGCCGATCCTCGGTTATTCCCCCGGAAGGAGTCCATCCACAGTGTTTCCGATGTAAGCAATTTAGTAGGTTACTAGGGCTTAATCGAGTGCACTTTTTTGTACATCGGTTCCGGGTCTATACCTAGAAAAAAACAACAACAACAAAAAGTCAACTTCTCATTTTCTACAATAAGCAACCAAATCTGTGTCATAGTGAGAGTGCATTGGTTTCGTCAACATTTTTTGTCAAGATTGAACCCACTGATAGGTACAGGCAGTTGCCGGATCTCGGAATAGAGATGACGTTTAAAAAAGATAATGTCGTTCATTTTATCACAAAGACTTTCCAAAGAAAATAATCAACCTATATTTATCGGAGATCAGACGTCACTAAACAAGCTCGCCGTGTGACAGCGGAACGCGAACAATTACGACACCGAATAGAAGTCGCCTTCCCTTAAAGAAACAAAATCAACCTATGTACCGGAATTCAGTCGTCACGCATGAATCACGGCCTCTTTTTCACTCAGTACTATTAGTGTCAAATTAAAAATATGAGGAGTTTGTTGTATGTTTTTTCGTGGGGGGGGGGGGGGTTTAAAGAGGACGCAGGACACACCAGAAGCAATATATATATAAGATATTATGCTGTTTTACATCCTTCGATTGGTCAGGTCAGGTGACTGTACAGGTGACCCGCACACGTGGTCTCCCCTCTCATCTGTTTGTTTTTCTTTCTCATATGTAATACTGATTTTAATAAGAAAAGAACACGCTTTTTATTTTATAATCATGAGATGCTTCATATGTGTATACACTGTGACCGGAAAAAAAGGGGAACCATTTTTATAATGTTGAAAAAATTATGGTAAATATTTATCTTTTTTTTTTAAATTTCAAAACTCATTTTTAATTCCACATAATGTGAAATTTTATCAGGGACCGTTCGCTATTTTTGGTAAGTAGGTCAGGACTAAAATGAGTGAATGCATAAAACTGATGAATATTCACTTAGTGTTTTTCATCTTTATCAAAATGCTTCTCTTTTTTCCGGACAAAGTTTATTTTTTAAAGCTGCTCATCAGTATTTTCGCTATCAGTGATGTGTCTTGCATTCTGGTTATCATTTGCGATCTTCTATAAACGTAGTGAAATCTTAGACGCAACTGACGTCACAAAGTATCAAATATGTTTATTGTAGCTGCACACAAAGTCTGGACAACGTGTAAATAAAAGATATGCGCACCGCATAACTGAATAGCTTTATCCAGTTTTTTTAGTTTTTTTTTGTCTATTTCTCTAGCGGTCTCCAAACGTTTAGGCGAGGGCTACATCGGTCTGGGGCCAAACCGTATTCCATTTGAAGGCTGGGAGTTCCCATACAGCAGAGGGGTGGCGAAGGTGACGTATGCCAACCAGCCCAACGAGCCTCGGGGTCCAGTGGTGGTGAAATTTATTGACGGTAGGTCTTTGTTTTAGTGTTATCATTGTTGTAGTGGTGAACTGATGAACTGTGTCTAGGTGTTACTGTCACTGCAGCTTGTTTATCATTCTTGTAGCGATGTTTGAACTGATGAACTGTGTCTAGGTGTTACTGTCACAGCAGCTTGTTTATCATTATTGTAGCGATGTTTGAACTGATGAACTGTGTCTAGGTGTTACTGTCACAGCAGCTTGTTTATACTTGTTGTAGCAGTGTTTGAACTGATGAACTGTCTCTAGGTGTTACTGTCACTGCAGCTTGTTTATCATTGTTGTAGCAGTGCTTGAACTGATGAACTGTCTCTAGGTGTTACTGTCACAGCAGCTTGTTTATCATTATTGTAGTTGTGAATTGATGAACTGTGTCTAGGTGTTACTGTCACAGCAGCTTCTTTGTCATTGTTGTAGCAATGTTTGAACTGATGAACTGCGTCTAGGTGTTACTGTCACAGCAGCTTGTTGGTCATTGTTTGAACTGATGAACTGTGTCTAGGTTTTACTGCCACAGCAGCGTGTTACGCTCATGTCCAGGGGTCAAGTCCTGGAAAAAATCATGTGGGAACGCAATCGACAATTTTGGCTTCCCTTGATGTTGGCGCCCCGTGTGGCTTCGCCCTTCTCACCACCCAGTTCGCAAGGCCCTGATCTTAAATTTCTAAGAATTGAATTATTTAAGATTTTGGAACTACAAAAAAAACAAACGAAAAAAGTGAACGTAATCCCTCGGATCTTATAGACAGGATGACGACACTTTATAGAAAGCCTGTGATCTAATAAAACTGTGCGTAAATTATATATCAACTATTTTGTGTAATTTTTTTTGGCCGAGATATGGGGGGAGGGGGGAGTTTAATTTTTTTTTTTTTTTTGGGTCCATATTTCATTAAGGTTGGTGGCTATATAAATATACATTTTATGGTCAGGGCCTCATAGTTTGTTCCAGTTGATCTGAATCATATTTAGCGGTCGAACAAGTAGTATAAGTTAGTTTTGGTCATCTATGAGCGCTATTGGGGAATACACAATAACGCTTTAGCTTTTTTAATCAATAAGATTTGGGTCCTTTCGCATAATACGTACGCACTGCGGAAAAAGGTTGGGGGGGGGGGCGGGGGGCGTTGGTGTGTATCTGAATGCAAGAAAACAACAGTGGTCCACATACGTCGTTTTGGACGTGAAAAGATGGCCACTAAAAGCGGAAGAGCACATTAGGGTTTCTAGTCTAAAAACGTGTGTGTAGATTGTTAGTCTTTTAATGTACAATTATTCTATGTCAAGGAAATCGTTTGACGTACGTTTGAACGCCCAACGTTATAATAATTAACGTCTTCGAACAGAAATAAACATGGAGCGATTCATGCTCCGCACGGGCTCAGCATTTCCTTGGCAGGATAAACAAAACATGATTGCTCTTTAAATCTCCCTTATGTGTGGTAAACCGCATCCGGAAATTTGATGGAAAGAAATTTCGTCGATGGAAAATGGATCGACGGAAATTCGATCGAACGGAAATTTGGTCCAATCTTTTTTTTTCAGTTCACACGTTAAAATTTTGCGTCCAATTTCTTTTTTAACGCATTATTTCATTTTACTATTTAGTATAGTGCGTTAAAAAAGAAATTGTGACGAAAATTTTAACGTGTGAACTGAAAAAAAGAGAATTCGACCAAATTTCCGTTCGATCAAATTTCCGCCGATCAATTTTCCGTCGACGAAATTTCTTTCGATCAAATTTCTGGTAACCGTGGTAAACAACACAAGATGAGGCTCCTCCCTTGCATACAAAATTTGAACTCCTTCAATTTCAGTGTAGTTATCAAAACAATTGGAGAGGGAAATGAGTTCCAAACATATGTGGTAGGAGTAATGTTGTTCCAAACATATGTGCTAGGAGTAATGTTGTTCCAAACATATGTGGTAGGAGTAATGTTGTTCCAAACATATGTGGTAGGAGTAATGTTGTTCCAAACATATGTGGTAGGAGTAATGTTGTTCAAAACATATGTGGTAGGATGAATGTTGTTCGAACGGGAAAAAAAAATTGCGGATTGGGGGAACAGAAAAATAAATGAATAAGTTAAAAAAAAAATTTCCGTTTCTCACTCGCACCGTCACATAAAGGTTAAGTTGAACAAATTTCATTTTGAACAAACAATCGTTTTAACAAGCTTCCGTTATAACAAACTTCCGTTCTTCGAACTAACTTAATTCGAACCACATTCCTTTGCACAAACTGGTATCGAAAAGCAATTATTTTTCGTACTAATTTCCGGTAACGTCATCCCAAATATATTATTTCCTGTTTCAGAGAAAGGTGTCACCACATACACATTTTTCTTCAACCCATCGGAGAACATCACGTCACCAACCATCTTCAATATCCCAGACCCTTGCCCGCCTGAAACAGTTCTATAAATAGATACAGACACGTACGAAACAAGAGATTTTCCGATGATCAATTCATGACATTCGACAACCCGGCTGAGACATGTCCTTTTAATGTTACATTTTGTAAATACAAATACATTTATGCTAATAAAATTTTATGATGTTTTCTGTATATTTTTTATATACTCATAGCAAAACAATTTGCAGGCGAACATGAACTTCTGTACATTACAAACTGCTATTTATCTTTAAAATGGTGTAACCTCATCTAAACAATACTCAGCTATCTACCCAAAATGTACTACTTTTCCCAGACCAGCAACGGATAGTTCACACGAGAGAAGAGATTTTAAGGCAAGCATCGAGATCCTATTCGGAACCAGAAAATAAAACAAATGCTTGGTGCCATCCCAATCAGCTAGTATATGGCCCAACAGAAAGTTAATTCATTGGTTATCTGGTCAGAATGCCTGCCAATAATCCCGGTCACATGGTCAGAGGAAGACTATGCACGCCGCCCGGCGAATAGACTGAATAACTGACACCAACAAAGACCTCAACATGAGCCTTCAGCAGGCCTCACACTTTGCGGCAATACGTCAACTACATCTCCAGGCGACTCTTTCTGGGTGAAATCGGACAGAAGAAGAAGAATTAGCAGTTATTGAAAGAAAGCCACCCCCACCGGAAGGTTGCGACGTCCGCAAAGGCATACGGCAATGTTTAGTATGTACTGCCAGCAGGCAGAACAATAACGATGATTACCGATTATAAAGAGCAAAGAGGCACTAGATTTAGCTTCTTAAGCAGTAAACTATGGGCCAGTCCCTACCGTACGTACGCCACTGCGCACTGCAAAAAGGGGGGGGGGGGGGTTAGTAAATTTTTCAAAAGTATGTACATAAATAATAAACCTAAAATTCTGACACTCTCATATCTTTAATATCTTTAACGAAACCAATTATTTTATAAAAATCTGTGAAATCTATATTTTATTTTATTTTTTATCTTTTAAACCTATGTAACGTTTCAGTAACAAAAATTGTATGTTGGCTGCCCAGTGTCACGACAAACTCTGCAGTTTGACGAAAATGACACATTTCCTTAGAAAAAATGCGTGCTGTCCAGAGCGGACCGATTTTCCCACCACCCCCCCCTTTTTTTTCCTCCGCCGCTGTCCCAGAGACCAATACATATTTCCTCTTCAGTACCGTCTTAAGGTATGGGCATACCGGGCAGTTGCCCGGGGCCTTGCGCTTCTAAAAGGCATCAAGGTTACCTTATTGTTAATGATTAGTGAAAAATATCCATGCGATTTATTTTGCTTTTGAAGTGCAGTATGGGAAGCAGGTTTCAAGTAGTTTTTCGAGTTTCAAATCAATTCAATTTTTGGAGAAGAAGACAAATATTAAAGTAATCAAAACGAAATTACATTTAGGCTTCATATGTTCATTAATTAATAATTTATCTCAAGTTTGAATAGTTTGAAATTCTTAAAAACTTTGTACTTCTACATACATAGAGAATTATTATTATTTGTGATTATGTGCTTAAAAAATATTTCTGGGTCTTCGCGCCCCCTCCCCCCCCACCCCCAAATTAATTTTAGTTTAGTTATAAACTAAGATCTGACACAAAAACACCACTCCCTCCACCCACTCCTGAACTGTTTAAAACCACATGAGATGTAGCTAAATGTTCTACCCCCCCCCCTCTTCCCTGATGGCGTTTACGGAGCTTAAGTCACTTGGTCTCTTTGCAGTCAAAAGATTGTCGAATAAGAGAAGACCTTTAGGAAATTTGGGAAAAAATAACCTGCATATGTCCTTCAAGTCAATCGTTTTGATGTCATTTCTTGGGCATCGTCTGAATAAATTAAAATTCTTTTAATACCGATCAACGTATATGACCAAAAAGACTTAATTAAAGACCTTTGAAAAGTGACCCATTTAAAAAAAAAAGCTAAATTTAAAAATTAAAATATATTTTGTATGCACCAAGTTTATCTATGAATTAAGTTGAAAATGGGAGAGTCATCATCTTCACACACCTGCACCACTGTTGAGCCACTCTTCTAAACGGGGAGTGTGCCGAAATGTTTTGTCGCTACCACTTTGAAATTTCAACCCCCCACAGTGACATAATTGACAATGTCCATCTAACTCGATTAGTTTAAAACAGTCTTATTTCGCCTCTTCGACCTCGAGGAACAGCAGCCGATCTTCATCTACGTCTGTGATCCTTCCTAGGACATAGGCCGCCTACGAGTCTTCCAGGCATCACGGTCTTGAGCCAATCTCTCCAGCCTCCCCCAAGTGTGGCCAAGTTTCTTGGTATCTGCTTCCACTTCACGACGCCAAGTGTTCCCCGGCCTGCCTGTTTTATTTTTCATTGAGGGTTCCAGTTCAGGGCTTGTCTAGTTATTCTGGAGGCAGGTTTCCTGATTGTATGGCCGATCCCTCTCCATCTTCTCTGGAGGATCTCTTGTTCTTTCGGTTTCTGCTTTGTCCACTGCCACAGTTTCCGGTTGCTGATTCTGTCGGGCCAGTGAATCCCGGGAATCCTTCTTAGACAGTTATTGATGAAGGAGTGGATTCTCTTCATATTCACAGCATTGGTTCTCCATGTCTCTGCACCGTATAGTAGAACAGGTTTCACCATGGTGTTGAAGATTCTGATCTTCAGGTTGGTATTCAAGTGTTTGGAGCCCCAGACATGCTTGAGTTTTTGGAAGGCTGCCCGTGCCTTTCCTACCCTTATTTTGATGTCAGCATCCGTCCCACCTTTCTTGTCCACGATGCTGCAAAGGTAGACAAAGCTCTCTACCTCTTCGAGCGCTTCCTCTTCGAGCCTGATGGGTGCTGTATTGGTGGCATTGACCTTGAGGACCTTGCTCTTCCCTTTTTGAATGTTAAGACCAATACGTGCAGAAGTGGCTGCAATAGTTCTGGTTTTCTCCTGCATCTGTTGTTGGGTATGGGAAAGAAGGGCAAGATCGTCAGCAAAATCGAGGTCATCAAGCTGGTCCCACAAGGTCCATTGGATACCATTCCGCTCCTGCTGTGTGGATGTTTTCATCACCCAGTCAATGGCCAATAGAAACATGAAAGGCGAAAGCAAACATCCTTGCCTCACACCGGTCTTCACCTGGAAAGCATCTGTCACCTGTTGTCCGTGGACCACTGTTTAAAACAGTATTAAGACGAAATGTTACCTCTAGAAACATTGTATATTTCACACTTTAAAAAAATGTGTTTAAAATGAATAGAAATCAAACATATTTATATTTGAGGAGACATTTCATTATTGTGCTATAAAAACAAATATTCTTATGTGACTGTAATGTCCAGGTAAATTTTGAAGGATAACTTACTCACGAAGCATCGTCTTCACATGACAGAATGCATACACATAAGTTATATTTGACCAACGGATGAACTGGACAATGATGATCAAAATAATTTCAATCAATTTGTATCTTATAATATAATTTAGTATGCATCGAAATTACAGTACTGAAAATCCGGAATCTTGAACGCGAAAGTGCTTTTGTCATCTATGCAGTCGTCACATGTTCCCATGAGTGGCCCAGTCAAGCAGAATGAAGATGGTTGCAAATGAGTTAGTCGGGGCCATAACAGCGAGAGCCCCCCACCCCCGACAATGAATTAGTATTAAATCTCAGACAAATTATTCTCTTTTAACCAAATATTCTGAAGTTGTGATCCGCAAATATGACTTGTGTCAAATCAATATGACTGTGTCAAATCAATATTACTGTGTCAAATCAATATTACTGTGTCAAATCAACATTACTGTGTCAAATCAACATTACTGTGTCAAATCAACATTACTGTGTCAAATCAATATCACTGTGTCAAATCAATATCACTGTGTCAATCAATATCACTGTGTCAAATCAATATCACTGTGTCAAATCAATATTACTGTGTCAAATCAGTATTACTGTGTCAAATCAGTATTACTGTGTCAAATCAATATTACTGTGTCAAATCAATATTACTGTGTCAAATCAATATTACTGTGTCAAATCAATATTACTGTGTCAAATCAATATTACTGTGTCAAATCAATATTACTGTGTCAATCAATATTACTATGTCAAATCAATATAACTGTGTCAAATCAATATTACTGTGTCAAATCTTAATTTAATCCCAAGATCTTATTTTATCCTGGTCCCGCCACTGTGTGTGTACGTTAACAGATGCAGACAGTCATTGACATCGTTGTATGAACTGTACTTAAAGATCATTGAGGACATGAATGGGCTGACATTGAAATGTAACTTTAAGGGTAACTCTTGTAGTTGTTTTCCATTGGTTAAAGGATCTGGTGACCAAGGTTTATTCCTCTACATTTAGAGATAATAAATGGAACTTTAATTAGAACATTGGCATACCTTTTTTTTTTATAAACAACTTAACATTGATGAATTCAGAGCCTAGAAAATACCACCATCTTATCTAGGTTTAGTGCAAGGGACGGCTAACTTTTTTAAGTGCAGAAATTTAAATAAAAATTATACTGCTAAGATAATATTTTAGGAGCCGAAGGCAGGGGCAGACTGTTTAAATCAAAATAAAATGTGTATTTTTAACAACAGAGCCGCATTTATTCATTCAAAGAGTCGCATGTGGACGACCCACTGGTTTAATTGCATTCATAATTTGGAGGTAGAAACTTAATAGGAAAAAGAGATGCATTTTTCAAAGTCAAATTCGGTTGTCTGCTCTACAGAAATCATCGCACACTCCACTGATATTTGACCTCTTTAATTTAAAAAAAAAGAAATGTTTTGTATGTATATTGATTTGACCTAGTTCAACTGGACATTTAAGAATTAGCTGTAAAGTTCGCGCCCCAAGATAAGAAAATAAAACTTGTAAATTTTAAATGAGGCCTTGACCGGGAATTCACTAACAGCGATGAGTATAAAACCAAGCACACAAACTTCTGTTTTGTTGAGCCACACAACAGTTTTCAGCAGTCATGTTTTCTTCAGTTATTGCTCCCATTGCATTACTCCCATTGGTTTGGGGAGCCCCAGATCCCACCAAAGTCTGCGCACCCGATGTGTTTCAATTCTTTTCATACAACATAGAAACAGATGTATGTATATGTTGAAGTAATATGGCGTTGTGTAGATTTAAATATATTACTATTTTAATTTATGTATAATATAGCGTTGAACAATTTTTTGTAATGTAATCTACTACAATTACAGGTCATTCATTTGTTTATATTGCATTATATAAGTTTGCGTAAAAGACAATAAATGCTCTGTACATGTATGACGGTACGTGTTTCTGATTATATTAACTTATTAGAATGGTGTAAATTGCACAGGTAATGGAGGGATTTATTGGAAATATTTTAGTAAATTATAAAAAAATGTGTTAAGGCATCAATTAAAAATTATAGATTTACTCTAAGAAAGTATAATTTGCATATATATGTTTGTGTTCATATATTGTATATAATTTTTTATGTGGACCATACTCTAGTTTAGCAAGATTAAAAGGAGAAATGGTTTAATATTAAAAGTATACATTTAAAAAAAAAACAATAATTAATTACAATAACTTTAAAACAAAAGAAGAGCAATAACTTTAACTTCACATCCTCACAGGGGACAGCAGAAATTGCGATTGATTTTAAGCAAAAACTGCTGACCAGCGCCTCACCCAATCTGACTGTAGTACAAGATTTCGACAAGGTAAGACAGCTGTTAACTTTTTTGATACACAAGTAAAGCCGGCTATATGGGAAGTCTCAAATATAAGCAGATTACCACATGACTTGTGGTCTTATAATTCGGTTGTTTTGTTTTAAAATATAATGTGAAAATAGCACAATTCTATCACCAGAGTGCTGGGAGTTACGACACTCTGCCCCATGGGTGCTGGGAGTTACGACAATGAGAAAGTTATTTTTGTTTAGTTTTCTTAAGCCCAATAGGTACTGGCCAATCTATAACATCATTTTGTCAATGGACATGCAAGCAAAGTCGATATGTCGAAATCTGCTATTTCCATTATTCTGATTAAACTGTTTAATATCTTACTAGTTTCTGACATCACATGTCAATGACTATTTCCTGACATGTTTCAGCTCAAATCTTACACTGTTGATGCCAGTGGCAACTGCCAATCGGCCAACCTTCTCCCGGCACAAATTTATCCTCAATGTTTACCAGGTAAAAAAATAATTAAAACGATTTAAAAGATGACTGTTCATTTTGGTTTACATTTATCAGAGTGTTTCGCCATATTACAGATTAACTTATCTTAAACATTGATTATTACAGCGACATCTACTTATATTGGAGAACTTTTCATCGGTTTCGGTCCCAACCGTGTCCCTGCCGAGGGCTGGGAGCTTCCATACAATGGCGGAATTGTGAGGGTGGCCTTTAGCAATCAGCCAGGGGAGCCACGTTATGCTGTCTTGTCCAAGTACACTGATGGTTAGTACTTACATTGTAACCATGGTGATTTTTATCATGGTCATATTTAGCAAGGTCACATCTCTTTAAACTCGACTATCCTGACTGATTACCCCCCCCCCCCCGACCAATGCTGTTGGGTGCCGTCCATGGCTTGACATGTAAATAGTTATGGAATGAGTGGAGTGAATATACATTTGTTTTGTTTTATTTAATTAATGTATGTTAATTTTTAAGTTTATGATTATGTTTGTAAAATTGCATGTACAGTGTGATGAGCCCATCCCTAGGCTGGGGTACCGCACTATATAAAACTACTACTAATAATAATAATGATAATGATCATAGTCACTTTTAATCATAGCCATTATTCTAATGGCCTTTAAATCATGAACATCTCCATCGTGACCATTTTATTGTAATTTTAATGAAACGTTCAAATGTCCTTATTCTAGATTGGTTCATAATCGTAAAAATGTATCTTGCACAAAATGTTGTATTTTCAACTAAAGTTGATTTAACTTGTTAAAAAAAAAAGTTAACTCGAAACCTACAAGCTAACTATTTTGAGTTCGGATCTTCTTTTCAAAGGTGGATAACATGTCTTTTCCCCTCACACTTAGTCTCTCCCGCACTCTCTTTATTTCTCTTCTCTTCCTCTTCTCTCTACCTCTCTCTTTCTCTACCCCCATCTCTCTTTTTTTATCGCTGAGAGTGTTAGATGTTTTATATATTTTTCTGAGGGTAAGTGTGGGTTTCAAGATGAAGGTAGACAAAAGAAAGCTTATAAATGTTCTATAAAACTGAAACATTTCTACAAACTCAACGAAAATCTATGGATAAATGTTTGTTCATACATATAGCAATTTATATTATGTTCATTATCTTCCCATTCATAATAATGCAGTTTGCTAATACATCACACTCCCCAGCTCAAGGAGTTTCCGTGACCACATTCTCTTCCAACCCAAGCCAGAACATCACATTACCCAACGCCTTCAAGATCCCTGACCCTTGTCCACCTGCAACCATCGGCTAGATACAACTTCACAACATATCTGACAATTTAAATATGTCTTTTTATTATTTTGACAATGTTCGCGTGACGTCAGTTTCATATTTGAATAAATATATTTTCTCTCTACCCCAAGTGATTCGAATTACAACCGGTTTCATTGGTTTCAAACTTAATATAGCCAAGTCTGTTTGTGTTTTGTTTCAACAAATGAGAATCGTTAAAGTAGCCACAAGCTAGCCAGCTTTTTTTTTAAATGTTGAAAACTAACAAAGGAACACAATTTTTTTTCCATTGGGAAACAATTTTAAAATCTCTTGTTCTAATAAGTTCACGATTGGAAGTAAGCTTTTGTAATGCAGCTGATTCATGAGGATAACGTCAGACATAAATGCAATGATAATATTCATTGAAAGTCAAGTAAGTGAAGCCGCAAGATAAACCGGGTTATGAAGATGATTAAAAAAAAAAAAGACATTAACAAAATAAAAAAACAAAAAAACAAACAAAACAACCACAAAGAAACATACAAACAAGCAGGTAATGAAACAGAAATACGGGGACAACTGCGTTCAGGTTGAGGCAGTAAGAAATATACACAGGGTAGAGGAAAATCTCACATATTATAATACAAAGAAAGTGGACGTTTCAGACAAGAAACTTTCGACATAAAAAATACGGAGACAAACGTATCTTGTATGGATATGTAGTTGACAGGAAATGGCAGACTGATTCAATTACGTAAGTGACCCATGAAATCGAAGACGCTGCGTATGAGATTAACGGGAAATATAAAAGAATAGAAATAAATAATTAAATTAAATAAGCGGGAGAGCGATGATTATGATAAAACAGTGAGGATTGCGGAGGTAAGGAGGGTAATGATGGTGGACATGAGGCAAATATCATGGAAAGAACGCAGACGTCAAATGGGTTCTTGCTTTACCGAAATATATTTGGAACTCTGTTTAAGCACGAAGAGAGAGAAACTATCAGAATATTAATGTGCTCCTTGTTATTAAGGTTCTCCTTGTGTATGGTTCAGAAAGATGGCGGTCAGTAAAGAACTGTTGGACAAAACTTCAAACCTTCGTGAACAGTTTCATGGCCAGAATAATTAACATCAGGTGGTTCCACAAAATCACAACTAGAGCAAATATATACGTCATAGGAGACATTTAAAGTAATATTAGATTTTTTAGATGTTGAGCCTTTGCAAGGACAGGTGGAAAGTAGCGCACTTTGCCTTCCATTATTATCTCGGTAACACCGGGTCATATATTCTTTTAAACAACGATAGGTTACAAGATGCGCGGATAAAGTGAGTTAGGCGACACAATTTTCAATTTCACAATCCAACTTCCATTATCCATTACAACACACATACACTCTGTGTCGGCAACTCTGGTCAGCAAGAGGTAGACCGGATAGACTGAGAGTGTCACGTGGGACAACATAATTTGATGCTAAAAACTCGATGGATTTGTCAATTGGAAGAAAGTCTTTAAAAGAGATGCAACACAGTTATTATTATTTTAACAACAACATCTATAGAACAAAATGCGTCATTAGCTGAAATCTTACTTTTCATTGACCATCACTCCCCCCTCCCCCGGTGATATTTTAAACACCATGGGGTAAACCTGTGTTTGTTACACACCTTAGGTAGCGTTTACGGGCACTAAGTCCCTTTGTCTCTGTGATGAAACAGATGTTCAATTAATAGAACACCTAAGGGAACTTTGAGTCGATTAAAACACTCAAAATGCTCTCCTTTACGTAATAGGCCGATATTTTGATGTTGTCAGTGGGTCCTCGTGTAAATATTTTATTGTGTGGAAGCCCAAGTTGATCCCAGGATTTTTTTAATCTAGTCCAGCCACTGTGTATATATTATCACCTGCTTTGGTTCTTCGTGTGTCTTGTGACAAAGGTTAATTCCCCTACATTGGAGATAACAAAAATAATTGAACTTTAAGTAGCCCATTGGCTCATTTTTTTTCTAAACAACTTAACTTTGAATAATTCTGAGCATGGAAACTATCATAACCCTATATAGGTTCAATGCAGGTGTCAACAAACATTTTGGAGCACCGAGCAATTTCAATAAAAAAAAATATTATAAGAAAATATTTTGGGAGCCGGATTATTTAAGTAGCGTGACAGATTGGTATTTAAAAAATAGCCGCATTTATTCATTTAAAGAGACCCATACAATGGTTTAATGCATTCATAATTTGTGGGTAGAAACTAAAAATGAAAAAGGAGATGTATTTTTAAAAGTTGTATGTCTACCTTACAGAATTCAACATGCACTCAACTGATATTTGATCTCTTTAATTTTTTAAAACTAATATAAATATATAATTATTATTATGTATTTATTTGACCTAGTTCAATTGGACGTTTAAGAATTAGCTGTTAAGTTCGGGCCCCAAGATAAGAAAATAAAACTTATACATTTTGAATGAGGCCAAGACCGGGAATTCCCTAACAGCGATGAGTATAAAACCAAGCACAATAACATCTGTTTTGATGAGCCACACAACAGTTTTCAGCAGTCATGTTTTCTTCACTGATAGCACTTGTATTACTCCCCCTGGTTTGGGGAGCCACAGATCCCACCAAAGTCTGCGCACCCGATGTGTTTCAATTCTCTTCATACAACATAGAAACAGATGTATGTATATGTTGAAGTAATTCTGCGTTCTGTAACTTTTATTTGTATGTACCATTTTGTAGCATGCGACATTTTAATATAGTGTAATGTATTATCTTTTGTATGTACAGATATTCGTTGTAAATAACAATGAACACATCACACTGCATTAGTTTCACATTTATAGTTCGTGTTGATTATCGATTTGGTAGAATGTATTTATTTCTAGACGTAACGGAGGAACTAATTGGAAATATTTTATTAAATTCTTAACATAATTTTACATCTGAATGTATCAATTTAAATTATAACTTTAATGACATTTTCTTTAATTTTCTGTCAAATATTTTAATGTATTTATGTAATATATTTAATTTTACGATGAATATAATCCAGATTAGAAAGATCGTCATAAAGATACTGTTAACATTTTTAAAATTGGAAATTAAACAAATACATTTTAATTTTTAAAAAATAAATCTCATTAATATATATTTTTAACAACATTTATTTCACATCCTTAAAGGGATCAGCAGAAATTGCGATTGATTTTAAGCAAAAACTGCTGACCAACGCCTCACCCAATCTGACTGTAGTACAAGATTTAGACAAGGTAAGACAGCTGTTAAGTTTATCATTAAATAATTTAATGTCAGTTATCTAGGAAGGTTAAAATATAAGAGCATTAGGACTACACTTGTGTTACAATGATTTTTTAGAATGTTCTGTTGTTGTGACTTTAAAATCTAATGTGAACATTGCAACACTCTCCCAGCAGAGTGCTGGAAGAAACGACAATCCCCAGCATAAGCCAAGACTAGCGAAACAATAACAGCGACGTTGAATGGCAACTCATCTAAGGCAAACTTGAAATTAAATCCCGGAAAGGGTTTCCCATAGGCGGTATGGCACTGACACAATGAAAATTCCTACAACTCCTGCGATGTGGAACGCATAAGCACACAGTGAGACATAAAAAACCCTCCTGGCCATACACTGCATCCATATCCTGCATCCATACACTGCATCCTGGTCTATTTAAGGTCGTCTTGACTGCAACTAAAACAAATAGGCTAGGACGGGAGAGTGGGGCTCAAGAATGGAAACGCTCTCTAACTTCAAACAAAATACAAGTCAAAGCTACTACTCAAGTCGAAGCCTTAGTCAACTTTACATGCGTAGGACGTACAGTAAAAAATATTGTATGGTCTTCTTAAGATCAATTAATTTATAGGCCTACGATTTATATCAACAATGCGCCGTTGGAACTGTATGCAAAATCGATAGGACTAAAATCTGCAATTTCTGATTAACTGATTATGTTGGTTTAATTTCTTACAATGCTCAGACATGACATGCCAATGACTATTTCCTGACATAACATGTCAATGACTATTTTCTGACATAATATGTCAATGACTATTTTCTGACATAACATGTCAATGACTATTTTCTGACATAACATGTCAATGACTATTTTCTGACATAACATGTCAATGACTATTTCCTGACATAACATGTCAATGACTATTTTCTGACATAACATGTCAATGACTATTTCCTGACATGTTTCAGCTCAAGTCTTACACTGTTGACGCCAGTGGTAACTGCCAATCGGCCAACCTTCTCCCGGAACAAATTTATCCCCAATGTTTGCCAGGTAAATAAAAATTTAATCGATTTAAAAGATGATATTTAAATTGGTTTACATTTATCACAATGTTTCAGGTACGCCATATTACAGACTAAATTATCTTAAACATTGATTATTACAGCGACATCTACTTATATTGGAGAAATTTTCATCGGATTCGGTCCCAACCGGGTTCCAGCCGAGGCCTGGGAGACCCCATACTTTGGTGGAACTCTGAGGGTGGCCGTTAGCAATCAGCCAGGGGAGCCACGCTATGGTGTCTTGGTCAAGTTTGTTAATGGTTGGTACATACATCTTATCCATGTCCATCTCTATCATGGTCATTTTATCATGGTCAATATATTATCATCTCTCATCTTGTTCATATTTTGCATTGTCTTTTTTTAAAAATTAATCAAACCATTTTAATCATTTTTAATTTTATTGCTTTTTTTATTGAAACGTTTAATTCTACCGTATATTAGATTAGTTCATTGCAGTTAAAATTTCAATGTTACAAGATGTTGTATTTTCCTTTTAAATACTTTTAACTTTTTAAGTTTACGAGTTAAGAGATTCTGAGCTCGACTCCTATTTCAAAGATGGACAAGACGCTCCTCTTTCTATCGCGCAACTTCCTCCCTCATTCTCCTTGTCAATCCTTTCTCTTCTCTCTCTTACCCTTCTCTCTCTCTCTCTCTCTCCATCCCACCCCTTCTCCCTCTAGTGTGTCAAATTGTGTATATATTTTTTTGTTTACAATTTGTTTGTTGTGTTTTGTGTATTTTTTTTTTGGGGGGGGGGGGGGGGGTTACAAGGTGAGGGAGGAAAAGGGAAAGCAAATAATCTTTCTATAATAACTATCCATTCCCACAATCTAATTGTAATTATTTTAATGCTTTTTTACTTTTAAATATAACAAATTGATATATTTTCCAATTTCTAACAACGCAGTTTGTTTAATATATTCTCTCTTCCCCAGCTCAAGGAATTCCCTTCACCAATTTCTGTTTCAACCCAAGCCTGAACGTCACAGTACCCAACGCCTTCAAGATCCCTGACCCCTGTCCACCTGCAACCATCGGCTAGAAACAACTTTACAACATATCTGAAAATTTAATTATATATAGTTTTTATTTTAATTATGTTTGAGTGACGCCAGTTGCCTATTTTGAATAAATATTTTTACTCTCTATCACAAGTGTTTTTTAATTGTATATTTTCACTAGAAGTTATGACCCGGCGTTACTGGGATGATAATGGCAGGCATTTTGCGCTACGTTCTACCTGCAGTTGCGATTTCTCAACATTTCAAATCCAAGTTTAACGAATGTTGCTGAAAAGGGTTTAGAGATGGGTCATCAATTTATTACCGATATTGCATTAACAAATATTTTAAAATAAAATATAAAAATTATATTTTCATATCTTTATTATCATCGGATTGAAAGATATAGTTTTCCACATAAAAATGTATATCCACTCTCCCACCCCCTCGCCCCACACGAGCATGATTTTTTTCTTTCTGAAGAAGGTTAAATGCATGTATTCATTAGTTTTAAATATATGTATATATTTTATCATGGTAATTATATATATATATATATATTATATATATATATACCAACTTCCGGTGTGTAACATATTTGGGTTTTTAACTTTCTTACTTGTATTTTGGGACAACTGCATTTTTTAGGAAGGTGGTGGCCAAACACTTGGTGGCCAAATGCTTGGTGCAAAACACTTAATCTGCCATGGGCGACACTAATCCTAGTAACGCCTCTTCTTTGAGATATTGCTATAGTTACAAAATAAGCCCCGAACATGCTGTGGGGTATCTTGTACCTTCTGGGGGTGGGGGAAGGGGCAACTCCGGCAATTGCAGCCCCGCATCCCCATCACAAATATTTTACTAAATTTTTAATCAATCTTTTTAAAAGCACCCCTTCCAGCATGGTAACCCACCCCTCCCTTTTAGGTATGCCCCAGAAACTTTTTGAACGCGTCTAAAATAGACATTGATCTCTCGTCCTTCACGAGTTCACTTTTCGCAGTCTCACTGTATCGCGGATTTTTTTACTTGTATATCTCTAATTTGGTATCACGGATTGTTCGCTATATAACAGGTTTTTGCGGTATAGAGTTTAAAAAAATATATATATAATCACTCATTTATATTTTGCTTCTGGTGTTTCTGCTACTTTTGCAAAAACGCCACCACTCCCTTTTTTACTGAACATGTTTTATATTTATAGTACTGAGAGAAGAGGGGGGGGGGGGAAGCTGCGAAGAAGCTACACGATAAAAGTACATTTTTGGAAAGAAAAATAAATAAAACTTATTAAATATTTAAAATATTTCATATTAAAGGAATTTGATATATTGATATCTTAATCAAAAATTCAAACAAACATTTTTCTTGTTTTTTAAATTATACATCATCAGAAAATCGTACAACAAAGAATTCTTTTATCTAAAGCAGAATCTCGCAACCGTTTTACACGTCTACAACATATTTGAGTGTCTTTTCTTTTAAATTGTTTAGCTCATAAAAATACACTCCCACTTTACTTTTTCGCAAAGTAAAAACAAAAATATATTTTCATTTTTTGAAAGAAAATATTAACCCATCTCCAATTTTAAAAATCACATTTTCAGGTGTGTAAAATGATTGGGTTTTGAGATTCATCGGCATACTTATATAAATGTACACTCGTTTTGTTAACGCCATTGATTTTCTAAATTGGTAAACATATGTTTATATGTAAAAAATGAAATAACATCTCTTTTTTCCCAAATGTAATACAATAGGATTTAAATATATTGTCATCCACGTAAAACTGTACACATATTATTTCCTACCACCGATTTGTATGTACCAAAGAAGGTTAATTATTTATCAAAGTCATTACTTTATTTTAAGACGTATCTTGTGCTGCCTGGGGCAAAATGACCAACCCCCTCCCCCCAGATTTAAAATAAAATTATAAACCCTTGTATTTGTAAACTAAAATATTTTGCACTTCATATGGTTTGTTGTTATTTGGATGAGTTATAAGTGGATTTGTGAATGCTATTTGGCTATGGAGATTCGCTGCACTGATTGTCTTAAACGGCATTTTCTTATTTAATAAATTTAATAAAAGTATATTTTCGGAATTTAAAAGAGTAAAAACTTATTAAATGTTAAAAATACAAAACAAAAATTTTTGTGTCTTTTATTAACAATTTAAAAAAATTATAATTATATTTATTAATTTTATTTTAAAGAAGGTAAAATACATTATCAGTTTTGTAACGCGCGGTTATGAAATCGAAGAAACTTAAGAGTTTTGGCTAAAATAGGCGATTCGCGCTTTTACGTCATTTGCGTGTTTATTGAGAACAAAGTGATATCATTTTTATTTCGCAATATTAACATCGAACGCACTAAAAACAACCGATGTTTGGGTTTTCCCGATAAATAAGATTACAATGTAATTCTTTGATTATAATTTTTTATTTTTGTTTTCCTTAACTTTCAAACGCTTATGAAATGTTTAAAATAGTTCCTTAGTTGTTACTTTAAATGTATTTGTAATTTATAATAATAATAATACTTAAACTTTCACTAAAATAAAAGCGTATAGATTCTATTTTTTGCGCATTTAAATTGATTCGATTTCTGTAAAATAACAGGAAGTAAATATGATCGCTTTTAAGAATCCGAACGTATTATATCTTTACGGTTCTTTGGCTTTACGGTCAGCCTGGCTCATTTTTTAAATTATATTTAATACCATAGCCTTGTTGTCAAAATTGTAAGACTGCAGATAGTTTGCTCAGTATCGTGGTATATGACAAGCTGTTTCACTAACTTCCAAATCTTTGAAACCTGGCTAAGAATAGTCATCATCTTATCTTGGTTTAATGCAAGGGTCGGCAACCTTTCTCTGAGAGAAGACCCATTTTTACAAATTAGTTCTGCTGAGAAAATATTTTAGCACCGTAGCCAGGGGCGGATTTGAAAGTAAAATTGTAAATAATTATTTTGTAGATGGAGCATTTATTTATTCCTTAAAAGTGCTGCATGCGACTCGGGAGCAGGCGGGTTCAATGCGTTCATAAAATTGGATTTGAAAAATAATATAAAATAAGTCAATTGGAAATTAGTAAAACACAGTAAGGTTAAACCTGATAAAAGGAACGCAACAAAACAACGAACGTGTCGGCAGGAAGCCTTCATCAGCGATATGTTTGTTGCATATAAAATAAGTCAGCCGCTGTTCAACCAAGTCTACTCTTCAGAATTCAACATGTGTTCCATCGATGTTTGACCTACTTTATTTTTAAAAAACAACAACTAATGTCTACATGTTGATTTACCTAGTCTACGTGCACATTTAAGAATTCTCTCCCGAGATAACAAAATAAAACTTTTAGAGTAAGAGATTTCGAAATTATGCCATACCCCGGGATTTTTAGAATCGTGAAGAGCAATAAAAACCAAGCAGCCGGACATCTAACTACTTTGTCCATACACACATCTTACACAACAGTTTTCAGCAGACATGTTCTCCTCGGTGCTGGCGCTTGCATTACTTCCCCTGGTTTGGGGAGCCCCAGATCCCACCAAAGTCTGCTTACCCGACGTCATTCAATTCTCAGAATACAACATAGAAACAGATGTATGTATATGTTGAAGTAAAAAAATAAATATATATACGGTTTGTAAGGTATGTATGTATGTATGTATGTATGTATGTATGTATGTATGTATGTATGTATGTATGTATGTATGTATGTATGTATGTATGTATGTATGTATGTATGTATGTATGTATGTATGTATGTATGTATGTATGTATGTATGTATGTATGTATGTATGTATGTATGTATGTATGTATGTATGTATGTATGTATGTATGTATGTATGTATGTATGTATGTATGTATGTATGTATGTATGTATGTATGTATGTATGTATGTATGTATGTATGTATGTATGTATGTATGTATGTATGTATGTATGTATGTATGTATGTATGTATGTATGTATGTATGTATGTATGTATGTATGTATGTATGTATGTATGTATGTATGTATGTATGTATGTATGTATGTATGTATGTATGTATGTATGTATGTATGTATGTATGTATGTATGTATGTATGTATGTATGTATGTATGTATGTATGTATGTATGTATGTATGTATGTATGTATGTATGTATGTATGTATGTATGTATGTATGTATGTATGTATGTATGTATGTATGTATGTATGTATGTATGTATGTATGTATGTATGTATGTATGTATGTATGTATGTATGTATGTATGTATGTATGTATGTATGTATGTATGTATGTATGTATGTATGTATGTATGTATGTATGTATGTATGTATGTATGTATGTATGTATGTATGTATGTATGTATGTATGTATGTATGTATGTATGTATGTATGTATGTATGTATGTATGTATGTATGTATGTATGTATGTATGTATGTATGTATGTATGTATGTATGTATGTATGTATGTATGTATGTATGTATGTATGTATGTATGTATGTATGTATGTATGTATGTATGTATGTATGTATGTATGTATGTATGTATGTATGTATGTATGTATGTATGTATGTAGCTTTTAACATTTTATCTGATAAAATGTATTACTTTTTGCGCTTGCATAAAGTGTTATAGTTTGTGCTTGTTGCATTGTATACTTTGGTGTACTTGCAAATGATACATCATAACAGTGGCGTCGTAAGGGAGGCGAAGTGGGCGCCCCGCCTTGGGCGTCACCCTTTTTTCTTTATGGACAGGTGGCATTTTCGGAAAACTGAAATTTTTTTTTTTTTTCGAGGAAGTGGTGCGGAATAATCTTGACACACCAAGGGCGGCACTAACCCTAGCTACGCCACTGCGTGATAACACATTAATTTGCACAAAAAAAAAGAACTTTTTTATGGGTGTGAACGGAGCTGTTAAATTGGAAATATTTAAGTGCAATGTTTTATACGTTTGAAATTATATACACCTTTCGTTACTTATCTGTGGAAATGTATTCCTTTTCACTTGCTTGTGAAAATCTAATTTTAATGTTGCATGCGGTCTAGAGTAAAGAGGTCTTCACAAAGTGGCGGCTTAAAATTTAAGTTATAAATTAAAAATAGAAAATCACAATAACATACACAGACAATTAAAAGAACAGCAATCTTACAGGAGATACTACAACTTGCGATTGATTTCAATCAAAACCTGCTGACCAGCGTCTCGCCTAACGTGACCATAGTGGATGATTACGACAAGGTAAGGCAGTCTGTGATCTTAATAGGATTGTAGTACAACCTATAGACATGGTAAGAAAACTGTTACGTTTATAGGACTGTAGTATAAGACCAAGACAAAAAAAGACATTAAGTAACGTTATAGAACTACTGTTTAAGACCTAGACAAGGTAAGACATGTTAACTTTATAGAGCTGTGGTAAGACTTAGACAAGGTAAGACACAAGTTAACTTTATAGAACTATATTGTAAGACCTAGACAAGGTAAGAAAAAAGTATTATAACATATAGATAACTGTTTCAATCACCAGTGAAGTTTTAAACAAGGGGAATGAACTCGGACACGCACCGCTAATCCCCTTTAGTTCCTTTTACGAGCAGCTATTTGGTTCGAAAAGTTTCTCTGACCAGATCTCAAGCCCCCCCCCCCCCCCCGAACCTCTACCCACATGTGGGTGAACTTCCTTAAAGTGCAGGGGCGGTACATCATCAGCGACCATAATCAAACCCGCCCCCAACACTGAGAAGAACGGCCACCATTGAAGAGGTGAAACATTGAAACAGCGAATCATTGTATCCAGATTGTGGTATTCCTACCAGTATTCTGACCACAGTATGAAAGATGAAGCGACATTTATAAATTACATTCACAGCGTATGATGGGGAACCACACGGTCGCCAAGCACACTTCCTTCACCCTTATAGTTATAACTGTCGACACATCCATCGCGCATCCATCTATGGTCGATAGCTGACTACGATGCTAGATGGTCATGTTACAAAACGTATGGGTTTGAGCAGCGGTGTATTGCCAAATTCGTAACAAACGGTTCGCAGTTAGTATAAATTTTGATTTTTTTAAAATTAGTACTTGATTTTAGGCATATTTATTTTTGAACTAACAGTTCGCACGAACCTGACCGAACAGGCTCCAAACCACCGCTGGGTTTGAGTCTACAAATTTTAAACCCTTGATGACATTTTTTAAAAAAAATATCTAAAAATGTTCAGCACTGGGCCTATACTCCTAATAAATATTGCATGACTATTTCCTGACATGTTTCAGCTGAGGACCTACACCGTTGACGCCACTGGCAACTGCCAATATGTCGGCCTCTCCCCGGAAGAAATTTATCCCCAATGTTTACCAGGTAAATAATTTTTAAAGTTTTAAAAGAATGAAGTGTGTTGTATCACGGTGTTTGGTGTACCTCAGATTATGCATTTAATTATCCTAAAATTTGTTTACACTTATAGAGGAGAAATTAACTTAACATTTCTTTACACTTATAGCGGAGAAATTAACTTAACCTTTTTTTACACTCATAGCGGAGAAATTAACTTAATTTTTTTACACTTATAGCGGAGAAATTAACTTAAATTTTTTACACTTATAACGGAGAAATTAACTTAACATTTTTTACACGTATAGCGGAGAAATTAACTTAATTTTTTTACACTTATAGCGCAGAAATTAACTTAACATTTTTTACACTTATAGCGAAGCAATTAACTTATTTTTTTTACATTTAGAGCGGATAAATTAAGTTAACATTTTTTAAACTTATAGTGGAGAAATTAAGTTAACATTTTTTACACTTAAAGTGGCGAAATTTGCTTAACATATTTTACACTTATAGGGGAGAAATTGACTTAACATTTTTTACAGTCACATCCACGTACTTCAGAAAAATTTTCTTAACATTACATCCACATACACTTTTATCATAGCAATTCATTTACAGCAACATCTCTTTTTATCATAACAAGTCATTTACAACAACATCCACTTTTATCTTAAAATTTCATCGACAGCAACTTCCAATTTTATCATAACATTTCATTGACAGCAACATCCACTTATATTGGTGAAGTTGTCATTGGATTTGGGCCTAACCCTGTGCCCGCCGAGGCCTGGGACATCCCGTTCAAAGGCGTAACTTTTAGGGTGGCCTATAGCAATCAGCCCGGGGAGCCACGTTATCCCATCCTGGTCAAGCTGGTCGATGGTGTGTACCTACATCCCATCCTTGGTCACAGGGATATCTACATTAGCGTCGTTTCGGCATTCATTTTAATGAAGAAATTTCTAGAAAATATGTGTTTCATAACAAAACAATATGTTATACCATTTCGTAGGGTTTCGAACATGTTTATAAAATTAGGTTTCAGCTTTCAGTGTTACATTTAGCTTCGAATACATCGAAAATTAATTAAATTAATTAGATCGAGAAACAAACAAAAATTATTTTTAAACAAATTAAAAAAGAAGAAGAAGAGGAATGTAAATTTGAGATCATCTGTCTTTTAGCAACGATTAAAAAGAATTTTTCTCACTCTTTCCTTCTGTTCCCTTTCATTTTATCTGTCCTCTCTCTTCATCTCGTTCTCTCACTCTCTTCCTTCCCCCCTCTCTATCTCTCTCTTTTTCACTCTGCCTGTCTCCGAGCGTGAGTTTGTGTGTTTGAGAGAATTATTTCAAAGAAAAAAAGATGTCTCATTCCAATCAGATTGACAGAAGTCTATCAAATTTAGCAATTCATGTTGTAAATGTTGCGCTCATATCCTTCCATCGCATAATGTAAAAGATGATGTATCACAGTTTCTTAAATTATGTCTCTCCCCACTCTCTCCCCCGCAGCTCATGTTCCTGCTCAGACCAGCTTCTATTTCAACCCGATCTTGAACATCACGGTATCCAACCCCTTCAAGATCCCTGACCCCTGTCCACCTGCAACTGTCGGCTAGAAATAACCTCGATAAGGATCTTTCGTTTGTTTGTTTGTTAGCTTGTTTGTTTCATGTTTTATTATTGCGATCCACGTTAATTTCAATATAAAAATTGGACTAAACGACTTAAACCGCTAATCCTTGTGTAGTCTTATTGAATATTAAAAATTGTGGCCGGCTTCATCCTTTGTATATATGAACAAATGTCACCGCTGGTTCTTAAATCTAAACAAGACTTTTGAATTTAGCCATATAGCCAGCTTGAAGGATAACAATTAGCCATATAGCCAGTTTGAAGGTTGACATTAGCCATATAGCCAGACTGAAGTTTGACATTAGCCATATCGCCAGCTTGAAGTTTGACATTAGCCATATAGCCAGCTTGAAGTTTGACATTAGCCATATAGCCAGCTTGAAGGTTGACATTAACCATATAGCCAGCTTGAAGGTTGACATTGGCCATATAGCCAGCTTGAAGGTTGACATTAGCCGTATAACCAGCTTGAAATTTGACATTAGCCATATAGCCAGCTTGAAGTTTGACATTAGCCATATAGCCAGCTTGAAGTTTGACATTAGCCATAAAGCCAGCTTGAAGGTTGACATTAACCATATAGCCAGCTTGAAGGTTGACATTGGCCATATAGCCAGCTTGAAGGTTGACATTGGCCATATAGCCAGCTTGAATGTTGACATTAGCCATATAGACAGCTTGAAGGTTGACATTGGCCATATAGCCAGCTTGAAGGTTGACATTGGCCATATAGCCAGCTTGAATGTTGACATTAGCCATATAGACAGCTTGAAGGTTGACATTGGCCATATAGCCAGCTTGAATGTTGACATTAGCCATATAGACAGCTTGAAGGTTGACATTGGCCATATAGCCAGCTTGAAGGTTGACATTGGCCATATAGCCAGCTTGAATGTTGACATTAGCCATATAGCCAGCTTGAAGGTTGACATAAGCCATATAGACAGCTTGAAGGTTGACATTGGCCATATAGCCAGCTTGAAGGTTGACATTAGCCATATAGCCAGCTTGAAGTTTGACATTAGCCATATAGCCAGCTTGAAGGTTGACATTAGCCGTATAACCAGCTTGAAATTTGACATTAGCCATATAGCCAGCTTGAAGTTTGACATTAGCCATATAGCCAGCTTGAAGTTTGACATTAGCCATATAGCCAGCTTGAAGGTTGACATTAACCATATAGCCAGCTTGAAGGTTGACATTAGCCATATAGCCAGCTTGAAGTTTGACATTAGCCATATAGCCAGCTTGAAGGTTGACATTAGCCCTATAGCCAATGGTGGTATTTGAACATTTAAGAGGGTTTAATAGTTTTATTTTTGAAGAGGAAAATTAATTGTTTCTTCAATTTATTTTTCGTTCCTGATATAGTCGCGGAGATATTGTAAAATTAACTCGTAAGATTATTTCCAAAATGGGTTAAGACGGCCCTGAAATTCATAGTTCCAGAAAACGGTGAAAAGAATAGAAATGTCCTTACGTAATATGTGAGCAATTATTTGGAAATTGAGATACTTTAGGAAATTATAAATAAACCCTGACACATTTCTGAGACAAAATCGCTGCAGTACTCTTCAGCCAATATGGTTCAGTTTTATTGGTTACCGGAAATTTGATCGAAATAAATTTCGTCGACAGAAAATTGATCGACGGAAATATGATCGAACGGAAATTTGGTCGAATCTTTTTTTTAGTTCACACGTAAAATTTTCGTCGAATTTCCGGATACGAGTTTTATTTGCTAGTATCGTTCCAGCTCTACTTGGGGAGTATGGTTCCAGCTGTATTCGGCCTGTACCGTTCCAACTGTACTTGGTCAAATTTTTTCCAACGCTATGCGGCGAATAGCTCTGCGGACCCCTTCGGGAAAGATCGGCCTTATTCGTTTATTAGAGTCACGCAGATATTTACAAGGACGACATCGGTTTGGCGTCCTTTTAACACCATTTGCAGAAATCGACGTGGTCGTTTTGGCCGCGATATTTTTATTATTTTAAATCTTTTACTAGCGGTTTCGTCATCAATCCACAGAAGAAATGTGTATCCCAAAGTAAGCAGCATTTTGAGCTTATTCATGGTCAACCTTTTAAAGTAAAGACTTAATTTTTTTTTATAAAAGGGGTTGGGGGGAATACGTTCCTCACAACATGATTAACTGGAAAAAAGGGGGAGGGGGGGTAATACATTTATGTAATGTAAATTCAATGTTTGATAGTCCTAGCCACACAGTGGACACGACAGAAGTATGGACCAACAAGCACGACCAACTATTATATTGGAGGGTGCTACTGAAATAGCAGAGCAAACAATTACAAATATTTTTAAATACCGCAAACAGGATAAACATTCCCAAATGCACGGTAGGATTTTTTTTTAAAAAGGGTAACAGCACGTTATTTTCATAAGAGCATCTAGTTTTAAACAAAAGATTGTTTCAATAGCTCGATTTTTAAAAAAAAAATGTATAAAGATAGTTTTTTTCAATGTGTTTGTGTCAGATGGTGAAAGCATAGTTTGTGTCAGATAGTGGAAGCATAGTTTGTGTCAGATGGTGGAAGCATAGTTTGTGTCAGATGGTGGAAGCATAGTTTGAGGCATATGGTGGAAGCATAGTTTGTGTCAGATGATGGAAGCATAGTTTGTGTCAGATGGTGGAAGCATAGTTTGTGTCAGATGGTGGAAGCATAGTTTGTGTCAGATGGTGGAAGCATAGTTTGTGTCAGATGGTGGAAGCATAGTTTGTGTCAGATGGTGGAAGCATAGTTTGTGTCGGATGGTGGAAGCATAGTTTGTGTCAGATGGTGGAAGCATAGTTTGTGTCAGATGGTGGAAGCATAGTTTGTGTCAGATGGTGGTCACTTAGACCATCCCCCATTGCTTTAATAGGTTGGAATACGTCGAAAAGATCTCAAGGTTATTTCTTAACAATCGAGTTACTACCCCAGCCAATCTTGTATTGTACAGTGCATTTTTCTTACAGTTCCGCCCCTGTTCCTATGTGTACTTAGTGTACTACGTATACACCGTTCCGTGGGCCCATATTTAAGTCACGACTGAATGAATACCTGAACTATTCCGTTAAAATTTCACGTGTGGTAGGATTTAATTTGTTCACGGGATATTTGAAAAAGTCAATATAGGTGGGGGTGAAAACTTCTTATAAAACCAAAACCCACTTCCGAAACATCGTCACAAAACTCCAAATCTAAAAGTGTTGATATCCAGTAACACTCCAGGAACGGCTACTGCAATGTTTTCCATAATTCTCTTAGGAGCGTTGCTGCCCTTTGTTTTGGGACAGACGGATCCGACCAAAGTTTGTCTACCAGACACAGTTCAGTTCATCTCATTCAACTTGGACAAGGACGTAAGTGCATTTAGTATCTGCTTTACATCATCTAGATTTAATTTCATGTAAACAGTCGTATAAATGTGGCAACAATGAAGTTCAAGTTTTCAATTAAATATATATATACATTATATACATTTAAATTTGAGGCTCTGGGTAGGATTTTATTACTTCTTTCATCATTCTTTCTTTCAATCAGACAATTTTCTTTTTCTTTTTCCTTTCTCGGCGGTAAACAACATTACGGTACGGAAATGAGATTTCAAGTCGTAATTGTTTCAATGACGTTAAACATTTTTTATTAATAAATATAATTTACTCTAAGTTCGTTTAAAAAAAAAATAAAAAAATGTTAACGCATATAAGCTACGTTTCAATTTTTTAATGACAACGAAGACACTGAATGAACATACGGATTCCATTCGTGGAAATAACGGTGTTACCAATGTGGTGCTAATCGAAATAATTGTGTTCCCAAAGTGGCGCTTATGGAAATAATGGTGATATCAAGGTGGCGCTTTTGAAAATGAGATGAACTCGATTTCATTTCAAATTATTGAAAGTATTTCCTGTCCTTTGGTTAACCGAGCGCACCTTTCTCGAGTACCCCCCCCCCCCCCCCAACTGTGGACGGTTATCAAATAGTTGATAATTCAAAGTAGTCACCTCTTGATTATGTTTAACAGTATATTAAAAATAATAATGGTGTCATATAATTTAAATGATCCTATTGTACCCGTAGGGTTAGATTATTTATTGACGTGACACGCTTTCATATTCTTTTCCCAGGAAGGTGGAGTCGGAGCCATTGATTTTAAAAGAAAACTGTTGGGCAGCGTGACCCCAACACGTACCATTGTCCAGGACCTGGCCGCCGTAAGTGTGTGTGTGTGTGTGTTTAACAAACAAAACAAAAAACCCAAAAAACTTCAAAGTTCAAATTCATAAAGTAAAAAAAAAAAAATAGAAATCCTGTACGAATAATTCAATGGAAAACATAATGGAAGAGCGACCTTAAGAGAAGGTAGAGGCGTGTAATGGAATATAAGGTGCGGATTGTGTTTAAACTCCAATGTGTTGCGTTTTGATCGTGTATAAGTTCCCTTAATGGTGAGTTTTGATTGTGTATAAGTTCCCTTAATGGTGAGTTTTGATTGTGTATAAGTTCCCTTAATGGTGAGTTTTGATTGTGTATAAGTTCCCTTAATGGTGAGTTTTGATTGTGTATAAGTTCCCTTAATGGTGGGTTTTGATTGTGTATAAGTTCCCTTAATGGTGGGTTTTGATTGTGTTTAAGTTCCCTTAATGGTGGGTTTTGATCGTGTATAAGTTCCCTTAATGGTGAGTTTTGATTGTGTATAAGTTCCCTTAATGGTGGGTTTTGATTGTGTTTAAGTTCCCTCAGGGTGGGTTTTGATTGTGTATAAGTTCCCTTAATGGTGAGTTTTGATTGTGTATAAGTTCCCTTAATGGTGGGTTTTGATCGTGTATAAGTTCCCTTAATGGTGAGTTTTGATTGTGTATAAGTTCCCTTAATGGTGGGTTTTGATTGTGTATAAGTTCCCTTAATGGTGGGTTTTGATTGTGTATAAGTTCCCTTAATGGTGGGTTTTGATTGTGTATAAGTTCCCTTAATGGTGGGTTTTGATTGTGTATAAGTTCCCTTAATGGTGGGTTTTGATTGTGTTTAAGTTCCCTTAATGGTGGGTTTTGATCGTGTATAAGTTCCCTTAATGGTGAGTTTTGATTGTGTATAAGTTCCCTTAATGGTGGGTTTTGATTGTGTTTAAGTTCCCTCAGGGTGGGTTTTGATTGTGTATAAGTTCCCTTAATGGTGAGTTTTGATTGTGTATAAGTTCCCTTAATGGTGGGTTTTGATCGTGTATAAGTTCCCTTAATGGTGAGTTTTGATTGTGTATAAGTTCCCTTAATGGTGGGTTTTGATTGTGTATAAGTTCCCTTAATGGTGAGTTTTGATTGTGTATAAGTTCCCTTAATGGTGGGTTTTGATTGTGTATATGTTCCCTTAATGGTGGGTTTTGATTGTGTATATGTTCCCTTAATGGTGGGTTTTGATTGTGTATAAGTTCCCTTAATGGTGGGTTTTGATTGTGTATATGTTCCCTTAATGGTGGGTTTTGATTGTGTATATGTTCCCTCATGGTGGGTTTTGATTGTGTATATGTTACCTAATGGTGAATGTTGTGTATCAACAGAAAAAAGCCTATGTAACGGAGCCTGATGGAAGCTGCCAGGCTTCAGACATAGCAGACGATGCCATACTAACCCAGTGTCTACCAGGTTCAGTTATATACCACTTCTCGTATCATTGATGGTACACTTATAATAATATTACTTTCACATCAGTTCAAAATGTTTGTCCACTCATGTACCGAAATTTTTTAAACAAATATTTAGCGCACTTTTTGTTTCCAAAGGCTTTGTTACTTTCTGTCCATACATTCCCCAATACATGCTGTGTAATATATTCCCCAATACATGCTTGGTAAATATAAACTTTCCACACATTTCCCAGAACGTGCTGTGTAAATATAAACTTTCCACACATTCCCCAGAACGTGCAGTGTACGTAGCTGATGCCAGCTGGGGCTTTGGCCCCAATGCCCTGACGGAGGACGGCTGGCAGCTGCCCTTCAATGGCGGCACACTGAAACTCCTCATCACCAAACAACCGGACCAGCCACGCTACATAATGCTGTCTAAATTTGTGGACTGTAAGTGGTGTAACAATGAGACTGATCTCACGGCAGACTTCTGAAAACTCAGTAACATTAGTCTGTCTTTTAATAGTAACCTTTAACTGGGCTCCGGGGTTACAACGAACATTCGGATGCGGACGTTACAAAGAAAAGTTTCTCAGACATAAAAAAAATATATTATTATCGAATGCTTTTGCAGTTTGAATACAGTTATACGTTAGACAAGAAAGCGTTTTAATGATGAAATGGAACAATCAGGCAGAGAAGAACTACCGTATTTTACGGACAATAAGAAACACGTTTTTTCTTCGAAAAATTGCCTCCAACTTTCAGGTGCGTCTTATACTCGAAATTAATATAAAAATGGTAAAAATGTTATTTGTTGAAAACATTGCTTAAAAATTAAGGTGCGTCTTCCGTAAAATACGGTATAAGATGATATTTTTAAACCTCAAACGACAAATTAAAAAGAAATATATTCAATAAACTTTATAAAAGATGATGTCCAGACGATAGCCCAGTTAGGTACAGTTATACAATATTTCGGTTCATGGGGGGGGGGGGGGGTATACAATGTTGAGTTCGACCTTCTCCAAGAGATGGAAGCGTGGTTGATGCTGATAATTTGATTTTAATAAAAAGAATTAATGGACCATGCATCAGAGCTGGAAAACCTTAAGCATAGGGCGGAAACCGTTTACTTAAACAAAACTTTGATTAAGCTTACAACAAAGATGACAACAAAATAAATAAAATCTTCTCTTTGTAATGTTTCCCCCCAGGCAAAGGCGAGGCGAGCTCTTCTTTCTACATCAACCCGTCGTTGAACATCACTCAGCCAGGAATACTGGACATCCCAACAAACTGTACCGCTGTTGTTTAGTACCGCCATACTAAACTTTTGTTCACTGTTTGAATTATTACTCTATTTAAATAAGATATTTTAAGTAAAAACAATCCTTAAAAAAAAAAAACAATAATTTCTTATATTTGTATCTGTACCTAATCCAGCATTTTATTTTTTTTTGCTATTGAACCGAATCTCATAATAGTTTGATGAAATAATTTATATTCACATATTAAAATATTTTTTCAAAAAGAGTCTTCGTCGTTTTGTTTCCTGTTTATCATATAATTATATTTTAGTTTTTTGTTGTTGTTAAATTGTTCACCGGCCTCAATTTCAGTCATAATATATGGTCCGGGGTAGGGCAGTCTTAACAGTAAAATGGGGTGGGGGTGGGACAGGGCAAAGTAATGCACTGAGGCCCGATACCTCTCAAGAACTATAAAGTATACATTAATTAAAATCTGGCTCTTTAAACAAAAACTTTTTTTATCTACACAAACGAATTAAAACATGTACCAAAAACTGTTTCGAAACTTGTTCACAAAAACTTTGGAAACATTTCGAAAACTGAACTTTTAAAACCAATTTAATTTGCCGAATTCTCTTTCAATATTCATTGAAAATTTGGGCAACCTGATGCGGCTAGAAATGTGAGGCCCCTATAAGCACGAGTCCCCAGGAGCCCGAAGCCCCGGGAAACTTCCTGGCGTGCCTATGCCTTAAGACGGCACTTGTTTGGAGTTCTTAAAATTTTTGCAGCGCCCCATCCCCCCACCCCGGGTCAATTTCAAAACACGTTTCGTAACCCTGGCTAGAGATTATTGTCATAAAATATTAGCATTTATTTTTCACTTATGGAATTTCTCGTTCTTTAAAATTTGAAAGAATATGGTGACATCGGCAACAAGGGAATGTGCCAAGTTTCAGCTCGATAGGATGACAGGAAGTGGGTCTATTAGCCGTCCGTAGATTTTACCTTAAGCACAGTAACATGCGAACAAAAGGGAATTTGATATAAAAAGAATTAAACAACCCAAACTATTAAAGTTTTTCAGAAAAAGAAAATAAAATAGTACGCACCAGAAGCACTTTCGATATAACAAAACAAAAAGAAAAAAAAATGTTTTTAAAAAGAGTCTCATTTAGCGCAGTTATCGGGAGTTTTATTTCGTGAAGTCAGTGGCATCGTATTTCCTTCATCTTCCCATTGAAAAACAGATGTCGGTGTGTGGGGGCATAAAATTTGATAGAATGTGTTGTCATCGGCAACGAGACTATGTGCCAAGTTTCAGCTCAATATGTTGACGGGAAGTGGGCCAATTAGCCTTCCAAAGATTTTGTCACACACCCAGCCAGAGAGAAACACACGAACAAAAGCGGAGATAATAGAAAATATAAAAAAATACACAAGCTACTAATGCGCAAATGTTGGTACCCGTGAATAAACATATCACTTAAACCAGATATTCCATTTTCTACATTTATTTCAAGTTATTAGACGAAGTGGGTCAGAGGAAGAGTGTAAGAGGAAAAGGCGTGACAAGGGGGCCAGACAAAAGGGTCAGAGTCAAAGGATAGCCAAAAGTGTTCAGTTGAGTAGTGTAAAACAAAGGGGTAAGATAGAAGGGATTATTCAAAGGGGATGGACGCAAAGTGCTAGTGACAGGGGTCGGGGGCACAGGATCAGACAAAAGGGTCGGACGCAAAGTGCTAGTGAAAGGGGTCGGGGGCACAGGATCAGACAAAAGGGTAGGACGCAAAGTGCTAGTGAAAGGGGTCGGGGGCACAGGATCAGACAAAAGGGTCAGACGCAAAGTGCTAGTGAAAGGGGTCTGGGGCACAGGATCAGACAAAAGGGTCAGACGCAAAGTGCTAGTGAAAGGGGTCGGGGGCACATGATCAGACAAAAAGGTTCAGACGCAAATGGTTCGACAAAGCGTAAGACGCGAATTTGGAGACATAGTGTTCAGACACAAATCAGGGCTCAGTCGCAAAGGGTTCGTCAAAGGGGTCAGACACCAAAAGTTACACAAAGGGGCAGGTTGGGGGGGGGGGTGTCAACCATGTTTTCCATTTACTAAATAAATAGCATAAATTTCTTCATTGCTTTTCTAATTTATTATTCTCACCTTAATTTGATGAAAATGTTTAGAATGGATATTTCCAGTAATAGTTTTGCTTTGTTTTGTTTCTTGTTGGGCGAAAAATTTTAGAAGAAGTTGATCAAATGACCACAGGTTGAAAGTGAAGGTCAGACAAAAAATTGTTCAGACAGCGGTTCTCAAACAAACGGGGTCGGTCCAAGGGATACGAGGATTCAGTTGAGAAACCTGTGCGCTAATGTATTGTTCTTGGTTTGAAACTCTACATCTTAGCCGGTCTCCTGTCTGCTGTAACACTGTTTCTCAATAGAATTATAATCAGACATCAGGTGGGTCAGAATAATGGATGCTAGAATAAGAGCACGGGGCTTACACTAAGAGTTAGGCGCGTATTAAGAACAGACCCTTAAAATTGGTGCCCGCGGAATAATGGATTACGACCTCGCCTTAAAATTATATTCTCAGCACCACTTTAAAAAAAAATGGCGCCCTCCTTATTTCATAAGAAAGTCGAGACTCATACATATCCACTGACACAACCGGAAAAACATCCACAAACATGTCGACATAAACATCCACATACGCCTCCAAGTTGAACAACCAGATTTAAAGATTTTTTCGACTATTTTTGAAACAGTTAGTAAACACTACTTTAAAATACCCGAATACATTTACTTAAGGACCAGTAAGTGATTGAATAGGCCGTTAAAACGTAGTCACATATTTGCATTGGTCCCTCCAATGAAACCATAAATCCCCCGAATGTTGGTGGTGCTATCGATGTCTGCACACCCCACCCCCCGTACAACGGCACGCTACGTTCGTCAGCAAGTTTCACTACTAGCGTGTACACGCACGCAGCCGTGACTCGGCAGTTTTTGCTGTTGGTGGGGAAATAAAAGTTTTTTTAGCGGTTTTCGCTATAGTAATTATTATTCTGTAGTTGAGAGCTTTTGATTGATAAGAAATAAGATAAAAACTTAATGGCATTTATTTAAGTTGAATTTTTATGATTATTTTAAAAACGTTTTTCCTTTGCACATTTCGATTTATTTGTTGACATTATTTTTGAAACACGAGCGAAGAGAATACGAAAGAATAAAAAGTATTTATTTTTTTAAAAATGTTACTTGATTGATTTTACATAATTCTGGCGTTGTTTTGTGGTTTGGGAAAAAAGAGGGGGGGGGGGTGGTTTGTGGTGGTGGTAAATAAAAGTAAATTTTATTAAAAATTAAATGATAGCCCATTTAAAAAGAACATATTTTATAAGCGTACTCTTTACAAAAATGACGTTGCACTCCAAGTGCGAATTTCACAACAAACCGATTGAAAATAGCATGCGATTTTCACGTTGTCTTACAACATGAAGGTAGTTCAAGTTGATATGAACCAATGTATTTTAACATTTATTTTGAATCAGGTACTCTAATTTAATTTTTAAAAAAATCAAAATGATATTTTGATTCACGAAATATTCCCATTAAATTTTCCCAACATTGCGTCCAATAATATCAGCACTAAACTATTCAGAAGTGGGCCAAATTACGACAATGTTTGTACGCTGCGAAATTTGGCCTCTTTAGTTTTATAGACGTAGATACTCACAGATTTCATCATATATCATTGAAGGAATTGTCACTAAATTGAGAAAAGAAGAGGGTGGGTGCGGGGGTGGAGAGGGTGACTTACAGTATAAAAAGGACTATTCTTTGGCGAAGCAATTCAAAAAGCAAGCAAACCATTTACTCGTACACAACCAAGGCCCTTAAACCTGAACAAAAACCTCCAAGACCTGCTACAATGCTGTCTATCCTGGCAATTACCGCGTTGCTGCCCTTTGTTGTCTCCTGCACAACGGACCCGACCACAGTGTGTCTGCCGGACAGGCTTCAGTTCGTGACGTTCAACCTGAACACGGACGTGAGTACTATGAGTTGTGTCACGTTTCAAACTTGATCAGTATATAACACCGAGTACATCGTTTGGGAATTTATAAATTGCCTAAAGATTTATTCAAAGTTAACAAGCATTTTAATGGGTATAATAAGATACGTAAAAATGTTTCAAAACTTCAGTTCATATTTTAATTTATATATACTTTTTTTTTTATGTGCTTAAATTATCCATTGGAAAACTTTTGCAGAATATCAAATATAGCTTATAGTTATCATAAAACTCTGAATATCATTTGAAAGCTTGTTTTGGAAGCAAAAGTTATCAACTTTAAGACATTTATTGAACTTTGGTTTTTTTAAAACAACCCAATTTTTTAGGGTAATTAAAAAAAAAGAAGTGATATTTTCTATTCACACCAATGTGAATGGAAAATGTCAAATTTTTACTATTTTTAGCAGAGTGTTAAAGAAACCAACAATATACATAGCATGACAGCAACTATCGGATGCCATCTGTCATTTTCGTTATTTGTTTTGAAGAATAATATTTGTAATGTTAAATCATGTTGTTTGGTTTATCTTTTTAATACAAGAATTTACAATACGAATATAATTGATACGTCTACTGATTCCACCCTCAAACACACATTTTCTTTATTCTCAGGTGGGTGGTGTAGGTGTGATAGACTACACAAAGAACATATTGTCAATGGCCAGTCCTAACTTGACCATTATTGAGGATCTAGCTGCTGTAAGTAGACATACTATCTAGACATAATGTAGAGATATTTCATCCAGGCGTATATTTTATACATAATCTTGAGACATAACCTCTAGCCATAACCTCAAACATACTTCAGTATCTGTGTTTAGAGGAGTTATTGGACCTTGCTCATCCACTGGGTCACAAATTACTTGAGACGAATATTATCTTTAAAAAAATATCCCAAACGTTATGTCATTGCAATCAACATTGTATGTCTCTTACGTATGTTGTGCCCCAAATTCCTTCATTTGTTTCAACAGAAGAAAAGGTATATGGTAGACGAGAAAGGAAACTGTCAATCATTCGATATGCCTGCTGACGGCGTGTTACCCCAGTGTCTCCCAGGTAAAGAAACTCCGTTGTTGTCATGTCAGTTTTCAACCGTTATTATTGAACAGTGGTGTTAAAACACGACAACACTTCACTGTTTCGTTTTCATTGGGTATGAAAAACGGTTTTTAAACTTCAGAAACGTGTATGAGTCATAAGTATAAAATATGAGCAAGAGACGTTTTGGGCAGAGTTGTTTCTAGGGTTGTACTTACAGTACATTTAACATTTAGGAAATGATTATAGACATGTTTGTAAAGTTGTACAAACAGTAAATGTACCATGTGCAGTGACCAGATCGGTAATACTTACAGACATGTTTCTAAGGTTGTAGTTGTAGTTACATACATGGCCATGTGCGGTGCCCAGATAGGCAATACTTACAGACATGTTTCTAAGATTGTAGTTACATACATGTGCCATGTGCAGTGCCCAGATAGGAAATACTTACAGACTTGTTTCTAAGGTTGTAGTTACATACATGTGCCATGTGCAGTGCCCAGATAGGAAATAGTTACAGACATGTTTCGAAGGTTGTAGTTACAGACATGTGCCATGTGCAGTGCCCAGATAAGCAATAGTTACAGACATGTTTCTAAGGTTGTAGTTACAGACATGTGCCATGTGCAGTGCCCAGATAGGCAATAGTTACAGACATGTTTCTAAGGTTGTAGTTACAGACATGTGCCATGTGCGGTGCACAGATAGGAAATAGTTACAGACACATGTGCCATGTGCAGTGCACAGATAGGCAATAGTTACAGACATGTGCCATGTGCAGTGCACAGATAGGCAATAGTTACAGACATGTTTCTAAGGTTGTAGTTACATACATGGTCATGTGTAGTGCCCAGATAGGCAATACTTACAGACATGTTTCTAAGGTTGTAGTTGTAGTTACATACATGGCCATGTGCAGTGCCCATATAGGCAATACTTACAGACATGTTTCTAAGGTTGTAGTTGTAGTTACATACATGGCCATGTGCAGTGCACAGATAGGCAATACTTACAGACATGTTTCTAAGGTTGTAGTTTTAGTTACATACATGGCCATGTGCAGTGCACAGATAGGAAATACTTATTGAAATGTTTGGTAAAAAAACAACAGAGATAGCATTATAAATAGGTTTTGAAATAAAATCAGTGTCATCGTATATGCATGGACATGTTTCTTACGGTGCTATTTTGAGATTATATTGACTTCTTAAGTGTTTAAAATATGTTCTTTACTATAGATCTATAGTTTTACAATCTGATCAAATTGTGTGCCTGTGTCTGTGTCCACAGCCAATGCCGTGTTAGTAGGCGAGGCGACCTGGGGCTTCGGTCCCAACGCCTTGACCGAGGAAGGCTGGCAGATCCCGTTCCTTGGCGGCACCATGAGGCTGCTGATAACCAACCAACCAGGCCAACCCAGATACGTCATGATGTCCAAGTTTGTGGACGGTAAGCAAGAAACTACTGGGAATGATTATCAGCATAGACCCTTATAAAGTGCGCGCCTGTTATTTTTCAATAGCCATTGGTTCACGAAATACTTGAGACCATTGTTATGAAGAACAAAATTAGGTAAATACATGTATGTAGGAATATATAGTGATTAAACTCTCCCCCCCCCCCCCGCAAAATTTGGAATCAGATACACTAAACTAAATCAATGAAGGCGTGAAAGAGAAATGGAATACGACCATTAAACTTGTAACATGAGTTATGCGATCGCAGCAACAATACTCGTAGTTACCTCTTGTTTTTCAATAAGCATTTATTATTTTGTTTTGAACACATCAATATTGGTAGTAACATTGGTTTAACCTTTAAACCCCCCCCCCCAGTGCAACATTTAGACGTCTCGTGACTGGTTGTGTTTTTATCTCTTTATCTCAGCTCAAGGTCACGCCGAGTCAACCATTTACCTCAACCCGTCAGAGACCATCACACAGACCAACCTGCTCACAATCCCTGACCCTTGCCCCCCACCAACAGCTGTCTAGTTATAGGATGTTGGTTTAGGCTGTTTATTTAACATGATTTTTATACTTTTATTTATCATTGACTACTACTATTATTAGAGAAATCAATACATAATACACATCAATAAATGATTGACTTAGTTTTGACATATATTATTCAATATTGCCATTTGTCTTCGAGGCTATTGCTTGAAAAGAAAACATATTTGTGTTATAAATGTTTTATCCAAAAGATTACTTTGTGTTAGTAAGCATTTGATCAAAAATAATATAACTTGATTTTTGTTGAGCAGCTTTTATATTCTATTTGTAGTATGTGCAAACAGTGAGCAGGTTGGGAGCTAAATATAATGTAGAAGGAAATAAAAAAATTAGTGAAATAATTTATTTTATTATAACACCGTTACGAGACCCACTTACGTCAACCAATGTAAGTGGGTCACTACTGACGAAATAGAAACAGTGAAACTGTTTATTTTACAACTATGCTAAACCACTGAAGTCACGTGTCCGGATCTCACGAACTGTGGGCCATATGCGGTCTGTTAAATTGTCGAACCCGAATATCGTGAATTCGATCCAAACAACTAGCATCCGTTTTATAACATTATGACTTATCAATATGCCCCACTCATGCAGAAAGAGTAAGAACTTCTTAGCAATGTTTTAGTCCTTGTTTACCTTGTTCGAGTCTTCCTGATTGGTAGGAGAATAAAATTGGAAATATTATACCTTGAATTTTGAATAGAATGATTACTTGTTACAACTGTTTTATTTAGTCCGGGGGTATTTTACACGATAGTTAGCCAAGCGATGAGTTTAAAGCAATTTTCTAAGAGCTCAAATCGTGATGTTTTATTAGTAGCATTCTTCTTACCACCAGTGCTTCTCAAACATCCCCCATGAGCACCAAAGAAGAATGTATGTTCCCGCTCCTCCTTAAGTTAAAGAGCTTAAAAATAAAATACTTTATACAAAGGATTATAACTGAAGGACTGCATTCAAGCTATGTCAAGAAAATAGTAGAACAAGGTATGTGGAAGCTTAGAATATATAAAGAAAGGACAATAGAAAGTTAAACGTTTGGGGCTAAGAGCCTTCATCAGCGGACAGGACAAATGAAGAAACAACAAGAAGTAGAAAATAATTCAAAAACATAAGTGTCCGCCATTAATGTTATTGCCGGCAGTTGGGTTTTCCAAAAACAAAGATTACAGGAAGTAAAATATTTTCTGTATCGATACTGTGAAAAATAAGATTTTTACATGGTTTCCCTTCTAACTCTCAATGGAGTGTTCTATAGTTCAGAAATACTTAAATTAATTCAGCGTTTCGGCGCAATATCACCATATGGAATGTATCAAATTCTATCCCACTAGCGATCCTCAAATTTCTCTTTATTTATTTTCTTACTTTTTATATTTTACATATTTCCAAATAGTTATGTCCTTTTAAGTCTAATTTTTCACAATATTGATATATACATTATTTTACTTCCTGTAATTTTGGTTCCACTATTTCCTTCCACATTCAAGCGTCAGGATCTCAAATTGACAGATAAGCAAACAACAAGATGTTTTGGGGTCAAGATGGTTCAGAACTTCAAACATATTAAAAACGTTGATGAGACTTGAATTATTGAATTTTCTAAATTTTAATATGTACCCCTCATTTGGCGACTGAGACGCATCATTTAACATTATCCTCATTATTAGAATAGAACTTGTAACCTTTTTTTTCCCATTCATTTGTAACCAAACTACGTCTTTCTAACTAGCCTAAAACGTTACAAATATCATAAAATATGACATCTAAAACTAATTCAAATGGACCTGAGTCTGAGTACGGCCAGCTGATGAAAACATTTTAAATCATGCACTTAGTTTTAAAATAACCGTCACTTTCTATTTTCCTGTATTATTTTACTGTCTTGCCCTCTTTCAAAAGATCCTTAGTGAATAAATGTTTAAAAACAAACTGGAAAATGACTGATTAGTTTCTTTCTAATTCACAAAATAAAAAATTAAATACTTATTTTAAAAAATATTTTTAAAAAAATAATTATAAACAGTAATTTTATTTCGTCAAGTCTAAAATCCAAATTCAAACGACCGAGTTTTTGCTGTTGGGCCATTGAATATTGCTTTGATTTCAGACAGGATGGTGTATTTCTGATCCCAATATTTCCATGACGTTTGCATCAAATGTTAAATACAGCATGGCACAAACGGCGCCGAAGGAGTTGCCGGAACCTTTATCAGTGCAATGCCATTAGGCATAACCCGACGACATTGTCCGATTTGTTTTGTCGGAGTTTGCTCACGTGACCATGACAGGAGGACGGATTGTTTGTTGTTTTCTCTTTTCACAGAGGGGGCGCGCCATCCAAGGAGAGGGGGTGCCATCCAAGGTTCACGGGAACCAGCTACCCGAAAGTGTCTTGATTTTAGTTGGTTTGTAATGATCGAGTAAATATTCCAGCCAAGTGGTACGTTTGTCCTGTCAGCTAGGAGTACGTTTGTCCTGTCAGCCTAGGAGTACGTTTGTCCTGTCAGCCTAGAAGTACGTTTGCCCTGTCAGCTAGGAGTACGTTTGTCCTGTCAGCCTAGGAGTACGTTTGTCCTATCAGCCTAGGATTACGTCTGTCCTGTCATGGTGCCGACATGGCTTAAGACATCATCCATGAAATTAAAAAATAATCTCTCAGGGTCGTCCTAAGATAAGCCTTGTCAAACCATCAGACGTAATGTCTTGCTGGGAGTTGAGCAGAGCGAACTGTGAACGTACTGACACAACATGACAACAGCCTCAGCAATCATGCTTTAATACATCTTTGTCGTCGCATTGCTCCCAATTTCCCTGGGAGCCCCTGATCCTGCCCAAGTCTGCTCGACCGATCAGACACAAATGTCAGCATTCAATGTACAAACAAGTGTATGTATACAATTTAATGATTTGTGTCCATAATTATATATTAACCGTATGTTCCCGCATAGAGTATAATGTACTAAGATGAGAAAAGAAAAGCTCAATTTTGGACAAAGAGTAAATATAAATATTTGAATTATTTCTTTAAAATAAAAAAACGGTAATTAACTGTGATTAAAGTAATATTACTGACACAGCTCATATTTGACGTGGAACCATCTTTGTTTTGCTGTGCGCTTCCAGGTAACAACGGAAATAATAAATGATTTTAAACATTGGGTCACGTATAGAAGATATGGACAAGGTAAGGAAAATGTCTTGATCTGTTATTCAATTGCTTCACTCGTACGAAAAGCACTTCCAAATTGGCGAAATTTAAGGACATTGTTTCAACGGGTCAAGGTGAATATTTTTAAAACATATTATTACCCCAGAATGAAGTCGCTATTCGTGAATATTTAACATTAGTTCCAGTAAACCTTTCGACGTAGTTTAAGCTACTGATTGATCCCAAACCATTGGTCCATTTATTTCTTTATCGTATCAAATCCGTTGTAGAATAATTTAATATGTTACGGGAAGGGAAGAAATATTGGGCATTTCATTTTTTTTATTCACCCAATATACGGTGGCTGACCTCTGATGTATTTCAGCTGAAACATTGCATGTTTGTAACTTCTGACATATTTCAGCTGAAACATTACATCTTTGACTCCAATGGCAATTGTCGATCAGATAATCTCCCTATATCGGCATTCCCTTCCCCCCCCCCCCCCAGTGTTTGCCAGGTAAGCGATACTAACATTTCAAATACCTACTGGCTTTTCTCTCACGCACCCTTTTTGGGGTCTGCGAACGCTGTCAAAATTTACTGTGGACGATAGCAGACATCTGATGGGCTTTTAAAATATATACTAATATATATAATATACATATATATTAAATATTTTATAGTTTATTTAAAAAATGATAGTTCTTCAACAAATCCCACCAGTCACATGTGGTGGGTGTTACGATCATCTTCATGTTAAGACTTCACATATTAGGATCTTCCTCACGTTAAGACTTCAAATATTAGGATCTTCCTCACGTTAAAACTTCACATATTAGGATATCCTCACGTTAAGACTTCACATATTAGGATATCCTCACGTTAAGACTTCACATATTAGGATATCCTCACGTTAAGACTTCACATATTAGGATATCCTCACGTTAAGACTTCACATATTAGGATATCCTCGCGTTAAGACTTCACATATTAGGATATCCTCGCGTTAAAACTTCACAGATTAGGATTTTCCTACTTCCACTTGAACAACTCCCGCAGTAGGGACGTTTACTGAAGGGGCAGTAGACTCCACTTTGTCTAAGGGTAACAATCCCAATACAAACCACAAATTCCAGGATGAAAATCCTACAGTTATTTGTTTACACGGACGGGCAACAGTTTCAAGAAAATAACACCACAACGCTGGCACTCTTCTTACTCGCAACAAGCAGCACCTGCACTTTCACGCTAAAAAACTGACGAACTCGCAACATAACTTAACACAACAACTTTATTAAAACTCTCCACACAACGAACACTCAGCCTACACTTAAACTTCACACCCAGAACTAGTCCCACCATCTGACCTCACGACATACAGCTCACAGAAAACCTCTCTCGATCAACAACTTTCCATCCCAAACATTCACGATCCCAAATCCATTTCCCAAAAGTGGGTGAAAATATTGTTCTACAAATTTCCATTTAGATGTGTCTGGGAGACGCCTGCGTCTAATGGCGGAACGGTCAAATCGTTCTATAGCAACCAGCCTGGGCAACCCAGTGACGTAATCTTGTCCTCGTTTATTGATTGTTTGTTCCATTAATTTAAGCACTTTTTTAGTTTCAAATATTGTGAACTCAGAATAATGTTTCCAAATAAGTATGTGAGAAAAAAATTTGATATTAATAAAAAAATTTACTTGTCTATAACGCATTTTAAAACAGTTTGACATACAAAAAAATTATATTATAAACTCGTTTGGATTTACATCTCTCGCTCACTCTCTCTCTTTCTCTCACTCTTTCTCTCTCTCTCTCTTTCTCCCTATCTCTCTCATTAGCTCTTTTTGTCCCTCTATTTCTATGTCTCTCAATTTTTCTTTAACCTTTTGAATTCATTTTATTATTATATTCTTAAAAATTAAAATATATAGATATTTGAATTCGATGGTTATAAATGGTATAGAAATCTACATTGTACATTTCGTTTTTTCCTCCAAATAAAAATCTACTTTTATTCTTTTACAATCTTCCTCCAGGTGGAGTTAGTATATTCAGCAACTTCTATTTTAATCAAAGCGTGACCAACACGTCACCTGATCCTTTCAAGATCCCTGACCCCTGTCCATCTTAAAGTCAGGGTTGAACACTCACCACACAATTTAATCACCTGTTTCCTTTTTTATTTATTTTTTTAAAGAAAAACTTGACATGTTTATGGCGTTTGACTGACGTACATTGTGCCTGTTTAATAAACTTTTTTTTCCAAGTTTATTTTCATATTGTTTTCAGACTTGACAGTCTTACAAAAGAGCCAATAGTAACACGTTTTTCATGATAATCTTGATAAATTAAGCCATGATATTAGATACCATGCTATAAAATTCTCTTTTTAACATTTAACATCCATATACATCAAATAAATTTAACGGTGCATTTACTTTGCCCTTCTCTACAACTTGCTCCGTCGTAAAAAAAAACAATCTATTTGCTACATATCTCTCACACACTCAAAAGACATATATAGGTGATGAACAACACGAAACGTCTGATGTCGCTCGCTATGAATGGTTAGTTAATTGTCAGTGTATGTAAAACGACTAGGAGAATTATTAGGATAATATTTTTAATGGTAGGTTATTACATTACTCATTAACTAAACACCCACCTCTACATTCCAAGGTCTTGATTTGTATCTCCTGCCACCGTCACGGTCGTACCAGCCTCGTACCGGTACAATCAGACACCTTATGACTGTCGGTCAGTCTTCGTACTGGGGGATTCCCCAACCCAACCTTGTATCTCCCAGGTCGGCTACCCAGGTCTGGACTGTCCACGATATTCAACCATCGTGAGAGAATGCCTAGCAATTGTATTGGGGTTATCAATAATTGGTATATTACCTAATAGGGGCGAGGTTTAAGTTACAATGTGATCGCCAGGTCTTAAAATATCTGACAAAAGCTAAATTTACGAATTCCAGAATTACAAGGTGGGCGTTGATTCCACTAGAATTTAATTTTGACAATGAGTATTTAAAAGAGGAAGAAAATACGTTAGTAGACTCTCTATCAAGGCAAGAGGGCGACGGGGGCCTAGAGTAAACAAGGCAGAGGTCAGTGGTGATGACCTGAAGGTGAAGCTACGAGGGGCACAGTTCAGAATATTTTGGTGCGGGTGACACGGGTTGCTCCCATGGTTTAGACAACCTTGGAGGTGTTTGCTGTGAGAGGGACTCAGTAAATGTTGAGAGAGTTAAAATGGTTGATGAAGTTGATTATGCGGAGGAGGTGAGAATGTTCGGGAGTGCTCCAACATTAAGAGCCGGGAGTGCTCCAACATTCAGAGCCGGGAGTGCTCCAACATTCAGAGCCGGGAGTGCTCGAGAGGATAGCCATATAATAGTTGTCAATTTTTTTATCAGACACGTGTTAATACCTAAAAATGTGTATTGTTTAATTTTGTTGATGTTAAAGAGAGCGCGGATTGCTCAGATTTTGTACATTTTGACTATCTTGGGGATTTATGACTTGGGATTTGGGGATATGAGATGTAAACATATAAGTGAGGATTTTGGGTAGAGATTTGCACATTTACAACAGACGAATAAGCGACACGTAGCACCATCTTTAAGAGGAGGCTACGAAGGGTAAATTAATGCTGCCCAACATTTAGTATTTTGTAAATTTTATTTTTTTTCAAGGTTGTTGCCGTTGATGGATATGAGGCTTGGGTGGCGGTTAAAACCCATGCCGATGATTTTAGCTATGCGGTCTTAGAAAGCCGCTCCTATAGGCAACCGTTTCGTCCCAGCTTTCCATCCCGACCGAAATGCTCCCTGGGCGGTGGAGGGCTGGCAACGCAACACCTTCCCTTCGGGAGGAAGCAAACCCGCCCAGACCCTCAGGGAAAGTGGGCTGTGAACGCTTTAAACGCAGCGTTTTCGGCCGACCGGGCGTCCCCGAGGCCAGGGGGGGGGGGGGGGGTTCCCGGCGTGCTTCCACGCGGTCTGGCGACGGGGAAACCCGGCGTATTTAGGTAGTATTATAGCATGATATGTTCAGGGCCATTGCTAATATCATGATATGTGAGGATAAGCGTCAGTTCACACGATCACATTTCCGTCAAATTGTTGTATGAACGCACTATTTTGTGCGTGGTTTCTTTCTTGAGGAATTTGATGAAATAGTAATTTGAAAGTTGTGATAAAGCTTCATACACGAACTGCATCAAATGCTTGAAGGAAAATTTGATCGTTTGAACCGACCCTATAGAATAAAATTGTTCATGCAGAGGCTGCAGAGAACCTAAACATATTGTCCAGGACGTGGAATATAAATAATTGTAAGAATATAACACTAGGGCGATTTCGGACTTAAGTATCGGGTTAAATGTAAGTTTTGTAAGAAAATATTACGAAGAATAATTTAGAAAGTTTAAGATACCTTTAAACTATGTATAAAATGTAGTTGATTTTTTTCCTAGTTGTGCCATGAGTGTCGTTATAGTGTCTGAATGAGCATTGGAGGACAGGAGTAGAACGATAAACAAGTGTGTGGATGTGAGTCGTGGGATAGAAAGAATTGAAGTGATTTGGGTTGATGGATGAGGCAGTTATGAGCAGTTCTTGAGTGAGAGCTCTTGTGTTTTTGATAGACTTGTGTAGTTATGAGGAGATACTGTAACCCGGTGAATTTGCGTTACAGAGACACGCCATAAAGATGAACCCTGGTCATTTTCATAAAGTTTATGTTCCAATATTCGGTGTGCCTGGGCATTCGTTGATAGACAGTGTTGCAGAGTACCATCGACAAACGTTGTCGGGAAATACTCGAAGATGATGGACTAGAGCAGGGTTGGGCAAACTACGGCCCGCAGGCCGCATGCGGCCCGGCAACTGATATCATGCGGCCCTCGAAGGCACTTAGAAATTTTAAAAATTACTTTGTTTTTAAGTTATTTTGTTGAATTTTACAGAATTTCATGTACATTTATGATTTTTTAAACATTTTTGATCAAATTTTCTTTCTAATTTTCAATTTTTTAAAACAGTCCTTGACTTTTGTCATGTAATGCTAAAATGTGAGAAATGTTTATTGACATGTAAAAATTGGACATAATATACATGTGGCCCCCAGTAGCTTTACCTTTGTTAATGCAGCACTCCACACAAAAAGTGTGCCCACCCCTGGACTAGAGTAACAAAGTATTTTAACATCAATCCAAGTGGTTCCTTTAATATAATCCACGTCACTCTGGGTGCCACACTGTACTGCCCTCAGGCAGACCCATGAGAATGGGTTAAAGAGGGCAGCCCCACCGGGCGCCAAAATCATCTTTAGATAAGATGTAAATAGTGAACTCAAATATAAAATCACATATACCTCAGAAAGAAAAGGGGGCGCAAAATATCGTATTTTTATTGGTCCGCCCCGTGGTGGGTTTTTCTTTCTATATATTAAGTTAGGCACAATTTTCCGTTTGTCCTAATTACCATATTTCCTCGGCATATGGCCCTGTCCTGGTTTGCTTTGGCTTCCTTGCAGGGGCGCTGCTTTGGCTCCCTTACAGGGGCGCTGCTTTGGCTCCCTTACAGGGGCGCTGCTTTGGCTCCCTTACAGGAGCGCTGCTTTGGCTCCCTTACAGGGGCGCTGCTTTGGCTCCCTTACAGGGGCGCTGCTTTGGCTCCCTTACAGGGGCGCTGCTTTGGCTCCCTTACAGGGGCGCTGCTTTGGCTTCCTTACAGGGGCGCTGCTTTGGCTCCCTTACAGGGGCGCTGTGAAATATGACACTTTTCATAATTTGCTTCCCACTAATAATCTAATGTGACATCTAGCGGTCGTTGTACAAACACTTGAGTAACTACTATATTTTTTATCCAACCCGTTATCTTATTTTGTTTATGTATTCGTTATGTCGAAGTGTACGTATTAGAAACTAACACAGGGCGCCTGGTGAACACATAATTTGGCATTGGGTGCCGGGAATTAAAAAAAAATTGAGGAACCATTGACGTAGCCCGACAAAAATATACGTCACATGCACTTTGAACATATGGTGGAAGAAATATTACTGCAATACTGCTACTACTTAGTACGATTTGAGCAAAATCTAGCAAGTTCATTTGTGAAAACACAAGACGACGATATTTCCTACAAAACATTGGGGGGATTTTTAAAGCATTCGGGCTTTAAAAAAAGACCTTTTTGGAGGTTCAAAATTTCAGGATGATTATTTCAGCATTTTAGAATAAATGTACGTATCTTCTGCCAAGACCCTCCTCCCCCCCACCCCCCCCCCGGCCGTATCCACACGAAATCACCCCTCTACCCTCAGCGCGTACTTAGTAAATGGATGACCCCTTAATACAAAATACCGCCCCCCTTTTTTTCTTTCCACAATCAGTGCGTACGTACTGAATGGTTTGTCCCTTACAAGGAGTAAGCCTTTGAATAAACTATAATTATTGTAGTCGACCCACAAAATAGAGACCAGGTCCTCACCGATCAGATTTCCCACAATGTTTGACTTGAGGTGGCCTTTATGTAACCAATGGCCTGGGGGGGGGGGGGCGATAGCTAGACTTATTTTTTTCGGCTCTTCCACTGGGTGCGTATGCACTAGGGAGAAAAGGGGTGCTTCGATCAAAATGGTTAGGACATTCCTGCTAAAGGACTATGACTTATATCCTATAGGTATTTGAGATGGCTGTGTGGTTTTTCATGAAGATTGGGGGGGGGGGGGCTTGGTTTATGTGACAACTCAGTGGTCAACAGCTGTTGGAGCCGGTAAGTTTAGGGGGAAAGAGTAGTGGGGAGATGGCGTAACAGAAAGGCATTGGCAGTCATGGACGTAATGATCTGTAACACAACGTATTTCTGTGAGGATGAGGTAAAAAAAGATTAAGGAGTTAAATGTTAAAAAAAACCACTGGGTGGAAATATGGAGCATCAGAATAAGGAGATAGTACGGATAGGATTTAGAAGTTAAATACTTTGAACTAATTTTTTTTTTAAATTTAAACAAGACAATAACCTACGAGAGTCTATTTTAATTAATCAAGACATGTAGCATAGTAACATACATGGGTTGAAGAAAAATAAAATGTGTTGATAGGACAGAGCTGGTTCGAGGTTGGGGCGGTGGATGTTGAGGGGGGGGTGTGCAAGTTGTAGAGGCCGAGGCAACCGAGTAAATTCACTTTCCGTCATCCTATCGAGCTGACACTTTGCGCAGAGACTAGTTGCCGATGACAGCACATTCTGTCAAATTTTCAGAGACACATTTTATAACAGTGTGATAAAATAAATACAAATATGTGTTTAAAACTGTAGTTAAAAAAGTCATCTATGTATGTGAATAAATGGAATTGACTTCAATCAGTGGTACACTGGTTTACATTTTCTTTTCTTTAATAAACAACTAACCATTGAACGATTGAGACAAGGAATAAAATATTATAATGTTATCTGTTTTTTTATGCAGGGGTCGACAACCTATTTGAGTAAAGACAATTTGTATAACTTATATAAGCTGAGAAAATATTGGAGAGCCGCAGGCAGTGTCTGTCACCGATTAGATGGTATTATAAGGTATGGCCCGTACTTATGGTCATGTACCATATTGGTGGTGTAGTGAATAGTACGGAGCCGTTCCTCTCTGTGATGGTTCAATAGTCCAGACGTTGAAAAGTACAACGAAGAAAACACAGAACATTAACGAATGATCAAACAACTCCTCCAAAAACTGTGTTAGATAAATGTTGTATTGATGAACATAACAAATTTAGTAAAGTTTCTTCCCTAACTCTAACACTTGACTAACGGTCTATCACTGGTTCTATCCCCAACTAAGTCTAGTCACGCTGCGTCTACAACTTCCTAATCACTGTCCACGAATCTCTAACTCTCCTATGTCACCAAGAGTTCTATCTTATATACAATTTTCTACCTCCTTAGGTGGTCCAGGAATGCTAGCTATTAACCCATCCATACCCCCCACATTTCCGGTCAATTAAGAACTTCCGTCGTTAACACCAAAATTATCACGCGAAGACTGGAAGGCCCGAAACAAAAAATTTGGAAAAGAAACATCCCCAAATCTAAAAGATGCGAGAGTCTATTAACCTTACCCCATGAGCAATTTCCATCCAACGTATAAATTATCTGAAGAACAATGGAGCTATGTCGTTAACCTTCTCCCCAGTCATTTGTGACAGTGTCGGGCTGCTTGAGTAGCATAACGGATTTCTATTTTTTAAAAAGTGCATCATTTATTCATATCGAAGAGCCGTTTTAAACCGCAGGTTACCGACCACTGGTTTAATGCATTTATAATTTTGAGGTTTGGTGGCCAAAACGTAAACGAAGTGGCTGTTGGTACACGGGTACCGGAAGTGAGAGGTTGGGATTAAAAAACGATTTAAAATATTATTGTTGGGTTTGTAAGAGCAAATGAGGTATCAAATGAAAGATAATTGAATGGATTATACGTTTGTAAACTTAATTCTTCATTTAAACTAAAATAAACTACTACAAATGACATCCGAATAGCATTAGTCAAAATGGACCCAGACACTCAGCGCTGCCATTCGCACCCGGGTACCATTAGACTAAATGCTATTAGGATGTCATTTGTGGTAGTTTATTTGAGTAAAACTCGTAAGTAAATTTCAGGGACGACTACTCTGCAAAAGGGCCTCGTATATTTCAGGGTCTGATGTGACGTTAATTATTTTTTTTTAAAATTATCCACCTTAAACGCAAGGTAGGGGGCGTGGACAAAACCGAAGAGTGGCAGGGGGCCTCGAAAGGTCAAGCGTCGGCTCTGCTTGACCTTGTCTCGTTATAGAAAGTTTTTTTTTTCCATATTACTAAATAGTAATAGGTTTTTTAAAATAGTTTTATTATGAAAACTATTTTTGTGGTAAACTACTTAAGTAAAGAATGCATTTTTAAAAAAAATTAAAATTAAAAAAGAAACATTCCTTCAAAAATGGTTTTCATCACACACACAAAAAGCACTGCTAACCTCATTTTACATGTTGAACGAAAATGAAAACAGCAACCTACGTATAATTATGACCTTTACTACTGTTTTCAAGTTTTACCAGAATCGAAAACAAGGGGGAAAATGGTTTTGTTGAAAGGTTTATACATTTTTATGAGTTTCTAAAACTGTTCATTTTTGTAAGTGATATAACGGCATAATTATGTTAAAAAGAAATGAGATGTTTGCGCACACACACACACACACACACACACAAAAAAGATAATATATTTGTTGATGTGTGATGTTATCTGAGCGAAATCGTATAAAAATTAAGTATGCATTTTCCACTATTCAGTTGATTGAAATGTTTACTTGGAATTTCAAACTGCTATAACTTTCTTCAGATGAATTAAGAGTTGCCTCTTCGATAAACTTTAACACATATTTTAAATCAAATCATAAGAATTTATTTTTAAATTGACTATTTAAGAAGAAGAATTGTGCCAAAAACTAGTACCCGGAAAAAATTAAATTGGCATGATAATCGAGCTTCTAGTTCACAAAATCGGGGAGAGTGGTAGCTTTATAATGGATTCTCATTTATATACTAGAAACAAATTAAACAAAGCATGCAAATATGTGGTGCAGATTTTTTTTTATTTTTATATTAAAAAGAGAAAATCAGTTTGGAATTTAATGAGTATAGGTTAATTTTTGAACAAAAAACAACTTTTATTGAGGAATCTGTGTTACAAAAGTAGCCCATTTTAAGAAAACAAACTCTTTCGATGTACGAATAAACGTTGCATCCTTAATTAATTTTTTTAAAGTTTTCATATTATCTAGCTTAACGTACAAGGAATCGAATAAATTTAAAATTATGCTAAAAACCATACGTGTATTTTATAAAGCATGTCGCCATCAAACAATTTATGATTAACAACTAGCCATAGTTTAAAAGTCATGCCTTTATGATCAAATATAATTTAAAAACAGAGTGCACAGGTTTCATACTTAGGACTAACTATGTTAAAGTTATAGTCCTTTATAGTGATGTAAAGATATAACTAACTATGTTAACGTTATATACCTTTAGTGATGTAAAGATAGAACTAACAATTTTAAAGTTATAGACCTTTATAGTGATGTAAAGATATAACTAACAATGTTAAAGTTATAGACCTTTATAGTGATGTAAAGATATAACTAACAATGTTAAAGTTATAGACCTTTATAGTGATGTAAAGATATAACTAGCTATGTTAACGTTATAGACCTTTATAGTGATGTAAAGATATAACTAGCTATGTTAAAGTTATAGACCTTTATAGTGATGTAAGGATATACTAAAATCGTCTAATTAAAATCTTTAAACTTATGAAGTTGCAAAGCATACATAAATAAAAACACTGATATACGGCAACAACAAGAAGTAAGACTTCGGTTTATAACAGGAGCGGCCAATTTTCTTTACTGTAAGATATCTATAATCGATAGTGTAAGTCTATTTGTACATTTCGATTTATGTAGGAACATTATTTTTGAAGCAAAAGAATATGAAAGAATAAAAAAAAATTTTTTCCAATTTTAACATGATGTTGGAAAAAAATGCCCCCCTCACACGGGGGGTTAAATGGCGGAAATTTAATAAAATTTAAATGATGTTTAAAAAGAAAATTTATTTTATATACGTTATTTCCCAATAAACGGATTCAACACAAATGATGCTATTCTCACGTTATCTTACAAGGTCAAGGTAAAACAAGTTCATACGAACTAAGGTATTTTTAAAAAGTATCTGGAATAAATAACTAATTTCTTTTTTCTTTTCAATATGATATTTTGATTCAAGGCACATCCCCGTTCGATTTTCGCCACATTGCGTCCAATAATATCAAGACTAAACTCTACAGAAGCGGGCCGGAGATACAACGATGTTTGTACACTGTGAAATTTGGCCTCCTTAGACGTAGCTGCTCAAACATGTCATCACATGTCCTTGAAGGTATGCGTCACACTATTGAGAAAAGAAAAAGTGGGGGGGGGGGAGGTGGTGGAGAGGGTGACTTACAGTATAAAAAGGACTATTCCTTAGCGAAGCGATTCAAAACCCACGCAAGCCATTTATTCGTACACAACCAAGGCCCTTAAACCTGCACAAAAACCCTCCAAGACCTGCTACAATGCTGTCTATCCTGGCAATTACCGCGTTGCTGCCCTTTCTTGCCTCCTGCACAACGGACCCGACCACAGTATGTCTGCCGGACAGGCTTCAGTTCGCTACGTTCAACCTGAACACGGACGTGAGTGGTTTTAGTTCTAACAAAATTGAAACATGATTATTTTAAACAACCGAATACATCGTATGAGTTGTTACGAATCGCCCACGGATTTATTAAATGTTTACGAGCATTTTCAAGAACTCTTCAGTTATAATTTAGATTTTTTGTATTTTCAATGTGTTTAAAATATATATTGGAAAATATTTTGACAAGGCGAAACATAGTTTAAAATTATCATGAAATTCTGAAAATCCAAAATGAAAAGTCTTTTTGGAATCAGAACTTCTAACATTTGATACAACTGTAACATTTTTTAAACAAAATTAATTACCCCAAGCTCAGTGACGTAGCGAGCTTAACTCGTGCCCGGGGCACAATACCTTTTAGCGCCCCCCCCCTATTCGAAAACCATACAATATTATATGTAAAATATACCATTTGGCGCCCCTTTGTGAGTAGCGCTCGGGGCATAATGCCCCCCTTGCCCCCCCTCGTTACGCCACTGCCCAAGCTAACAAAAATGTAAATCAAACTTTAAATTTTTAGATGCTTTTAAAGAAACAAACAACAATATAATTATAAAAATACATATTAATTTTAATGGAAACGACTCTTCGGTACAATCAATAAACTTTGAAATTAATTTTGAAGCATTTTCTTTCTGTATTGTAAAATCATGTTGGTTTTTTTTTGGTGCCTCTTTTAAGACAAAAAAATTAAAATATGATGTAATAATTATGTATTACTGATTACACCCCCCACCCTTTTTTCCCCAAACACTCTTCAAATTGCCTCAGGTTGCTGGCGTAGGCGTTATAGACTTCACAAAGAAAATAATGGCAATGTCCAATCCCAACTCGACCATTGTTCAGGATCTAGCTGCTGTAAGTAGACATAACATCTAGACACAAGATGCAGATATATCATCTAGACATATATTCTATACATAATCTTTAGGTATAACCTCTAGCCGTAACCTCAAACATAACTACGTATCTGTGGTTAGAGCAGGCGTGGGCAAACTTCTTGGGTAGAGGGCCGCATTGACAAAGGTAAATCTATTGGGGGGCCGCATGTATATTATGTCCAATTTTTACATGTCGATAAACATTTCACTATATTAAAATCGGTAATTTCGCATTTTAGCATTACATGACAAAAGTCAAGGACTGTTTAAAAAAATAGAAAATTAGAAAGAAATTCTATCAAAAAGGTTTTAAAAATCATAACGGTACATGAAATTCTGTAAAATTCAACAAAATAACTTAAAAACAAAGTATTTTTTAAATTTTCTAAGTGACTTCGAGAGCCGCATAATATCAGTTGCCAGGTCGCATGAGGCCCGCGGGCCGTAGTTCGCCCACCCCTGGGTTAGAGGATTTATTGGCCCTCGTTCAGCCACTGGGTCACGAATTAATTGAGACGAATATTATCTTTAAAATATCTATTCCATACGTTATATCATTTCACTCAACATTGTATGTCTCTTACTTGTGTCGAGCCCCCAAATTCCTTCTTTTGATTCCCATAGAGAAAAATATACTTCAAAGACGGGAAAGGCAACTGTAGATCTTTCCCTATGCCCGCTAACGACGTGTTACCCCAGTGTCTCCCAGGTAAGGCAACTGTAGATCTTTCCATATGCCTGCTAACGACGTGTTACCCCAATGTCTCCCAGGTAAGGCAACTGTAGATCTTTCCCTATGCCTGCTAACGACGTGTTACCCCAGTGTCTCCCAGGTAAGGCAACTGTAGATCTTTCCCTATGCCTGCTAACGACGTGTTACCCCAGTGTCTCCCAGGTAAGGCAACTGAAGATATTTCCCTATGCCTGCTAACGACGTGTTACCCCAGTGTCTCCCAGGTAAGGCAACTGTATATCTTTCCCAATGCCTGCTAACGACGTGTTACCCCAGTGTCTCCCAGGTAAGGCAACTGTAGATCTTTCCCTATGCCTGCTAACGACGTTTTACCCTAGTGTCTTCCAGGTAAGGCAAATGTAGATCCTTCCCTATGCCTGCTAACGACGTGTTACCCCAGTGTCTCCCAGGTAAGGCAACTGTAGATCGTTCCCTATGCCTGCTAACGACGTGTTACCCCAGTGTATCCCAGGTAAGGAAACGCTCTTTGTCAGTTGTCGACCGTAAATAAATATTGAGACGTTGTGTTTAAACACGGGACAACACTTCATAATTTTTTTTCTGTTTCAATTTGGGTATGAAAAACGTTTTTTAAACTTCAGAAACGTTTAGGAGTCATACGTACAAAATTTGAGCAAAAGGCGTTATGCTCATCGTTGTTTCTAAGGTTGTACTTACATTACATTTAACATTTAGGCAATGATTATAGACATGCTTGTAAGGTTGCACTCACAGTGCATATAACATGTGCAGTGACTGATACTTATAGAAAAGCTTGGTTAAAAAATAAAACAGATAGCAATAATAAATATTTTTTTGAAATAAAATCAGTGTAACAGTATATTATGCATGGACATTTTTCTTTCGGTGCTATATAGGAATGTAATCGAAATGTTAACTTTAATAAGAGTTTAAACATAATTAATTTCTGTATAGTTTTATAATTTGATCAAATTATTTCCTCTATACGTATACGCAGCTAATGCCGTGTTTTTAGGCGAGGCGGCCTGGGGCTTCGGTCCCAACGCCTTGACCGAGGAAGCCTGGGAGATCCCGTTCAACGGCGGCATCATGAGGCTGCTGATGACCAACCAACCAGGCCAACCCAGATACGTCATGTTGTCCAAGACTGTGGACGGTAAGCAAGTTATTACTAGGAATGAATATCAGGAGAGACACTTTTGAAGTGCGCGCCTGTTATTTTTCAATAGTCATTGGTTCACGAAATACTTGAGACCATTGTTATCTTTCAATCATTAATTTCAAACGTTATATCACCGTTCTTTACAATTAAAAATTATTGGCGCCATTTTATACTATAAGATTGAATGCTTTCTTTTTTTAATGATAAAATTAAACAACCCCTGAAAAGAATTTTTTTGGTGTGACTCCCTTATTAAATGTAATATCGTGCGAAATTGGGGGGGGGGGGGGGGGGGGCTGAAAATTTGACAAAACATGCTTAGAAGTAACGAACCTAAAAAAGAAATCCAGTTAGTGCCCCCCCTCCCCCCAGGCTCACAAATGAACAATTTTTCACGAACCTGAACGATATTAAAATTCTAATGACCCACCCGCTTTTGCACCGCACATTTATTTCACCAACTATTTCAGAAAAGCAAAAGATATTATTACGTACAAAACGCATATGGAATATGTAAAAAAAAATTATTTAGCGCATTTATCGGAAATTTTCCTTCATTTTCCACTTGGAGGTAGGGAGTTGGGTCTGGCAATTTGAAAGAATGTGTTGTCATCAGCAGCGAGTCTATCAGCCAAGTTTCAGCTCGATAACTTGGCGGGAAGTGGGTCAATTAGCCGTCCGAAGATTTTGCCTGCCCCCAGCACGTCAGTCAGCCAGTTAGCCACACACTCACGAATAAGAGCGAATTTAAAATAAAGGATTTGAAAAATAATACTAACAAATAAATTGTTAAAAATACAAAATTAGATAAAAACATGTATGTATGAATATATAGAGATTAATCCCACCACAACCTCTTTGTAGACGACTAGAATGGGCTCCAACCACGCCCCACCCCAAAATTTGGAATCAGAGACACTCAATGGGCATGACAGAGACACTCAGTGGGCATGACAGAGACACTCAGTGGGCATGACAGAGACACTCAATGGGCATGACAGAGACACTCAATGGACATGACAGAGACACTCAATGGACATGACAGAGACACTCAATGGGCATGACAGAGACACTCAATGGACATGACAGAGACACTCAATGGGCATGACAGAGACACTCAATGGACATGACAGAGACACTCGGTGGGCATGACAGAGACACTCAATGGGCATGACAGAGACACTCAATGGACATGACAGAGACACTCAATGGGCATGACAGAGACACTCAATGGACATGACAGAGACACTCAATGGACATGACAGAGACACTCAATGGGCATGACAGAGACACTCAATGGACATGACAGAGACACTCAATGGGCATGACAGAAAAACGAGATGCGAAAATTAAACGTATAAAGTATTTTCGATTGCAGAAACAAAATTATTATTTTCTTTAATCAAAGTTCAAATCTTTTTTATAAGCACTAACTTTGTATTATGTGCTTATCCAATCAAAATCGATGAGAGGCTCGGAGATTAACCTTTGACCCCGCAGTTCAACATTTCCGCGTATCGTGATTGGTTGTATTTCTCTCTTTCATCTCAGCTCAAGGTCACGCCGAGACCAGCATCTACCTCAACCCGTCAGAGACCATCACACAGACCAACCTGCTCACCATCCCTGACCCCTGTCCACCACCAACAGCCGTCTAGTTATTGGATGTTGGACTAGGCTGTTTATTTTGACATCATTTTATCCTTTCTTTGCATCTTAAACACCAATGTTATTATTAGAGAAATAAATATCGAATAATCATCACTAAATGATTGACTGATTTTTGAATTTTGAAAAATTAATTCAAATTTATGTTAACATGCTATTGCTTTTTATAATGTTGTCACAAATGTGTTATAAAAATTATTATTTTGTGTTCTTAAACACTGGATTATAATTTTTTTAATTGTTATATATAAAGCAGTTTTTTAAATTCCACATTGTAAAGAAAAATCTTTAAAAATTAATTTTTAGTTAAGTGGACAAGGTCAGCAGTTTGGGACCTTAATGGCATATAGATAGATTGATTGATTTTATCCAATAATTTACTTCATTTTAGCACCACAGCATTGCTCGGTAATAAATGACCAGTCAACGAGTCGCTGCTAACAAAAAGGAAACATTCAAACAGTTTATTTGACAACAAAGCTAAACACCTTAAACATAGGACCGGATCCCACGGACTGTGGGTAACATGCGGTCCTTCAAGAAGTCGACCACGAATACAGTGACACTGGGTCAACTAGATAGCAGCCCCTTTTGTATCACTGTCACCATCAATGTGCAACCTGCATACAGATAGTGTGAGAACCTCTGCTCGATTTATTTTACTTATTGTTCGCCTGCTTCGCGTCCACTAGACCGGTCAGAGAAGAGTTTGGGAAGGGTTAAATCTCAAATTTTGAACAATTAATTGGTGTAAATTTTTAATTAAGTCGGCGGTGTTTTACATGATGTTTAACCACGGGTGAGTTCAGAACACATTTTAAAAACAGGAATCAGTACATGTTATTGTTTGTATTGTTCTTAGATTCAATGTTTTCCAAGACCCAAAATGAGTAGCTATAAGGATGTATGCCCCCACCCCAACCTTATATATAGAGATTAAATGAAAATCTTTCTCTGTGGAGCCGTCAAGACGGTTGAATCTCAAATTGGCTGGGAAGTAAACAAAAGATTAATTTATCTCCTTATCTTCCTTAATTTAGAAAAAAAAAGGTTTTCATAAAAGGTTTATTTAATACAATAGAAACCATGTGACGCAGGGGCGCCCCTGAGTGACGACCGGGGCACGCCAAGAATTTTGCCGAGATAAAAACTCTGCATTTGACTAAAGAAGGCCGCCCCTAGATATAAAGGAAAAAAAATGGCGCTTGGAACAGACCGACTCTTCCGCCCCTGCCCGCACCCCATTTACTACGCCATTCATAGGTCAACCAGGACACTAATTTGTGCGTGCTTGTACTCACATTCCTACTACCCACAACGTGTCGTTAGACGTCCCTCGTAAGGTTGTGAGTACCCTCCAATCTACCAAATATGATGTCAGTCATGCGAGCGACCTTTAGGGTCATGGGAAATGGCGAAAGTTACGGGAGTAAATTATGGCAAGGGAGACTTGAACATTGGAAGTCAGCATCAGCGAATACGGTTGTAAGTTTGGGCAGTTTGAAGACTAGCTGTGTTACGAGGAATAAGCCACTGACATGTTCTATTGTGTGACAGTGGATGGCATGTTCACGGGCGTGTTTATTATTGTGAAAGGAACTTGCTACATCAAATTATAAGAGATAATGGCATTCAATTTATTCATCCATTTTATCACATATCATTATCATCCTTCAGCACCCCGACCAGGGCACGGGCCATTATACTGAACATTTAGCTGAAATTGAGGTTTGCGTTTAATGGACCAGTAAATGAGGCGATATGATTTTGGAGAATACGGCTTTAAAGTCAATTTTTCCTTCACGAATTTTACTTAATAAAATTCATGGAGTCAAAATTGACTTTAATGTCCTATTCTGAAAATCAAATCAGCTTTTTTTTTTTTTACTTCCAGGGTGTTAGCATCTGCTATATTATGTTTTTCATACAACTCGGAAGTACAAGAACCATGGTAACACTTTGTTAGACTTGGTAAACGCAAAAAACCAGCGTACGAAATCCGATAACCTTTCAGTACTTAAATACACACTGTACATATTTGCAGAGAGAATATTTATTCAAGTTTGACCGAAAATGCCGCCCCTGAATAAAAGAAATAAAGATAAAAAATAGAAATACTTATTTTGTTTTTAAACACCAAAAAAAAAAAAAAAAAAAAAAAAAAAAAAAAAAAAACTTGACCTATTTTAATTTTATTTGTGGAAGTATTTTTAGTGACAGATTTAGGTCGAGTGTCAATGTATTAATGATTTGGGCTTAGTTGAATATATGGAATTTAGAACAGCTGACAGGACAAGCAAAGTTGATTGTAATGTTAACGTAGTTAAAGTTGTTGTTTTTTTGTTTTTTTTTTGGATGAAAGTCAGGCCACTGATGCAAGCACCTACTGATATAAAGCCATGAACAATTGTTTATTAATCTTATACCAAAACAAAAGGAAACATGTCAAAATTGCACAATGCGTGGAAATAGAAGATAATCTCACTGCGTCTACTTGCTATTTTTCCCATTATAACAATACACTTGATTGTGCCATCTTCTTCACAACTTTATAGTTCCATTTATATTATCGCATTTGTTCATTACTTGATATAGTTGTTTTATACGGGTTATATATATATAAGCTATGTCTTTGCCAAGCGGACTCCGGATACAAGAAAAACTCCAGCCGGAGAGTACCTTTAAAAGAGTGAGACCCACCCACGCACACAAATCACTCTGTTTCATGATGACCATGACCTCAGTTCACTATTAAACATAATGCCTCACTCCCCATAATGAACCCACCAGGTGCACTTTCATCTGGGCATCTCATACTCCTCCCCCCCCCCCCCCCCAAGCAGCTAACACCACGCACGTGCAACAACCGCCAGTCACTTCTAAACACACACCAATCATTAATTTAGTGGTCCCCTCAATATCAGGTGAGAATGACTTCGTATTAATCGATAGCTTTTGGTCCCCTCAATATCAGGTGAGAATGACTTCGTAGTAATAGATAGCTTTTCATTTATTTTCACGATCTCTCTCCGCCCTTCGCCTCCCTTCCGCCATCCCCCCACCCACACGTCAACACCGGTTGATTGTATAAGAAGGCAATGGGGCAAGAAAAAAACACATTTCTAATATTTACAATGCTCTGTTTTCTTTTATAATCTTTGATATTAGGTTATTTACCAGGGGCACCATTTCAAGTTTCTTTCAAAAAAGGGGGGGGGGGGCGCAAAACTTTGTCGTCTTGTGAAGTTGTTTATTACTGGAGGCGCCACAGCACATAGCATTTTAAATAAAAATCTGCAAATTCAGGGGGGAGGGGTCATTTGCTGCCCCAGCACCCCACCCAAATGACGTCCCTGTTATTTAGAAATGTAGTGGATGTTCTTGGTTGTTTATTGCTGAGTTCTCGAATAACAGGAATCGGACTTAGAACCAGCTTAACAAATGTAGATACACAACAATATCGTGTGTGTAAGACTTTTCTAAAAGTCAATGTAATGGACATTTTAGCCTTTTAGTTTTAGAACTTGAAAATCTTGCAGCGATCTCCATTATGATGGATTAATGGTAATGGGTACTAAGCAATTAAGATTGATAAAAGGAGTAAACCAGATCTGTACTGTAGAGATCGTGGATCCAAGTTGATATGCGAGATAAGGTCAGAGTTGAACATATGTTGTTTGTTTTTTCAAAAGTCAACAGAAAGTGGACCGAATTACAGGATCAATTTCCTGTGCCGGGCTCTGCGCAGAGCGCCAGATTCATTCGAAGTGAGAAGTTCGGTAGCCATTGTGCATTATAGAAAATGTTTTTTGTGTTGCTTGCTGCGGTGATTCTTCCTTTCGTTGTCTGTGATCCAGACTCGTCTAAAGTCTGTATGCCGGACAAGATTCAGTTCAATACTTACAGCATTGAGACAGATGTAAGTAGACATGTGTAAAAAAAAATTAAAATTTTTAAAAGTTTTGGATAAAACGTGGAGAGCAGAAAAGGGGGAGGGGGGGAGCAATGGCGGTTAAAAGGCATGTACACTTAGTGTCTATCAATACCAGGAGGTAGAAAATATGTTTAAAGCAAGTTGGGAATAAAGTGACCACTGCTGATGATACGACAGTCATGTGACAGTTGAGGGACATTAGTAGAAAAGACCAAATAACAGTTGAGAGACGTTAGTAGACAAGACCATATGACAGTTGAGGGACATTAGTAGAAAAGACCAAATAACAGTTGAGAGACGTTAGTAGACAAGGCCATATGACAGTTGAGGAACATTAGTAGACATGACCATATGACAGTTGAGAGACGTTAGTAGACAAGACCATATGACAGTTGAGAGACGTTAGTAGACAAGACCATATGACAGTTGAGGGACATTAGTAGACAAGGCCATATGACAGTTGAGGAACATTAGTAGACATGACCATATGACAGTTGAGAGACGTTAGTAGACAAGACCATATGACAGTTGAGAGACGTTAGTAGACAAGACCATATGACAGTTGAGGGACATTAGTAGACAAGGCCATATGACAGTTGAGGAACATTAGTAGACATGACCATATGACAGACGAGGACATTAGTAGACATGACCATATGACAGTTGAGGAACATTAGTAGACATGACCATATGACAGACGAGGGACATTAGTAGACATGACCATATGACAGTTGAGGAACATTAGTAGACATGACCATATGACAGACGAGGGACATTAGTAGACATGACCATATGACAGACGAGGGACATTAGTAGACATGACCATATGACAGACGAGGGACATTAGTAGACATGACCATATGACAGACGAGGGACATTAGTAGACATGACCATATGACAGACGAGGGACATTAGTAGACATGACCATATGACAGACGAGGAACATTAGTAGACATGACCATATGACAGACGAGGGACATTAGTAGACATGACCATATGACAGACGAGGGACATTAGTAGACATGACCATATTACAGATATATAACAGGTTTAAACAATGCATCATATCACTATAATATAGTAAGCATCTTTTTAATGTTACATTTTTAAGAAGATAACTATTTGAACGTTATTTTTTCTTCATGTTCGTATAGGTCAATGCAGTTGTGGCCATCGACTACACACGCAAGCTGCTCGGAACTCGCTCAACCAACACCAGTGTTGTTGATGACTTAGCTACAGTAAGTGAATGATAACAGTGCAAGGTCATGAACTGAAATATATATCACATTAAGAGATGGCGTCAGCGGGCCGTCGAGCTTAAAGCTCTTTATGCCCTCCCTGGTGCTCACCCACACAAAACAGACGCAGGGTTTCCCCAACGCCGACTCGTGCGGGAGAACGCCAGAGACCCCCCGCTCGATCGGGTTTGCCGACAGAGGCCCTCCCCGTCCGGAGACGTCTGGTCGACCGAAGACGCTGCGTTTAAAACGTCCGCGGTCCACTCTTCTAGGGGCCGGGACGTTAAATTAACGTCCTAATATATCCCCCCACCCGTCCCGGGGAAGCATTTTCGCCCTCTAAGAGGGATTCTACAGTGGGTTTCCACATGGCAACTAATTCGCGCCTCATATTCCTTAACGGCAACTTGTAATCATGATCCCTACCCTGTGTTTGCCTTTTCTTCCCCCTGTGAAACATCACAGGTGGCAGCCCTGTAGGAGCCGTTTATTCCAGCTAATTGGCCCACTTTCCGTCAACCTTTGGAACTGAAAATTGTCACATAGACTCTCTGCCAATGACAACACAAATTTTCAATCAAACCCCTCCAAGTCCAACACCTCCCAAAAAAACGTTTCCCCCTGTTTTTCAAGGGGAAGATGAAGGAAATATGATGCCACTAAACGCAGAAAATAAAATTCAAGATAACGTTAAAGAGATTCTTAAAAAAATATCGCAGGTGCGTTTTGTGGGTAATATTTTGTTTTTGTGAAATAGTTAGTGACATAAATCTGCGCTGCAAAAGCGGGTGGGACATTAGAATTGAAATAAAATAATTTAAAAAATGCATATAAAGGGTTTATACGAAAAACTTTATTTTTATGTGTTTTTTAAATGAAAGATTAAAAGGCCCACCCAAGTCAACCTCTTCTTTCCCCAAATCAGACTTCTCACGCATGTTGAGTCTTGACCCACAGTGCCAAACATATTTGGACCTTAACATTTTTGTACAGAAACGAAAAAGAAAAAGAAAAGAAAACGATATTTGATGTCCTTCAGAGGCGTAGCTAGAGTGTTTGGCGCCCGGGGACAAGATTCGCGCCCGGGGACAAGATTCATTTTAAAGAGCCCTCTTTTCCTTTTTTCAACTCTCAAACCCATTATTTTCATCAATAAAATAATACCAAAGCACATTTTGGTGCCCCTAACTAACTGGCGCCCGGGTACATCTGTACCCCCCTGCACCCCCTCCCCCCTACGCTACGCCTCTGATGTCCATGAATAAATACCAAGCCAGAGATTATGGCACCGTATGATTATACTTTGACAGTATGGGTCCCTAGTTAGAGGCAATACAAAAATAGACGCGTGTTGCACTAGTACACAAAGTATTATAGTATTTATAAAACACGTACAACGAGTTACTGTTTCTATGTTTGTGAAACTGTTCATATTTTATATCCGCAACTACAGGGTAAATCCTACGTCACTGACGCAAGCGGGAGCTGTCAGCAGTATCTTCTGCCACTTGATAAGTTGTATCCTCAGTGTCTGCCAGGTAACTCAGGTCATATCATGGTTAAACAGTAGTGGAAGATGGTTCAGTGGGACAATTATTTGATCAAACAGTAGTGGAAGATGGTTCAGTGTGACAATTATTCGATCAAACAGTAGTGGAAGATGGTTCAGTGTGACAATTATTTGATCAAACAGTAGTGGAAGATGGCTCAGTGGGACAATTATTTGATCAAACAGCAGTGGAAGATGGTTCAGTGGGACAATTATTTGATCAAACAGTAGTGGAAGATGGTTCAGTGGGACAATTATTTGATCAAACAGTAGTGGAAGATGGTTCAGTGGGACAAATATTTGATCCGCGGCTTTTTATCTCCCATTATTCGGCGGGATTTTTTTTTAGTTTTGTTTTTTGTAGACCTTTGTGAACAACTTTCTCTAGCTCTGGCAATGACCTACTAGAACTACTCTAGTTGGTCACGGTCTGGCCACGACCTACTAGAACTACTCAATTGGGTCATGGTCTGGCAACGACCTACTAGAACTACTCTAGTGGGTCATGGTCTGGCCACGATCTACTAGAACTACTCAAGTGGGTCATGGTCTGGCCACGACCTACTAGAACTACTCTAGTAGGTCATGGTCTGACCACGACCTACTAGAACTACTCTTGTAGGTCATGATTTAGCCACGACCTACTAGAACTACTCTAGTGGGTCATGGTCTGGCAGTATCACATTACCGGAGGTGTTAAATGCCTTATAACTTGTAATGCGCCATTTTGTGTAAAGGAAACTGATTTGGAAATATACCATTTGGTAACGGATATTTTGCGGTAGTTATATTGCCCTGTTAAATAAAACTACAGCAGAGGTCAGACAAAAGAATAGGGGGGAAAAGGGTGGGGGGGGATTAGAAAAGGGACCCAAAAAGGGAAATAAAATTTTAAAAATATTAATTTGAGTTGTTTATATTTTTTAATGGGTCTTATGTAAACCATTTATTTGACATAATAAGTTGTTAAAGTATATAGTATACATTGGGGCAAATTGATTTGTTATGGTGATTGCTTTTTTAAGACAGTATGAGCGTGGTAATTAGATCTTGTTTAGAGGAAACCTTTAAGAAACCTATAAACAAAAATAACATTTCTAAATGCTCACAGCTGGGGCATCTTTTGGTGGTGACCTTTACATTGGCTTTGGTCCTAACCGAGTACCAGCCGAGGCATGGGAGTCCACGTACAACGGCGGCATATTGAGGATGGCATTTAGCAACCAGGCAGGACAACCCAGATATCCGATATTGGCCAAGTTTATTGATGGTAAGTTACCATATGCAATCTAGAGATGGCAAAATATCCTCTCTGCTTTATTCTTTTTTGTATGAGAACTGAGCTGGGATTAAGTGAGGGAGAAGAGAGGGTGAGAAGGAGATAAAAGAAAGGGAGAAAATGCGGGGAGAGGTGGCCAGAATTACACAGTGATGGGGAAGAGAGTGTAAAAGATACAGGCCTGTAGATGAAGAACGAGATTGAGACAGATAGTGACAACGTGTTTGCAAGGGGGGGGGGAGAGAGAGAGAGAGAGAGAGAGAGAGAAATGGATGGACAGAGAAAAAAGTGATAAAGACTGAGTAGTTATGATTCCCTTTTATTGTATCTGAGCGAAACATGAACTGTCAGCAGGTCAGAAACATTAACTGGTAATTGTTTATTAGGCTTAGTACGGTATCTAATAGGTTTAATACGGTATCTAATAGGCTTAGTACAGTATAATCTGATAAAGCCCATGACACTTTGTTCCCAGGTAAAGGAGATCGGTTTACAACATTCTACTTCGACCCTAACGAGACCATTTCTGCTGCAAACATCTTCGATATTCCCGACCCATGTCCACCAGCTACTTTAGGCTAAAAACCTCAAGTCAAGATAAGGGTTAACTTGAACTAAAAATAACTTAGAACTTAGCAGTATTTGTTTTAGGTAGAATGGAAACAAATAAATACAATTTAAACTTTCCACTTCAAACTATCAATACTCTTAGAATAATGTAATAAACTGTGTTGCACTTCATGGTTCAACATTTATATTTAGCAGAATGGAAAGATATAGATATATATGATGAAGTATAATATCCACGTCTCAATTTGTTTATTTGCAGTCTACCTGGAATAAATTGTGTACTGCTTAATTCTTCTTAAAGCAGAAGGTGTCATGAAGGCTACACATGTATAAATATTATTAGTGTCCATATGTTCACTCCAGTGCCACAAACAATAATTGTAGGAGAACAAAATGGTCCCTTGAGACCAAGAGTGTAGCAAACGACAAAGTTACCAGCACAAAGTTTTGTCATTTTATAATCTCCTGTGATAGTTAAACAAATATATTCAAAATACAAACTCGAAATGGCAGCTTTGGAAAGTCAAAATATATTATTTTGAGGTGAAAAACATTACTTACCTCTAGATCAATTCTACAAACATTTACTGCCCTCTAGATAAATTCTACATACATTAACTGCCCTCTAGATAAATCTACAAACATTTACTGCCCTCTAGATAAATCTACACATATGACAACTTGGGATTTGACAATTAAAACAATCTTGTTCTCAATAGATGGAATGTACTGAAATAACATCATTTCATGATAACTGATTTTTACATGTCCTGAATTGAAGCATTCCATGAATCACATTTTGCAATATAAAAAAAAGGTCTTTAGAAAATTGAAAAGGGGGGGGGCGGTTATAAATTTTAACTTTTGGAAGAAGATTTAGTAAATAGAAAAGTACATCACATTAGACGAAAAATAATTCAATAATGTATCAGCCCCCAATTTTAATGTATCAGCCCCCAATTTTAATGTATCAGCCCCCAGTCTCAGACAAAACATAAAGAACCAATGTCAATGTCAAAGAAGGCTAAAAAAACAGAGAAATAAAATATTTTAAAGGAAAGTTCATTTCTATTCATCATATTTTAAAATCAATTATTTGCGCTGAAAGAATAACATTTTCATTGCTTTTCTGAAAGAATAAGAAAGGAGTTGGCATGACTTTTAATATGGAAGTGTTGGTGGGGTTGTGCTGGGTGAAATACTCAATCAAAAACTCAAAACAACTACATGGATGTGGAGTGAGAGTTTGAATCCTAGAAGCTGAGTTAAAATTATCTGGCATGTTAACAGGGCCTTTATCAAATCAGAGCATGAGTTATTAAATTATTGGTTCCAAAATATCCAAACTTGCACCCCATGATCACAGATAAGAGCACTTACCATGGAGAGCCAGAACTTGCCTTCCTCCTCTGCATATGCGGCATGGAGAATTTGGCTGGGTTCTTTAGGGATGTATGGATGCCATTCTGCTTGTGGTGTCTTGGGTTTCTGATCTGTAGGTGAAGATAAATAGTGACATTAAAATCTATGCTTGACACTGGAGTCTTATTTTTATCCTAAATCTCACTGTTGACTTAGCTTGTTTCATCAAGAGATCAGTTTCTTGTCTTTGATATGTCAGCTCAAGAGAATCGAAACACAGTGAAACTTTAAATAAAAACAGGTACTGTAACTTAAAAAATAGGAAAGGGCAAACTACATTAATTGGTTTCAACCAGGAGTTAGTTTGTTTCATTAAGAACCCGTATGACTGATGACATACACAAATTTTCATGGTTTGTACAACATGCGTGTCTTTGATCTAACTAAATAATGTCACCATGACATGCATACATTGTAAATTTTGTGTTCAGAAGATATCAGTCTGTTTCATCAAAAGTCCAGATAAACAATGGAATATAAATTATGATTTTGTTTATTTATATTTACTAATGCATTTGTAAGAGACAAATTAATCTTGAATTTCATACCTGAGACATCACCATTCTCTGATTCTGTCTCCAGTCCTCTCTCAATCCTCTTTTGTCTTTCCTCTTCTTCCTTCTTCTTTCTGGCCTCTTCTTCAATTCGCTGAATCTCAAGTTCTTCCTCATGCTTAGAACAACAAGAAAAGAAGCAGAAAACACGTAATAAAAGATGTATAATGTTTCATCCCTAACCATATCAGTGTTTACAAATCTACACTATAATACAATAAATGGTTATGTTATGCAAACAGAAAAATTAGATATAGATAAGATAACTTTCAAAGAAACAAAAGTAGGTTTTTATGAAAGATTAAGTAATCTCTGTAGTGAGCTGAAATCAAAACCCATTTCAGATGAACATGATTTTCAAATAGCAGGCTATAAGTTCAAAATATCACTTTGTAATGACAGGTACTTAAACAAATTCTTCCAAAAAATCCATTTCTATGGGGATAAGTAATAATTGTAGTTAAAAACTGTGATCGAGTTAAGTGGAGGTAAACTGAAGAGAAATCATCTTATATATATTTCTGAAACAAATAATAGGAAATTATTGTCAGATAAGCAGGTTATTTAATTTCTGAGACAAGTTCTGAGGACTTACTCTCAGATGAGACTTGATACTCTTGAACCTGTAGGACCTCATTGGCAGGCCGCTGATCTCATATGAATGAGATGTGTCAAAGTTGCCAGGCTCTGGGGCATCAACCTCTACAACAAGACCATCATCACACACTATAAGGAGTGCTGTCTTTTTCTAACAGATAAAAATAAATAGTTGACCTACATATTACATGAAAAAATAAATAATTGACCTACATATTACATGAAAAAATAAATAATTGACCTACATATTACATGAAAAAATAAATAATTGACCTACATATTACATGAAAAAATAAATAATTGACCTACATATTACATGAAAAAATAAATAATTGACTTACATATTACATGAAAAAATAAAAGCAAAACTCATTATTTAATCACTGTATTAAAATAATCATTTCGAGATATTAAAAGATATCTGGCATCTGTCCATTACAATGTGACAATGGTTGTCCATTACAATGTGATGATGGTTATCCGTTACAATGTGATGATGGTTGTCTGTTACAATGTGATGATGGTTGTCTGTTACAATGTGACGATGGTTGTCTGTTACAATGTGATGATGGTTGTCTGTTACAATGTGACGATGGTTGTCTGTTACAATGTGACGATGGTTGTCCTTTACAATGTGATGATGGTTGTCTGTTACAATGTGACGATGGTTGTCCTTTACAATGTGATGATGGTTGTCCGTTACAATGTGATGATGGTTGTCTGTTACAATGTGATGATGGTTGTCCGTTACAATGTGATGATGGTGTGGACTTCACAGGACAAAATCGCAAAGCCTGGGATTTTTCTTTAGGAGGATAAGCTGGTTCCCTAGATAGCTAATCACCTCTCTCCAAGCACCTGGATTACCCAAGGGAACATCAGAAGTGGATGATACAGCTTGGCACCAGTAGTGTAGCAGGAGTTTCCGCAATTCTCATTGTGTCAATTTTATCTGTCTACCAGACTCCATCTCCGGGTTTGAATTCAGTGTTTTCCTTTTTATAACTGAGTTGCCACCCAAGGCTAACGAGTCCCATCCACCCGGGAGAGGTATAGCATGTGGTTAAACATTACTTTACCATTGTCAATCTCATCACAAAAATCTACTGTTCTCTCAGTCCCAATTCTAACCTTCCTCATCTAACATGGGCAAATTTAGAAAGTAAATGCAGTGACAATTAGTTAAATAATGCTTAAAATAAAATTTTAATTAGTATTTTCAGATGTTTTTTCTTACACTTGCATGGACCATTTATTGTTAAAATCTTCAATCAAAAGATAACAACAATTGTAAGACTGACTGCTTCCTAACCCAAACAACTAACTATTGATCATGACCTATAAGTATAAGCCCAACAAGTCACACTACTCTCAAACATTGCTAGAGTGGGCTGTAATAGAGACTGTCTGTACGCTGTGTTTCCTAATTCCCCCTTTCTTTTCTTTACTCATAAAAAAAACAAGAACATTTTTTAAATGCCCCAAAACTTTTAAAGTTTCTCAGTTAAACATTAATTTTACATTAAATTTAATCTAAGTATAATTATGCGCTGTTCTCTACTATAAACTAAGGATTTTACACCATGACAAGCATGCAAAGTTTTAAAAGCCAACTCACAAATTTGTCAGGGGTCCAGACTAGTTGTCTTACTGGACCAGGTACTTTTATAAAACCAATGGGATCATAGACATCACTGACAAACAGAAAAAATACAGTCCCATCTATGCCCTGAAAGTTAATAGAAGGAAAATATGAAGATAAATTAAAGTTGAAGGAATTATTGAAGAAGAAATCTGTTGATAGCTTACAGAAATTATAATGAAGAATATAAACTATTCTTTAAATTTGTGTTATTTTGACCCAAGAAGTACTGGCAAAACTTACGTACTATGTCACAAAATTATGAATTTCTAAAGAGTATGTCACCAGCATGAATAGTTTAGAATGCACTGTGCTAGACCCTGCCTAATGCTACTGCTATCAAGTACCTGAGACTATTGGTCACCTTCTACATGATTGTCTCTATGTCTACATAACAATTTAAATAGTGTTATACAGCTAATTGAATTACAAATAATAGGAGAAGAAAAGTACTGTATTGCAATCTTTTTTTTAAACAATTTTCATTGTGCAAATCTGTCAGCTGATTTCTCACCCCTGTAGCCAGAATTTCCCCTTTCTCATCAAAAGCCATTGCAGTTACTTTCCCTCTATGAGGTTTGAAGGCTTGTTTCAAGGAAATCTCTGCTTCCTCTTTCTCATGTCTACGGAGGCTCTCCTCATCTGGTTTGTTGGTGATGGTCAAAGCCCTGACCACTCCATCTTCAAACCCAACAATCACTGAACTACCTTTGGGGTCAACCTTTAATTTTTTTTGAAATGTAAAAATGAACATTCAAAAAAATGCAACTATTTCAGGAAAAAATGTGCTTAAAACTAAAATGGCACTTCAAAATTGTGGAAATAAAATACTTATATTTATTATATTTAACAGAGGACATTTTTTAAATTTTATTTTTTTAAATTTTATGGGAAGAAATGTTATTTTTAATATAAAAATTTTTAATAATGACAATCAGAACCTAAAGAATAAAACTTAAATGAAGTTGGGAAGGTAGTTTGCTAGAATTGAACATGGATGTTTAGCAAGGCAGCCTAGTTTTATACCCATTAACATCAAAGCTTGCAATTATAAGTTCACTCAGAAATCATCAATGTAATTTTACACTGTTCAATGAAGCTATGCTTGTGATTTAAATGGAAAGGGGACTGCTAATACATTCAGAGTTATTTTCCCTTGTGGACACAACAAGATCATCTGCCTAAATGGTGATGTTATGTAAAGTTTATGACTTTGTTTACTTCTTAAAATTTGTTGTTACAGATTACTTAACATTTATACATCTGAATTTTATTACTTTTTACTATTGTGACAACGACTTAGGGTAAGAGTGGTTTGTTATTTTTAGCATTTAATATACCAATATACTATCAAAGTTTGGCCTGTGTCCCGATTAAATAATTTATAAATTTATTAAATTTATATTTATTAAATAAATAATTCCTTAAGTTAAAAACACTTTCTTAGCTCAAGCGTGTATCGTATCAAAGGTTAAAGCATAAATTCTTCTTTTCTAAGTTTTGTTAGTAGGATTTACACCACACACAGGCCTACTTGAAAGAAAGGATGACAGTTTTTCAAAATCACAGTAATAGCTGTAAAGAGTGATTAAGCCTTACCGTGAGTGGGACCCACTGAATGGCTGTTCCTCCAGCATTAAAACTGGTCTCAGCCAGCTGTTTCATCTGTAAGTAGTCATACACCCTGACAGTTTCTGTCAGGAACAAATAAAATTTGTGTTTATATATTTAAGACTTCATATTAAAAAAATTATGAATCGTGAGTTGAGAGTTGCAAAGTTAGAGTAATGTTATATTTAGAGGCACAATCAGTTTACCACCACAAGAGGTGAAACATTATTTAAAAAAGACCAAATAACTAATAAAATGTTTTTTTTCTCAAAAGTCTACAAATTTATATATACATAATACTTAAACAAAAATAATATTACTAATAATATAATTAATACAGATGTACAAAAAGAAGAAAATTTTGGCACATGCCACTCCACATAGGTAAAGTGCTACATTGTGCCCATTTTCTTTCTTTTTTATTATAAGTATACAGTGTGTATTGTTTTAAAAGAAGAACGCTTTACTGCTGCAATGTTTTAGTTTTCATTGCTGAAAATCAAATAAGACCTAAATTTTCGTTTTTATTAATAAGAATAAAGATTCTGGAGGTAAAAAATTGATGTTGCCCAATGTAAATTTATAGTTTAAAAGAAAAGGCTGTTCTGTCACTTGTGTGTGCTGTGTTCCCATTTCATCCTCACAGCTAATTTGACTTACTGTCAAGGCCAGTAGAGACTGCTAGGTGGGTCACCGGCGATGTCACACAACCAGATATGGGACCTGCATGGTAGGTGAAGAGTTTCTCAGGAGCTTGAGATGTGTGAGAGAAGGACAAGTCCAGTTTCCATATACCACCATTAGCATCCTATAAATGATATAAGTATTTGTAGAGTTCTGAATTAATAATTTTTAATTTATTCCAAGATATTTTGTAAATGACTTATTAAGAACAAAAGTGATGGTATAGTTCTAAATTCTTTTTAAAAAACTCTTCTTTATCAATGTTCAATTTCTTCATTCTTTTCTTAAAACCGATTTTTATAATTCTTAAATCTTGGTTTTGAATGGAAAATATTTAAAACATACTCTCCTTTCTTATAATAGCCATATAAAAAATATGATGATAATTGTTTCTTTATTTGACCATATATTGAAAACAATAATAAAGGCTTGTTGACATTTAAATAAAAAAGAAATCATTGTAAGTATAATCATTACTCTCCAAATATTGTCATATCTAACTTTTATCACCAGTACCTCTGATATTCAGTGATATAATGAACATACAATTTTTTTTACCACCAACCTGTGCATACCAAATGGTGGGCTCATTTTCTTCATCCACAGATTTAACAATGCAGTACAACTGGGCATCTGTTCCAACCCTCAGCTCATTCATTGGGTCCATTTCAAACATGCCAGAATCATCAGAAGCATCAGCTGTGTCAATAGTCTCAAAGTCCCAGACCTGGGGATAACATTTTTTAAAACAGTTAAACAATTTTTGTTTACCTATGAGTTTAATCATTATTGTGAAAATTGTGAACATATACAAATATTTTTAGCAACATAAATTGCAGAGCTGATTATAACTGACACATTATCAGTAATTAGCTTGTTGTGGTATGACAATGATTAATTTTCATTTAGCAAATGATTTTGTATGTCAAAATTAGACATAAAATCAAACAAAGCAATAATAATTCTTTTTTAAAAATTTATAAAAATAATTACTAAGCTATTTATTGATAAGTTTTCTATTCTGAACATAACCTAAATAAAATGCTAACAGGAATACAATAGATTTAAAATTGATTCATATTTGCTTTTCTTTAAAACTTACAAAGCCAAACACAACATAAGTTTGTTAAAAATAGCTTCAAATGAAAAAGTCAAAAAAAAAATAAGATTAATTATCAAATATTAACACACAAAAAGCATCTCTGCATGCATACCCTAATGTATCCATCAACACCAATAGTCATCAACTCTCCTTCATCTAGCAGAATCTGCATTATGGGCCCTTGGTGGCAGTTCTTTTTTCCTCTGCAGGTGATCTCAACTTTGATGAGTCCACCTTCCCAAAGTAAAAGATTTCCCCATTCAGCACCAGAAAGAACCTTTTGGGGGGAAAAAATGCAATTTTGGAAATAGTTTTATCACACTAAATAAATATGCACTTCTTTATTTTGAAAAAAAACAACATTATTTTATTTTTTTAAATATTATTTTAATAATGCAAAAACATTTATGCTTCTTCCTTTCTCAGAGAGCGAAATAAAAAATTAGATATGGTATAATAATTAAATTTCTAGACTTATTGAAATATTATACATTTTTAGTATACGCTTTAAATGCACATGATTGACATAGAGTTTGCAAAAACTACTAATCCCATTAATCTTATTTTCATTCAATATTTTTTCAATTAAGTGATAAGATATTTCTTATTTTGTAATTAGAAATCTAATTTCATAATTTTAAAAACAAATGATAAGCTTTAATGGTGTTGAAAAGTTTAAGCCACCTTCCCATCTGGCAGTTCAACATAGCCTTCAATATCAGATATCTCAGTACGTCCAAATCTGCCCAGCTCTCCTTGCAGTTTCAAGCCTGTAAAAGTGTCTGCCATCTTCCAGAACCTGTTTAAAAAGAAACACAAAATATTGAATAATGATGACATTTACACGAAATTTATGTTAAGTGAATACATAGGTGAACTAAAGGGCTTTTCAGAATTATCTTTTCCCTGAAAATAAATCAAAATGTGTTTATAAAACTTTTTAGTTTGCAATTTTAATGCAATATTCAGCATGAGGAAAACCCTAAATGTGTGTATCACTGCATTACATACCTAATATGACCAGTACCAGCTGTTGTCAACTGACCCTCCAGTTCAGTGGCAAAAGAAACTCTGAAGACATCTTGTGAAAAGGACTTGGTCCTCAGAGTTGTTTTCTCTTGCTTCCAGCTCCACACAGTCAGCATAAAGTCTGGATCACCCCCTTGTGATGCCAGAAGTTCACCATCAGGGCTGTATGTTAAAAAAAACTTTTTAATCTATATGGTAATGATTATCCCATCAGGGCTGTATGTTAAGAAAAATGCAATAATCTATATGGTAACCATATAATTAATTTATTATGATGCTAAGAAATAAATTATCATTAGGGAGGCATGTGATGCAATGATGATGTTGCATGCTATTTCACAAATTATGGCTAGTTCTAGTTAAGCCAAACTGTTCATCTAATGAGAATAAAAGTCAGGTTCAATGGACCGTTAAGACACAGTAAAGCAAGTGTTCTTGGGGAGGAGCAAACACTGAGTGAAAAAAACATTCTCTGTATGATGAAGTAGGCCTACTGGGCAATCCTGCTGCAAAACATTTTACTAAGCTAATTAAACTGTAATCCTACACTGTACTACACTACAAGTTTAGTTACAGTTCCCAAAATAATTCTAGCAACAGTTTCTGCAATAATGCAATTATAACAATATTTATTTTCTTGTAGCTAAGAAATGAATACACTAAATACAAGTATCAAGTTAGAAACTATTTATCAAGGCTATAACAAATTGAAGATGATGTATATTTTAATGTGATGGGTCCCAAAAGGATGAACATATTCAGTATTGTAAAAAATGTGCGTGTGGATGATTTAAAAATTATGGAATTGGTTTGAGCAGTCTAAATAAAACATAATTAAAAAGCAATATAAGTCTTATCCATTGCTGCAACAGAAATCCTACCTGAAAGTAAGTGAAGAATAAGATTCCTCTGTACCACCTCTCAAAATCCTATAGAGTCGAAGTGACGGAAACTCAAAAATGTTTATGTTAGGGGCATGGCCTTTCTCTCCCACTGCAAAATATTTATGACTTGGGTGTACCTGAGGAGAGAGCATACAAAAAAGTAGGATTTAACAATAGATAGAATAAATAGGGTATTATATAGATAACAATAGAAATTAGTTGTTATTTTTTACAATACAATGAGATTGTTTATATGAATATATCAGTTTTGATCATTCTGGTCATTGTGAGGTGATAAAAGCAGGTATATATAGAAAACCAGCAGAAGATATTTCATCAACATTTACACCTAAATTTATAAACATTTTGTTTAGTTTTCAATTCATTGAAAGCCAAAAATAATTTGACCATATATTTATGATTGCAAAGTATTTCATCAAATCAAAGATACATACACAAATGGCACCAATGCCACAGCCACTGGTGGATCGCAAATATCTCTGCTCTCTTGTTTTCAAGTTGAGTATCTGAACCAGATTGCCGGCAGCAAAAATAACATTGTTTTCATCAAGAAGGTGAAGGTTGTTTCTGCGTGTGCAGTCATACCCATAGGAGTGCCTGAAAAAGAATCAGGATAAACTAGTTTTTTTTTTAAAAATTGCATTTAAAAAAGTAAGTTATTTAAAAATTGGGTAAGAATTATAAATAAAAAGTAGTAATGACACAAATGTAAATATGAAGCACCGAAAAAGATACTATTTCTTTCAAAATATTATTTTAACACCCTTAGTGAACATACTCCAATTAAATATACCCAATGATGACCTATAACTACATTAGTTTAAAAATTTAACAAACCAAGACAAATGTTCCTATTTGTAACTGAAAATAATGTGTTTGTTATAAATAGCCAAACTTTTAACATGAAAACATATTGGCTAATCATTTTGGCTAAAAAGGACTGGTGATTAGACCTACTTAAGTTCCAGCATGTTGAGTGGCAGACCAGAATCTTGTGCTACAATAGCTTTGGATGCAAGGTCCTCAAAGTTGTAGTAAAAATCTTCAGGGATCAAAGGCTCTTCTTCTTTACTTTCTTTATTTGTTTGAACTTCTTCTTCTTCAGCTCCTTGTTCTTCAGCACCCTCCTTTTCATCTTCTTCCTTCATGCTCTCATCTTTCTCTGTGGCTTCCTCTCCTTCATCTCCTTCTATTTTTTCTTCAAACTCTTCTTCTGCACCACCTTTGGTGTCTTCTGTGAAATACAAAATTACATAAGAAATTCTGGCATTATAATAAATATATAGGTTACTATATAATATGTACTTCAAATTTGTAAATATTTTACAATAAATATAATTTATAATGAATAAAAGTGAGAGGATAATCTTTGGTTATGAAAATTCATTTGCTGAACATTATTTTGAAGTTAATTTTTTTTTAAAATAAGGTCTCCTAATTTTATGTTTATGCACCATTTTTTACAATAAAAATATCTCATAACCGTACTTTGGAGAAAGCTTTTATCCGCAAACACAACATCCGATAATTTGAAAATCAGTTTGGTTTTACTTTACGGTTCGAAAGACTCATTACTCCTGAGGACAAAATACTTTTACCTACATGTGTAATATGCTTCCAATTATGAAGAAAAAAAACAACAATTATAATCCTACCTGCATTTGAAGCTTCAGCTGCTGTTTGATCTACTTCAGAAATAACAGGTTCCTGTGTTCCATGAACTGTAGACAGAAATATTAACATTTTAATGGACTATATTTAAAAACATAACTACAATCTGAATTGAAAACGCAATCTTAAACTCAGTTAAGAAAAAAACAGATTCTTCATGAAAATTAATTTAACATTAACAAAGATTTGTATCAAATTTGCTTCATATTAAAATGTAGGCTACATACCTTCTTCCGAAATCTCTTTGACTTCCTCATCTACCTGTTCCTCAAATATTTTAACATCCTCTGTTGCATCCTCATCTTTTATCTGATCCTCTGTCTCTTTAGTGTGCATTTCTGGGATATCTCCTTGGTTTCCTAAGGATTCTAGGGGTTCTGAATTCTCTTCTCCAACTTTTTCTTCCTGATCTCCAGTTTCTACTTTAAGATCAGCTAAATGGAACCACAGTGTACAGTTTTTATAAAATTTAAATTATAGATTTATCTTCCTTAAAAAATTGTAATGGTCAAAATCAGAGTGGAACATAAATATAATTTATGCAAATGCAACTGAATAATTAAGAACTGAATACTGATTCATAAGTCTGTTGTTATCCAATATAAATTGACTTCAAATGTAAAAGAAGTACAAGAAATTATTCTCACTTTTTTCAACAGTGGGTGGAGATACTTCATCATCCACTGGTCTGTGAGTATCCTCCTCTCCAGCATCCCCCACTTCCTCTGGCACATCTTCAGTTTCAGCAACATTATATGCATCTTCCCCTTCTTCTCCTTCTTCATGAACATCATAGGCTTCTTCAATTTCTTGGGGCTGATCATCATTGATTGTCTCTAGCTCCACCCACTCCTCTGTGTCAGCCTGTTTGGCAGTAGCTTCTTGTACATCTCCCTCACTGGCTGCTTCTGAATCTTCTGCTGTTTATAATCCATATTTAAGTAGTTAAAGTTGAATGCAGACAAGTTTTATTTCTCGTAAGTACAGTCAAAACCTCTGTTTTTGCAACCCTCTCTTAAACGACTTCCTCCAACATACGACCAGAAAAAAATTCACAGATGCTTTGTACTATATAAACGACCTATCTTAAATGACTCCCTCTAAAACGTGACTTGCGACCTTCAAATAATTCAATTTTACACGCTAGCACCTAAAAAAAGTCAGATTCCAAAGGAATGCTATATTTGTGCGCTTGAAGAAAACAGTCTTGTTTAAAACTTTTAACAGGAGATGATGCACTAAAGCAGCTAGGAAGTAGTGAAGGAAAAATAACTCCAAGGAGCTGAACAGATTTGCCCTGAGCAGGGACCTTTCAGACCTTGCCGACATGATGCCTGGTGTTCAAAGTGACATACTAAAATAACATGCACGGGTGGGGGGATCATGCAAACAAACAGAAATAACAGCTTTCTATCAACAACAAAAAAAATATTCAATGATTGAATAAAAATAATTACAACAATGTTAATGTGCTTATCTCATACATAAATAGTTATAACTCTAAGCATGCACTCAGCACTTACACACGCTTTTAAACAGGAAGATAGTGACTGTATTGGTAATGACTTATGAGATTCAGACAGAGTTTAATCTACATTTCTGAAGGAAAGATGGTAGATATTGCCTGCCTATACTTAATGGAACATGTCTTTTTTTTTTTACTTGTTTACTTAATTTTATAAATGTAGTTTTTTCGAAAATGTCCAACTTCTTTTTTAAGACTCCTCCAATTTACGACCTCGTTTTAATTGGCAATTTCACATGAAACAAAGTTGAATAGTTCAATTCAATCATGTCTATCAGTATCATTCAATTGTCAATTCATTCTCATCATACTAATAATAATAACAATGATAAACAAAAATATTAATTTAAATAATCAACGACTAAAAAAAATCAAATCAAATCATAGTCATAGTACTCATACTCAACTCATAGTATAAATCATGTGATTGAGTAAATGTTATTAATCTTAAGTGAAAACGAGGAGATGCAAAATTACTATGCCAACTTGAACTGAAACTGCCACAAAATAATAATTAATCTAGAAATTTAAATGCTATTACTTTACCATCAGGAATTAAATCCGACGAAGCTGGAATTTTATCCTCGTCACCATCCATATTGTCCGGTATATTGTTGCCAGGGAAGCGACTCTTATGCGCATGCCCAATAACGTCAAGGGAATTCACCCTTGTTTCCTTATATTTAAACCCTCGGCAATTACACGATACATATTCGCATCATTCTCGGCTAAAGTTATTGATGTCGAAAAATATATTTTCTAAAAAAAAAAAATAGCGTGAATTATTTTTATCCAAAATTATTTAGAAAATTAATTTGTTCATAAGTGATTGTATCATACACTAAAGCCACAACACAAAATAAAAGAATTGTCAAACATAACTACAATTACGTCGTGAAGGAAGGGGATAGCCTATCATTTTGTTATTAAATTAAGAGGTCTGATAGGCGATAGGATGTGTTTGTGTGTGTGAGTGTGTGAGGGTGGTGGGCTGTGTAGAGCAATTCTATATAACATTTCTTCTTCTTTTTTTCCCCCATAAATTCTTTTTTTTTTTTAAACTTTCTGCAGTTCAAATTAACGAAATTTGAATGTGTTTTTCAATTGTTATTATTTTTTAAATTATATTCTGTTTTATCAGTGTGTGTGTTGATGTTTGCTAGAAGTATTTAGTATTATATAGGAATATAGGCCTATATATTATATAGGGGCCATCCATAAATGACGACACGCAAATTTTCCCTGTGTCTACTACTGTCCTTTGGGGCCATCCATAAATGACGTCACGCAATTTTTGCCGATTTTTGACCCCCCCTCCCCTCATCGTCACAAAAAGTTAGACCCCCCCCCCTAAAATATAACGTCACAAATCTCTACACCCCCCCCCCCCTTCTATAAAAAGTCCCTGTGTCCACTATTGTCCTTTACAAACCCTTTAGAGAGTCACCTCCCGTCGTCCCGTGGATATCAAATTACAGCACCTGTGTAAAAAACACTTCACTAGAACAGTGGTTCTTATCCAGTGGTAAAAGTACCTCCTATTTGGCGTCTTGTACTTGTAATATGATCTGAGTCTGCTTGGACCTCGCATACCTGCACGGATTCCCTCAGTGATAGCAGTTTAAAAATAAAATGATGGTTGTTGTATAAATGAATATGTTAAAAATGTATGTATTTTAGCGTTATTAAGTGCATTTATTTACTACAATATTCTACTTTTCATGTGACGTCACATTGCTTGAGGGCCCCCCTCCCCCTCGTCACACATCGTCACAAAAATCGGACCCCCCTCCCCCCTAGACGCGTGACGTCATTTATGGATGGCCCCTTTACAAACCCATTAAGTTCATTAAGTAATTCACCTCCCGTGGATATCAAATTACTGCACCCGTGTTAGAAACATTTCACTAGAACAGTGGTTCTTAACCAGGGGTAAAAGTACCTCCCAAGCCCTGAGGTGTGGAAGACCTGAAAATTGTATTCAGTGGCGTAGTTAGGGGGTGCGAACCGCACCTGGTCGACACCATCTCAGTGTGCGTGTTTTATTAAAATTTCCAGGTGGATGCGTCAGCAATCAGGTTACCTCATTATTAGGTCAGAAACACACCGTTTTGACCATGTTTAAATGCCACATGAAGTGTTCGGTAACTTTTGTAAGTGACAGGAAGCTATATTTATCTAAATTCTGAGAAATAAAACTATCCTTTGATAACAATGGGCGATTCTAAGTACAAGTTACAGTTCTTAAATACATTTACCCCTTGACTTTCAATTAATTAGTTCTTGTATTTGTTTTACTATTGACTAAGTTTAACAAGAAGTATTTCACCGTGGTAAAAGGGGTGGGGGTGACACCACCAGCTTACCGGACCGGGTGACACCAAACCTAACAATTCTTTACTACAATATTCCGCTTTTCACGTGACGTCACATTGCTTGAGGGCCCCCCCCCCTTTTCGCCACACATCGTTATAAAATCTGACCCACCCCCTTTTTTTTTTTTAGACGTGTGACGTCATTTATGGATGGCCCCCATATATATATATTGTATAATATTAGAGGGTATAGTCAATGAAAATGTTAAATAGCGTTATAAGGGGTAGGGGTGGGTCAAAAATGTCATATTTTGTGTTATATAGGCTAATATTTGCGCGGCCCCTTAAATTACAATAATTTAACAGAAAAAATATTTAGTTTTTAGTTGTATTGAAAGTGTAATTTATGGATTAATTTAAAAACTATACTTAAAATTAATAATATTAATATCGTTTTCGAAAAGCATTGATACTTGTCTCTTGACGAAATCTAACAATTAACCAGTAATCCGTAGATTAGCCTTAATATTAATGCTTCTAGGCCTACTCAAAGTACAGACTGCTAGAACTTACGTATATGTAGGTCTCGGCATACTCTCTATCAAGTATTAAGTCCGTGTGTTGATGATGAATGCGTGTAATTCTTCAAGTCTTATTAAGGTGGTCCATGGGCCATGGGTCAAAAATATGTTTTCTATGTTTCTTAATGTATAAAAAAATAGTAGAGACAAAACATACAGAAAGATTTAAAAAACCACTGAAGTTTATTTTTAAAATTATTTTTTTTTCTTTCATTGCAAAAAAATTGATTTTTTAAACCCAATTTTGAGAAAATGATGTAAAAATTTTTTTATTTGAAATGTCATAATGAAACTTTGCATACACAATAAGATAAACATTGATTAAAAAGTTTAAAGAAGCTTATTACACTGGAGTTATTGGAAGTGTTACAAATGGAATGTATGTGGGGTCAACTAAATATGCAAGAAATTTTTAGGGGTAGCAAATGTAAAAATGTTATAAAACTTTTCTAGTTGGATATAAAGAAAAAAGCTTATTATAACTTGCAAAGAATATCAATGAAAAGAAGCATGCAAAGCTTTAAGCCTATATAGAATACTTTTCCTCCTGAATCATTTGGTGCTCCAAAAAATTCTGGAAAACGCAAAGCTGATAAAATTAAAAAAAAGAAGTCTAAAAATGATGATTTAAAAAAAATTACAGGCTATATAAAATGAACAATTTAGGATGCATACGCCATACGCATACTCTATACAAGAATGAAAAAAATAAATGTAAAAACATAGACATAGAAGATAGAAAATAAATAAATGCCTTTTTTTCTGAAACCACCCCTCGAGCCGAATAATATTATAATAAAAAAAATCAGAATTATTTCTTTAGCATTCTGTTAAAAAAACATCAGTCATTAAGTAGAGAATATCAATGGATAAATTTGTGACAAATATAACAATCATGAAGTAGAAAATATCAACAGAAACAAGCATGCAAAATTTGAAGTATGTCGTCATACTACTTTCCCTCCTGATTGATACATCTGACGTCAGCGAAAAACTGAAAAAATATAAGTTGAGAAAAACTCAAATATTTTGAAAATTGTTAATTAAAATTTGACAGGATATTCGAGCACTATTGGTTGCATAAAGTATATATAAACACCATTCATTAATTTAAAAATACAATTTAAAAACATAAAAAGGCAAGATAAAAATAAATTCACATTATTATTCTAAATTCCACTTATTGAAGTTATTGTTTCATAATAATTAAAATATTTTTTGAAACAAAGCTCTGGTGAGCCACCAAACATGAACCTGTACATCAATATGTAACAAACGTAATGCATGAAATGCGTACGTACACAATTCGTAAATTAAAAAAAAACAAAGGTATATAGATAAAATAATTAAAAGTGAAAACTTTAAGCAAAACCCATCCCCGTAAATTACAATAAAAAATCATTAGAACCACCCGCTAAATACTGTACACCCCCTTTTACTAATAAAAGCCTATCGTATTCCCTCCTCTCTGCCCCCCTAATTAGCTCCCTCCTCCTTTTGACATTTAATTTTAAAGATGACTCGGCTTTCCTAACCCAAACATTATCCCTCGTTACCCCCAACTGATGTGTCATATGACCTATTCCCAAACCAACAGATGATAAGAAGTCTTTGGACGCCTTTGAACCCATATTGAATTCTCCAACACCCACGGCTACAGAAATTTCCAGCCTTGACCGTTTGACAAAATGTGTTTCGGGCATCGGATCGGGACCATATGAGTGAGTGGATGCACTCATTGACGTTCCGAGTTTTGCCCTGAAGGCAGAGACACAGCAAATCCTTGTTAGTCATTCTTTCATAAACATCTTTCACATATTCAGCTACAGTTGGATTGAGGTATGTTGAAATATGTGAAAGATGTTTAGGAATAACTAACCCTTTAGCCACTGCTTTTTTGAAAAAAACACCAGGACGTGGTGTGGTTCTTCATCAGTTGAAGTGCAATGCCAGAATCCTGCCCAGATTGCCCGCTTCATGTCTTCCACATTTTTGTTGGACCTAACAGCCTTTGTGAAATATTTATGTAGCCGTTTGATCTTGTCTTGAGTAAGGCGCCCAATGCCCTTACCACCAAGCGTAAGTTTCTGTTTTTGTGTGTGTGAAACTAAAACATAGACATAGGCATACATAGACATAACACAAACCTACTCATTTTACTTGCCTACTTATTCTTAGAATATTTTTCTAAAAATAGTACAATGAAGTATCAACACTTTTCCTATCAAATAGACGAGATGTTTTTTTTTTTTTAAATTATAATTTAACACTTTTTATTTTGATTTCGTTTTTATTAGGACATGGGTTCTTAAGTTTATTCAATGGCACTGCCCCCCCCCCCCCATTTATATTTATATATATATACACGAAGAGCTGATTTTCAAAATGCTGTATATCCATTTTGGGGGTTTTGAGATTATTCAACTTTTTACAAAAAATTAATAAAGCGTTTAGAGGATTAAATCATGTTTAGACACTAATAAAATAGGAATATAATGTGTTTAGTATATAGAATTTACCATGTCCTAAACGAACCTGGTTTGCTCTATAAAATGGTTAGGTTATTTCATTTTTTTAAAAATGGTGGATACCGCGTTTTGAAAATAAGCTCTTCATATATATATATATATATATATGTCACAACATTTCCCGTACCCCCAGACCCATCCAACTCGATTCTAAAATGCAACATGTATTAATGTATATTTGCCGCACCACCACAATATAAAATGCTAATAAAATCCAAAATAAACCTGATTCCTAAACTCTCATCCGCTAACTGCTTCCCGCATCCCCAGTTGGTGTGGGAATCCCTGGTTAAAGCCCCTGTGTTAGGATAACAGCGTTTTAAAACTGCTACTGTCAATCATTAATTTAGTTGTACTCCAGCTTAATCAGCTGCTCTGTTTACAATGGGCAAGAAGAAAGGAGATAACGACGCAACTATGAACAAGACAAACCCTCGTTGATAATGACCAGGGGATAACTGATAAAAGTCACGCGCTTAATTTTCCATTAAAAGCTTCCTGGACGATATATGTTCCAAAATGGTCAGTTTGTCAAGTCAAAACACACATGCCGGAGTAAGTTCATTTGATTCTCTGATGAGTCATGTTGTCATTTTTAATCTAATTCTTCAGACTTCATCATCATTCATTATCATTATCATCTTGTCAAATGTCATGTCATGAGTTAAAGTTAACTAAAACAACTAAAATTCTAAAATAATCACTAATGACTAATATAATTCACTAATAAAGTTTAGCCTTCATTTTTTTAGTAATTTGGTAAAAGCATGCCTAAGGAGTAAGGAGGCTAAGGCAAGCCTCATTTTAAAGATTTTAACTAATATTTTAAAATTAAAATAAGCCCATTCAGAAGCCTATCGAAACCATGAACTTAGGCCTGCGTACACCATGGCAGTGTACCTAGCAAAAACATGGTCTTTGGCCTGCGTACACCGCAGCGTTGAAAGCAGTAAAACCTTGGTCTTTGCCAGTCTTTAACTCTATGCTGAACTTGTAAAATTAATGTTAAAATCTTGTTAAAACTGAAAACTATATATTTAAAAATTATTTAATACCTGCAAGATTAAACAAAATTAGAACTGATATTTTACTGTGCGCTGGGGGTGAGTCCTGCATGAACGCAAGGGAACGACGTTCCTGTAAAACTAACTGTAATTTTTTTTTTTTAAATTTGGTAATATACATTTTTTTTTATTTTGGGGGTTGGGACATATTTGGGTTAGTTCCACACTTTTGTAAAGAGCAAGCATTACTTAGTGTTTTATTGGTCGTATCTGGCCTCTTACTCTTTGTAAGTGAAACGCATTTGATATCCTAACCTGTTGCGTACACCCCCCCCCTTCCCCCATATATTATTGATTGCACAGACTTTTAGGTTAATATTGGCTTTAATAGGTGTATTTGAGTGTCAGAAATTCAAGATAATTATTAAATGCATGTTCTTTCTGCCGAACCCACCTCCCCTCCGACAACCGCTATACGCAACAATATGCAAAATATCCAAAATCAACAACCTCCTCCCCCTACTTCCATAGTGCATAAATGGATGGACCTATATATCATACTTTCTATTTTTTTTCTCATTTCTTCTTATTTTCAAATTCAACATATACTTAAAATATTTCAATTGCTACAAAATATTTTTAAAATTCTCATAAAACTACTGTTACAAATGAACATAATAAATTAAATATAAAATATACTTTTAATTAAAATGAAGAAGAAAGAAAAAAAGTAAAATCGATCCCCATCTAGTAAATGATCAAATATAATAAGATCGCTTAGCGTCTACTCTGCCACAAGACCACACAAGTTCACATCCAACTGCCCTATCTTATAACCAGGTCAATGGTACATTTTTTCCACGGTGTACGCAGGCATATGTCCATCATTTTGCTAGATACACCACCACTGTGTACGCAGGCCTAGGTCCATGGTTTTGCTAGGTACACCGCCGCGGTGGACGCAACCACTTCGTTAATTAATAAGCAGTTAAGTATGATTAAGTAATTAATGGGCATACACTGGTTTGTTCATTATAGTTCAAGATCATGGTAATAGTAATAAGTTATAAATAATAATTTGACGAGATGGATGTAGACCTCTTGTCCTTGTAATTAATGTAGCAAGTGATACTGATGTTCTTATGTAAGGTGAAAGATGACTGAATAATAATTAAAAAGTAGCACTAGTACATTTTTAAGCTACTTGATTCTGACTGTGCACAGTAATAATGGACATGTTTAAAGTGTACTCTTGTTTTCAGACATTATATCTGAAGGTTTTTTTTTTTTTAAGTATGACCCTTTATAATATTGTTTCTTATAATGATTATTTATTTTTATACTGGGGACAAAGTTAAACAATGAGTTTTTATATTTTGCTATTTTTAATTTTAAGAAGGATAAAATAAAATGTAGCAATTGTTTCCAAATGGATTCATACCAATTTGTTTAGACTTGGTAAATAAATTTTAACTTTGTTATTTACATACATTCAAATAAGACCTTATTTACTGCCAATAAACAAATTTTATTCATTGTGTCTTTCAAATTTGCATGAAGACCCACTGAGTATCTGCATATTACCCTTTCCCTCACGTAGTGTCTCAGTTGCCGGTTTGTTTATATACTGCGCAAGTAAATTATAGTCATTTATGGTAAATTTATGCTATCAGTTTCCCTGTCTCGTGCATTTCTTTTTTTTTTGACACGCTATCATCTTTGTTGCCACGCCAGCAGACTTGTCAAAACAAAAAGGTGATGCACACCGCCAGGGAAAAAATGTTTGCTTTCAATACTTACTGAAACTAATGAAAGTAAGGAAAATGATTGGAATGGGTTATTTAAAAAAAAACATTTTACAATTTTGCATTGCGTAAAAAATAATTAAAAATGTAATTAAAAACCATTTAATAATTAATTTAAAAATTAACAAAATTTAAAGGAAAAGAACAAAAAATAACAATAAAGCGTTTTAATTTAATTAAATAATTATTTTTCAATAAACATTTTCAACCCTAAAATCGATCACTCTACCTAACCAGAACACTAAATGTCCCTATCATGACAAACAGCCTCCTAATTGTGAAGATCAGTCTTGTGAATCTTCAAACATAAATTCTGTAACTATACTAAATATACCTAACCTAAGTTCTAAAACCAGATGTTCCTGTGCTGTAGTTATGCACTCTAGTGAGAAAAGCATAAAATTGTATAAAAAGTTTAAAATTATTTTAAAAATATTCAGTATAATGAAAACCCAACTTACAGTTTTATCAAATACAAGTATAAACACTTTACAGTTACAGGTTGCACCATAAATAAAATCCAAAACATAAAATAAATTCACAATCCATTTATCAAATAATCAGACTCATGTTAGCAAAAAATATTATTATATGACTGTTTCAGTTTACTGCTGTTCCCATGAGCACATTATTTTTTTTCTTCATTAAAAAAAAAAATCCTTCTGATTTCATCATGGTTGGTTACTAAGTAGCCGGAGTAAAAAGTTCAGCATAGGAGGCTTGCTGCCCTGACACATGTAATACATAAAAATATGGTACATGGGAAATTAGGCATTGGTGTGTTGGATATTGGAAGACAAATCATGTAAAGGCTTTAAATAGGAGTCTTTGAAGTTGTAAGAAATAACTATGGGAAGTATTATGAAAAAATTAAATATTATTGTAAAGAACAGTTTTCTGTTTTCTGTTACTGGTAATAATTCAAAAACAGCAGACGTATTTCAAGGAAGAAGAAAGGTTAATCTCAATGCTGGGCTAATCAACCAATTTGGTTAACTGATCTGCAGGGATATTTCGGCTTCTCTGATGACCGTCCAACTATTTACTCCACCAACACGGCAGACGATGACCTTATCATTGACCACATTGAGCTGGTCGCCAGCCCAGAAATGTCTCACAAACCAATTAGAACAGCATGGGCCATAATTTTAGCCAAGATCCTATATGTGAGTAATATAATTATTAGTTCTTTTATACATTGAATTATTACATATATGAAAAGTTTAAGCTATTATTGCCAGCATATTTGATTCTGTAGTCTTCATTTTATGGGCAAATTTACCGCTTTGTCACAGATTACATATACCATAGTGTGCTGAGTGGTCTAAGCTGAGTCAGTCCCAAGCTAGTGGACTCATTCAATCCCCATCAAAAGCTAAAGTAAAACATCACCAGCCCCCCTGATGGATTGGACTTGTTAACCTTGGATGGCAACTCACCTAAGAGAAGACAAACTCTGAAATCCAACCTAGAGACAGAGTCCCGTAGGCTGTATGAAAATTCTGACAAATCCTGCAATGTAGAACACATAAAGAGCACAAATTGAAACACACAAGACACACTGCTGGTCATTTACTGCATCCTGGTCTCTTTCCAGTTCCATTCATCTTGACTGAGTCTTGTCACTTGAATGAGACAAGCTCAAGTCAAGGCTACTTTTCAAGTCAGAAATTGCCTTGGTCATCTTTTGGTGCGAAGAACGAACAATAAAAAAAAATTAAAAACCATACACCATAGAGATCTCTCCTCTTAGATTTTGTGTCTCTTGACATCTGCAAGCTAAAAGTTGTCTTTGATATTTCAGGTTGCCCTTTGTTTGTCAGCATATTTGGTGCCGCTGTTCTGTGATTCAAACCAATGTGGAGAAGATTCCATTTCCTTGACCATGTATATCCATGGGGGAATGTGGTTTATTTTATTTTTTCTAGACAGATACCTACTGGCAAAGCACAATGAAAGCAGGATGAACGGATACCTGGATTTCTATAGAAAAACACGGAATATCCGCAGAGTGCCCTTCATGATAAACTCTTGCGGTAAGCCAAGACTTCAGTCAGCATGAAAGTATAGAATCTCGACCCTTAGTTTTATCAAGCATTTTCACATTTGGTATTTATCAATTGATTATAAAAATATTCTTATCATAAGATTAACCTGTTTCTTCAGGGAAACATGTTCATCAGATTTTTACAAAATTTTACATTTCTTGTATTATTTTTGTGTCTCTCCAGCCAATGCCATTGGTGTAATTGTCCTAAAGGTATTAGATCAACACTGCGGAAAAGTACAGTGTAAATTTCTCAAGACAACAACATACATCCAGATATTAGTCAGTGCTGAGTGTGCCATTGCCCTTATTGTTCTCATTGTCTATTTAGGTAGGCATCTTTGTGAAATGTATTTCATGTTTCCAGATAAAAATTTATTGAGTTTGTAATCAAGTGTGAAGGTTAGCATACAAATTTAATGCATTTTTTCCATTATGTTAGCTAAATTTAAAAAAAGCATCACACAGACCGGAAGAGCTTTATTCTGAAAATTAAAGAGATGGCGCAAGATACAATACTAAGTGAAGCTAAGGGAGCTCAATCTTAAATATTTTTTTCATATTGCTTAGGCAAGAAGTACCATAATCTTTTATTTTAAAAGGTGTTTAATAATTTTGTGTGGTCAAGTACTTTAAGAATTCGAACAACTAAAGCGTTTGGAAACAATTGCAAGACAACACAAGATAGCAACCATTTTGAAATGCAATGCCATTTTTTTCATTTAATTTTATCACAAAATAATTCTGAGTTTTTTCCTTCAAATTCTTCTGATAAACTTTTGGAGCTGCTAGGTTTCAATGGCTAAAAAAAGAAATCACAACATTTGACCTAGTTTCTAGCAAAAGTTGATGGAAAAGAATCTTTTCTTCATTTCTCGTACTAAATTGTAATATGCCTTATTTACTTATTTGCTTAGTATTGTCATTCTGTGGGAAAAGTTATTGAACAGAGTATCTCAACATGTCATTGACCCCCATTACATGTGTACTTTAATTGATCTTTGCTTTAGTTCACACTGTGAGGTTTAACCAAAAGAAAGCGTTACCAGATGTGACACAGGAGGAGTTGATGACCAGCTTTGTTAACTCACATTCATCTGCAGACGTTGGGTACAGGTAAGAAATTATTTTTTTTAACCCACAAAATGCCTCACTCAATTTTGATTGGTCCTGCCAAGGAATGTAACATCAGAGAATTTATGTGAAGTGTCACAGTACATCTATATACCCAGTGGCATACAGTGGGTGGGGCAAGTCATGGGATGTGCTGTTGGGTGCCAGTCAAACCTTTGAACCCTTGGCTCCTGGGGAAAATTTCCACAAAACTGACATGCAAACAAATAAAATCACATGATTATAAAATTATATTATTGTATTTATTTCAATCTAAATTTTTCTGTTATTAGTCCATTGCTACTGTAAAATGTATCACAGGGAGAAAATTATCTTAGAATCCTTGTAGAGCAGCATTGTAGAATAGCAAAGTAGAATAGCATAGTAAAATTGGCTGGCTGACAAATGATTGTTAAAGATAAGTTACTTTGTCTGTATCAGTATACCTGCTTGCTCAGCTGTCCTTATGTTAAATCATACTATACAAAACATACAAAACAAGCTTTAAAATCTTGATAGAAGCTTGATTTTAGCTCTTGGCATGGCTGCCCTATGTCCTCTGAAAGCATTTGTGTATACAAATTATAATATGTTAAAATTTATATTAAATGACATTTATTGCTTAATCAAAGTTAGTCTTTTTGTAGCTGATGCTGCATTTATATTACTTTCATTCCAATGCCCCATAACAATAAAACTGATGCTTTTGGAAATATTCTGCTATTTTCAATTGAAAAAAGGTGTGTTCATTTATGATAATAAAAGAAGGACCCCATTCAAAATGTGTGAAGGAAAAAGCAGAACAAGTTATGAGTGTAAGTTTGTAACGCTCAACTTTTATTGCCCTGTCTTTCTATTTCAAACTTACTCATCCCTTCTTCTGTTGTTTCCTTCACTTATGATAGTGGCACATTTGAATAAATGGTATTCTCATAATTGGTATTATCATTGTCTTGACCAGAAATGAAAATTATATCGACCAAGTGATGGAGAAACAGGCAGATATGATCCGATATCTCAGGCAGCACACAGAAAACCTGGCAAGGCGCAATTTAGCACTCCAAGGAGAAATAAACAAGATGAAAGGCATGCGATTAGAGGGCAGTATCAATGGTGCATTTTAGAATCATTTCTCATCTCGATCATTCATTTCTCATCTTGATCATTCATTTCTCATCTTGATCATTCATTTGTCATCTTGATTACCGGTATTCATGTTTACAGTGAGTGAATGTAGTGTGTATATTTCACAATATGGAGTTGGGTTTCCCTAGCTGCACATGTATAAATTATTTTAAATAGTATTTATTGAACTATTAAATCTCGAACATGTATTTTTGTAAACAAAACATAAGAAATGTTACTGATGTAAATAACAGTTGATGATCATGACATTAGAATTTCTAGCTTTAGTTGTAGAATTTTTTTCCCCAAACACATGAACCAAAAAATGTGCCAAAAATTGTTGATATTTAAATTGTACATTTATATTCATTGTGTACTGTAAGAGCGTAAATTAAGATGCTCTTAATTTAAAATTTAAAAAAACAAACATTTATTTAAATGTTTCAACCTTGTTTTGATTTATGCAGACTTCCAGTCCATATTTTTAACTGTCTTTTAGTAAGAAAAGATTAGACAATGCCAATATCGTAAAATTATGATTAGAATACTGACTGTGTTAATTTCCTGAATTTTAATTAGAATTGCTATAGAGGAGATCAAACTGTTTGTTTATATATACAAGTGTAAATACTTATATACCTGATTGTTTACTTTTTTAAACATGAAGCTGTAAAAAGTTTTACCAAAATTACCTAAATTTGTAACATACAATGAGCCTAAAAATGAATTCTTTTTGGTTTAGCTGGCTGAGAATGCCAGAGTCCCTGAAACAAATTGTATTGTCAAGATGAGTCTAAGAATAATGAAGATCACCAAACATTACTTATTCAGTCATTAAGTACTCTCTTCAGTGATTTTCGAATCCTTTATATTGATTTAGCTTTTTGTGTGTTGAGGGTACAATCTTAGGACAGCTAATTGACCCACTTCCCGTCAACCTATCCAGCTGAAACTTGGCACACAGACTCATTGCCCATGACAACACACTTTTTCAAATTTACAGCCCCACCCTGAAAAATCAGTTTTTCCTGTTTTTCAAGGGGAAGGTGAAGGAAACATGATGCCACTTATTTCATGAAATAAAATTCCGCTAACTGCGCAAAATGAGATTCTTTAAAAAAAATATTGCAAGTGTATTTGTTGTGTAATATCTTCTTTTTTTTTTTTATGAAATAGTTGGTGAAATAAATCTGTGGTGTAAAAGCAGGCGGGTCATTAGAATACAAATATAAAATAATAAATAATGCATGTAAATAACTTGTACAAACAAGTTTGATTTGATGGGTTGTTTAATTTGATTTAAAAGCTTAGGCCTATAACTTTTGAATAGACGGATTTTTGTTACTATTATATTTGTGCTTCATATTTGTTCAATTCAGATTCTTTTATGAATCACAATGTGTGAGTTAGAGTGATCTAGACCAGTGTTGAATTAAATAACCAGTTAGCTCTCTGTATACATTTATATATAAGCAGTGCATCAGAATGTGTGTGCCAGATTGATCTAGACCAGTGTTGATTTAAATAACCAGTTAGCTCACTGTATACATTTATATTAAGCAGTGCATCAGAATGTGTGTTAGATTGATCTAGACCAGTGTTGAGTTAAATAACCTTTTAGCTCACTGTATACATTTATGTTAAGTAGTGCATCAGAATGTGTGTGCCACATTGATTTAGGCCAGAGGTTCCCAAAACTTATTTGGCCTACCGCCCCCTTTTCAGAAATACAATTTACTCAGGACCCCCTGACTTGACCGCCTATCGGTTATAACTTACATTCTGTGTGATTATTTGGAAAATAATGTTACGCAACAGATGAAATATGTGTGAACAGTTTTATTAATTCTTCTTATCATCTCTACCTTTTTTATGCTTTCACTGACCCATTATTTTTATTCAACGCCCCAAAATGCATCCAAGGCTACTATCGTCCCCATGGATCATTCCAGTGCCCCCAAAGGGCGGTATTGCCCACTTTGGGAATCACTTATCTAGGCCAATGTTGGGGTAAATCAACTTGATGTTTTTAATCAATAAAATAATGTCACACTGATTCACAGCTGGCTTGGACCCAGCTCAATATAATTATTCTGCAGATATGTGTAATACATAATTGTGGTTTGTCTTCAATATGGTGCCTTCTTTGCCCTATTTTTTGCTCTCAATAAGTTTTAGCTATAGTTTTGTAGTGTTGGAGGATGGACTTAATTGTATGATCTATCCATTTATGGATGTGACCAGTTCTGATATATTTGTCATGTGGTCCTGGTGTACTTGTCATGTGGTCCTGGTGCACTTGTCATGTGGTCCTGGTGTACTTGTCATGATGTGGTCCTGGTGTACTTGTTATGGTTTAGTTCTGGTATACTTTTCATATAGTTCTGGTATACTTGTCATGGTTTAGGAGATGAAAAAACACAAACTGTCACTGTCTGCTAGTAGTAGGATAAAATGTCTGGTCTCAATCGTGTAAATCATCACAGATGATTAGAGTCTTTTTATCTGATTAAGCTTTTGGCAAGCCCAATCTCCTTTATTGTGGTTTAGAAAAAAAAAGTATTTATTAATCAGGAACTTAAGATTTGCAGCAAGTTCTATATGGTATAGTATACCGGTAATGGAAATGTCTGTACAAATGTTGTTTTATTTTCTCCCCATTTTACATTTACAAATGTAACTTAAAAAACTATGCATTATATTGACTGGTATTTTATCATCTATTCTATTATTTGTCAGCTATTGAGGTAATGCCGATGTGAACTTACTCTTACTCATTTACTAAACAATTCTTGATCCTGTGCAAATTGATGCAAAATAGCTTTTTGGGACATATTTCCTACAAAGAATAAGGCAACTATACTATAATCCAATTAAGAAAAAATTATAATATTTCACTTGGGTTCTGCTCCTCACTGACACTGGTGAATAATTTTTCTATATACTTAATGGAGTGAAGAGGTTGTAAACTCGTGCTCTGTGCAATCAATGGAATATATCTCTGAGCTGGGCGGTTGTCAGTTGGGATGTCTGGTTTTCTAGTAAAAAAAGTACTAGAATACACTGTATCGAATTTTGTTTGATGGAGCTGTTTTGCAAGACTAGAATAGTGCATCAAAATTTGACTCAAGACTTGGACTATGTTTCTTTGTCATAAAACGTATTGAAAGCTTATCAATGTTTGAAAAAATACTTAAAGATAAGAACACTGTTTACCTAACAAGGCATTAGAACAGGTTATGAGATGTCTAAGAAATTCTACACATATTTCTGTACTTTATAATAAAGAGTGTTATAGTTGTTCTGTGATAACTTGTTCCCTCAAAACCATATTTATGATACAGGACTTATGTAACTCATGGGTTTTCTAATAATAACATTTGTACAACAAAGTACAAATCTTTTTTGTACTTTAATCTTGTAGTGCACTTGATGATCACTGCCTACATCAGTCTTGTTCTGGTAAAACCACAGCACATGCCTACATTCGTCTTGTTTTAGTATTACCACAGCACATGCCTACATTCGTCTTGCTTTAGTACTACCACAGCACATGCCTACATTCGACTTGTTCTAGTACTACCACAGCACATGCCTACATTCGACTTGTTCTAGTACTACATGGCTACATTCGTCTTGTTTTAGTACTACCACAGCACATGGCTCTATTCGTCTTGTTCTAGAACTACAACAGCACATGCCTACATTCGTCTTTTTTCTAATACTACCACAGCACATGCCTACATTCGTCATGTTCTAGTACTACCACAGCACATGCCTACATTCGTCATGTTCTAGTACTACCACAGCACATGGCTACATTCGTCTTGTTATAGTAATACAATTATTAGTCTGTCAGCCCTGTGGGACATTATTCTATTAACACTGCGGCACATTGGACTGTTAGCCTAACTAGATATTAGTCTGATAGCATTACAGCACATGTTTGTAGTGGCACTGCAGGTCTGCAGAACATTAGCTACGAAGCAATGCAGGACTATTGAATTGCAGCACATTAGTCTAGTGTTGCACTGCAGCAAATTAAGCTGGGTTCAATGCAGCATATTAATACACTGCAGCTCTTTAGCGGTCTACACAACCCTGGTCTAAAGCACTACAACACTTTTGGTTGCAGCTTTGTAACATATTTGTTTAGTTTGTAGTACTGTAACACATTAGTCTAGTTTGTAGCACTGTAACACATTAGTCTAGTTTGTAGCACTGTAACACATTAGTCTAGTTTGTAGCACCGTAACACATTAGTTTAGTGTGTAGCACTGCAAAACATTAGCTTAGTTTGTAGCACTGTAACACACTAGTTTAGTTTGTAGCACGGTAACACATTAGTTTAGTTTGTAGCACTGTAACACACTAGTTTAGTTTGTAGCACTGTAACACACTAGTTTAGTTTGTAGCACTGTAACATAGCTTAGTTTGTAGCACTGTAACACACTAGTTTAGTTTGTAGCACTGTAACACACTAGTTTAGTTTGTAGCACTGCAAAACATTAGTTTAGCTTGTAGCACTGTAACACATTAGTTTAGCTTGTAGCACTGTAACACACTAGTTTAGTTTGTAGCACTGTAACACATTAGTTTAGCTTGTAGCACTGTAACACACTAGTTTGTAGCACTGCAAAACATTAGTTTAGCTTGTAGCACTGTAACACACTAGTTTAGTTTGTAGCACTGTAACACATTAGTTTAGTTTGTAGCACTGCAAAACATTAGTTTAGCTTGTAGCACTGTAACTGTAACACATTAGTTTAGCTTGTAGCACTGTAACACACTAGTTTAGTTTGAAGAACGGTAACACATTAGTTTAGTTTGTAGCACTGTAACACATTAGTTTAGTTTGTAGCACTGTAACACATTAGTTTAGTTTGTAGCACGGTAACACATTAGTTTAGCTTGTAGCACTGTAACACATTAGTTTAGTTTGTAGCACGGTAACACATTAGTTTAGCTTGTAGCACTGTAACACATTAGTCTAGTTTGTAGCACTGTAACACATTAGGTTAGTTTGTAGCACTATAAAACATTAGTTTAGTTTGTAGCACTGTAACACACTGGCTTAGTTTGTAGCACTGTAACACATTAGTTTAGTTTGTAGCACTGTAACACACTAGCTTAGTTTGTAGCACTGTAACACATTAGTTTAGTTTGTAGCACTGTAACACACTAGTTTAGTTTGTAGCACTGTAACACACTAGCTTAGTTTGTAGCACGGTAACACATTAGGTTAGTTTGTAGCACTGCAAAACATTAGTTTAGTTTGTAGCACTGTAACACAGTTTAGTTTGTAGCACTGTAACACACTAGCTTAGTTTGTAGCACTGTAACACATTAGTTTAGTTTGTAGCACTGTAACACACTAGTTTAGTTTGTAGCACTGTAACACACTAGCTTAGTTTGTAGCACTGTAACACATTAGGTTAGTTTGTAGCACTGCAAAACATTAGGTTAGTTTGTAGCACGGTAACACATTAGTTTAGTTTGTAGCACTGCAACACATTAGTTTAGCTTGTAGCACTGTAACACATTAGTTTAGTTTGTAGCACTGTAACACACTAGTTTAGTTTGTAGCACTGCAAAAGATTAGGTTAGTTTGTAGCACTGTAACACATTAGTTTAGTTTGTAGCACTGCAAAACATTAGTTTAGCTTGTAGCACCTTAACACATTAGTTTAGTTTGTAGCACTGCAACACATTAGTTTAGCTTGTAGCACTGTAACACATTAGTCTAGTTTGTAGCACTGTAACACATTAGGTTAGTTTGTAGCACTGTAAAACATTAGTTTAGTTTGTAGCACTGTAACACACTAGCTTAGTTTGTAGCACTGTAACACATTAGTCTAGTTTGTAGCACTGTAACACATTAGGTTAGTTTGTAGCACTGTAAAACATTAGTTTAGTTTGTAGCACTGTAACACACTAGTTTAGTTTGTAGCACTGTAACACATTAGTTTAGTTTGTAGCACTGTAACACACTAGTTTAGTTTGTAGCACGGTAACACATTAGTTTAGTTTGTAGCACTGTAACACATTAGGTTAGTTTGTAGCACTGTAACACACTAGTTTAGTTTGTAGCACTGTAACACACTAGCTTAGTTTGTAGCACTGTAACACATTAGGTTAGTTTGTAGCACTGCAAAACATTAGTTTAGCTTGTAGCACTGTAAAACATTAGGTTAGTTTGTAGCACTGTAACACATTAGCTTAGCTTGTAGCACTGTAACACATTAGCTTAGCTTGTAGCACTGTAACACACTAGCTTAGTTTGTAGCACGGTAACACACTAGTTTAGCTTGTAGCATTAAGACCATACAAAAACAAAACAAATAAAAGAAAGATCTCCATTAAAAAAAAATTTGATCAAAAAATTCCAGATGATCCAATTCTTGACCCCGAAAAGAATTTTAGAGTTTATTTTTAACCTGATTTTGGATACAGCGTCCTTACTTTAATGAGTATAGAATCAACTTTTACACTTATCATCTCACTGTCACATGAGTATAGAATCAACTTTTACACTTATCATCTCAATATGACATTGAGTATAGAATCAACCATTACACGACTAATCATCTCACTATGACATTGAGTATAGAATCAACCATTACACGACTAATCATCTCACTATGACATTGAGTATAGAATCAACCATTACACGACTAATCATCTCACTATGACATTGAGTATAGAATCAACCTTTACACGACTAATCATCTCACTATGACATTGAGTATAGAATCAACCATTACACGACTAATCATCTCACTATGACATTGAGTATAGAATCAACCATTACACGACTAATCATCTCACTATGACATTGAGTATAGAATCAACCATTACACGACTAATCATCTCACTATGACATTGAGTATAGAATCAACCATTACACGACTAATCATCTCACTATGACATTGAGTATAGAATCAACCATTACACGACTAATCATCTCACTATGACATTGAGTATAGAATCAACCATTACACGACTATCATCTCACTATGACATTGAGTATAGAATCAACCATTACACGACTAATCATCTCACTATGACATTGAGTATAGAATCAACCTTACACGACTAATCATCTCACTATGACATTGAGTATAGAATCAACCATTACACGACTAATCATCTCACTATGACATTGAGTATAGAATCAACCATTACACGACTAATCATCTCACTATGACATTGAGTATAGAATCAACCATTACACGACTAATCATCTCACTATGACATTGAGTATAGAATCAACCATTACACGACTAATCATCTCACTATGACATTGAGTATAGAATCAACCATTACACGACTAATCATCTCACTATGACATTGAGTATAGAATCAACCATTACACGACTAATCATCTCACTATGACATTGAGTATAGAATCAACCATTACACGACTAATCATCTCACTATGACATTGAGTATAGAATCAACCATTACACGACTAATCATCTCACTATGACATTGAGTATAGAATCAACCATTACACGACTAATCATCTCACTATGACATTGAGTATAGAATCAACCATTACACGACTAATCATCTCACTATGACATTGAGTATAGAATCAACCATTACACGACTAATCATCTCACTATGACATTGAGTATAGAATCAACCATTACACGACTAATCATCTCACTATGACATTGAGTATAGAATCAACCATTACACGACTAATCATCTCACTATGACATTGAGTATAGAATCAACCATTACACGACTAATCATCTCACTATGACATTGAGTATAGAATCAACCATTACACGACTAATCATCTCACTATGACATTGAGTATAGAATCAACCATTACACGACTAATCATCTCACTATGACATTGAGTATAGAATCAACCATTACACGACTAATCATCTCACTATGACATTGAGTATAGAATCAACCATTACACGACTAATCATCTCACTATGACATTGAGTATAGAATCAACCATTACACGACTAATCATCTCACTATGACATTGAGTATAGAATCAACCATTACACGACTAATCATCTCACTATGACATTGAGTATAGAATCAACCATTACACGACTAATCATCTCACTATGACATTGAGTATAGAATCAACCATTACACGACTAATCATCTCACTATGACATTGAGTATAGAATCAACCATTACACGACTAATCATCTCACTATGACATTGAGTATAGAATCAACCATTACACGACTAATCATCTCACTATGACATTGAGTATAGAATCAACCATTACACGACTAATCATCTCACTATGACATTGAGTATAGAATCAACCATTACACGACTAATCATCTCACTATGACATTGAGTATAGAATCAACCATTACACGACTAATCATCTCACTATGACATTGAGTATAGAATCAACCATTACACGACTAATCATCTCACTATGACATTGAGTATAGAATCAACCATTACACGACTAATCATCTCACTATGACATTGAGTATAGAATCAACCATTACACGACTAATCATCTCACTATGACATTGAGTATAGAATCAACCATTACACGACTAATCATCTCACTATGACATTGAGTATAGAATCAACCATTACACGACTAATCATCTCACTATGACATTGAGTATAGAATCAACCATTACACGACTAATCATCTCACTATGACATTGAGTATAGAATCAACCATTACACGACTAATCATCTCACTATGACATTGAGTATAGAATCAACCATTACACGACTAATCATCTCACTATGACATTGAGTATAGAATCAACCATTACACGACTAATCATCTCACTATGACATTGAGTATAGAATCAACCATTACACGACTAATCATCTCACTATGACATTGAGTATAGAATCAACCATTACACGACTAATCATCTCACTATGACATTGAGTATAGAATCAACCATTACACGACTAATCATCTCACTATGACATTGAGTATAGAATCAACCATTACACGACTAATCATCTCACTATGACATTGAGTATAGAATCAACCATTACACGACTAATCATCTCACTATGACATTGAGTATAGAATCAACCATTACACGACTAATCATCTCACTATGACATTGAGTATAGAATCAACCATTACACGACTAATCATCTCACTATGACATTGAGTATAGAATCAACCATTACACGACTAATCATCTCACTATGACATTGAGTATAGAATCAACCATTACACGACTAATCATCTCACTATGACATTGAGTATAGAATCAACCATTACACGACTAATCATCTCACTATGACATTGAGTATAGAATCAACCATTACACGACTAATCATCTCACTATGACATTGAGTATAGAATCAACCATTACACGACTAATAATACACGACTAATCATCTCACTCAGAATTGGTATAGAATCAACCATTACACGACTAATCATCTCACTATGACATGAGTATAGAATCAACCTTACACGACTAAGCAGCTCACCTATGACATTGAGTATAGAATCAACCATTACACGACTAATCTCTCACTATGACATGGAGTAAATCAACTACACACTAATCATCCACTATACATTGAGTATAGATCAACCATTTACACGACTAATCATCTCACTATGACATTGAGTATAGAATCAACCTTTACACGACTATCATCTCACTATGACATATGAGTATGGAATCAACCTTACACGACTAATCATCTCACTATGACATTGAGTATAGAATCAACCATTACACGACTAATCATCTCACTATGACATTGAGTATAGAATCAACCATTACACGACTAATCATCTCACTATGACATTGAGTATAGAATCAACCATTACACGACTAATCATCTCACTATGACATTGAGTATAGAATCAACCATTACACGACTAATCATCTCACTATGACATTGAGTATAGAATCAACCATTACACGACTAATCATCTCACTATGACATTGAGTATAGAATCAACCTTTACACGACTAATCATCTCACTATGACATTGAGTATAGAATCAACCATTACACGACTAATCATCTCACTATGACATTGAGTATAGAATCAACCTTTACACGACTAATCATCTCACTATGACATTGAGTATAGAATCAACCATTACACGACTAATCATCTCACTATGACATTGAGTATAGAATCAACCATTACACGACTAATCATCTCACTATGACATTGAGTATAGAATCAACCATTACACGACTAATCATCTCACTATGACATTGAGTATAGAATCAACCATTACACGACTAATCATCTCACTATGACATTGAGTATAGAATCAACCTTTACACGACTAATCATCTCACTATGACATTGAGTATAGAATCAACCATTACACGACTAATCATCTCACTATGACATTGAGTATAGAATCAACCTTTACACGACTAATCATCTCACTATGACATTGAGTATAGAATCAACCATTACACGACTAATCATCTCACTATGACATTGAGTATAGAATCAACCTTTACACGACTAATCATCTCACTATGACATTGAGTATAGAATCAACCATTACACGACTAATCATCTCACTATGACATTGAGTATAGAATCAACCTTTACACGACTAATCATCTCACTATGACATTGAGTATAGAATCAACCATTACACGACTAATCATCTCACTATGACATTGAGTATAGAATCAACCTTTACACGACTAATCATCTCACTATGACATTGAGTATAGAATCAACCATTACACGACTAATCATCTCACTATGACATTGAGTATAGAATCAACCTTTACACGACTAATCATCTCACTATGACATTGAGTATAGAATCAACCATTACACGACTAATCATCTCACTATGACATTGAGTATAGAATCAACCTTTACACGACTAATCATCTCACTATGACATTGAGTATAGAATCAACCATTACACGACTAATCATCTCACTATGACATTGAGTATAGAATCAACCTTACACGACTAATCATCTCACTATGACATTGAGTATAGAATCAACCATTACACGACTAATCATCTCACTATGACATTGAGTATAGAATCAACCATTACACGACTAATCATCTCACTATGACATTGAGTATAGAATCAACCATTACACGACTAATCATCTCACTATGACATTGAGTATAGAATCAACCTTTACACGACTAATCATCTCACTATGACATTGAGTATAGAATCAACCATTACACGACTAATCATCTCACTATGACATTGAGTATAGAATCAACCATTACACGACTAATCATCTCACTATGACATTGAGTATAGAATCAACCATTACACGACTAATCATCTCACTATGACATTGAGTATAGAATCAACCATTACACGACTAATCATCTCACTATGACATTGAGTATAGAATCAACCATTACACGACTAATCATCTCACTATGACATTGAGTATAGAATCAACCTTTACACGACTAATCATCTCACTATGACATTGAGTATAGAATCAACCATTACACGACTAATCATCTCACTATGACATTGAGTATAGAATCAACCTTTACACGACTAATCATCTCACTATGACATTGAGTATAGAATCAACCATTACACGACTAATCATCTCACTATGACATTGAGTATAGAATCAACCTTTACACGACTAATCATCTCACTATGACATTGAGTATAGAATCAACCATTACACGACTAATCATCTCACTATGACATTGAGTATAGAATCAACCTTTACACGACTAATCATCTCACTATGACATTGAGTATAGAATCAACCATTACACGACTAATCATCTCACTATGACATTGAGTATAGAATCAACCTTTACACGACTAATCATCTCACTATGACATTGAGTATAGAATCAACCTTACACGACTAATCATCTCACTATGACATTGAGTATAGAATCAACCTTTACACGACTAATCATCTCACTATGACATTGAGTATAGAATCAACCTTTACACGACTAATCATCTCACTATGACATTGAGTATAGAATCAACCTTTACACGACTAATCATCTCACTATGACATTGAGTATAGAATCAACCATTACACGACTAATCATCTCACTATGACATTGAGTATAGAATCAACCTTTACACGACTAATCATCTCACTATGACATTGAGTATAGAATCAACCATTACACGACTAATCATCTCACTATGACATTGAGTATAGAATCAACCTTTACACGACTAATCATCTCACTATGACATTGAGTATAGAATCAACCATTACACGACTAATCATCTCACTATGACATTGAGTATAGAATCAACCTTTACACGACTAATCATCTCACTATGACATTGAGTATAGAATCAACCATTACACGACTAATCATCTCACTATGACATTGAGTATAGAATCAACCTTTACACGACTAATCATCTCACTATGACATTGAGTATAGAATCAACCATTTACACGACTAATCATCTCACTATGACATTGAGTATAGAATCAACCTTTACACGACTAATCATCTCACTATGACATTGAGTATAGAATCAACCTTTACACGACTAATCATCTCACTATGACATTGAGTATAGAATCAACTTTACACGACTAATCATCTCACTATGACATTGAGTATAGAATCAACCATTACACGACTAATCATCTCACTATGACATTGAGTATAGAATCAACTTTACACGACTAATCATCTCACTATGACATTGAGTATAGAATCAACCTTTACACGACTAATCATCTCACTATGACATTGAGTATAGAATCAACCTTTACACGACTAATCATCTCACTATGACATTGAGTATAGAATCAACCTTTACACGACTAATCATCTCACTATGACATTGAGTATAGAATCAACCTTTACACGACTAATCATCTCACTATGACATTGAGTATAGAATCAACCATTACACGACTAATCATCTCACTATGACATTGAGTATAGAATCAACCTTTACACGACTAATCATCTCACTATGACATTGAGTATAGAATCAACCTTTACACGACTAATCATCTCACTATGACATTGAGTATAGAATCAACCTTTACACGACTAATCATCTCACTATGACATTGAGTATAGAATCAACCTTTACACGACTAATCATCTCACTATGACATTGAGTATAGAATCAACCATTACACGACTAATCATCTCACTATGACATTGAGTATAGAATCAACCATTACACGACTAATCATCTCACTATGACATTGAGTATAGAATCAACCTTTACACGACTAATCATCTCACTATGACATTGAGTATAGAATCAACCTTTACACGACTAATCATCTCACTATGACATTGAGTATAGAATCAACCATTACACGACTAATCATCTCACTATGACATTGAGTATAGAATCAACCTTTACACGACTAATCATCTCACTATGACATTGAGTATAGAATCAACCATTACACGACTAATCATCTCACTATGACATTGAGTATAGAATCAACCTTTACACGACTAATCATCTCACTATGACATTGAGTATAGAATCAACCTTTACACGACTAATCATCTCACTATGACATTGAGTATAGAATCAACCTTTACACGACTAATCATCTCACTATGACATTGAGTATAGAATCAACCATTACACGACTAATCATCTCACTATGACATTGAGTATAGAATCAACCATTACACGACTAATCATCTCACTATGACATTGAGTATAGAATCAACCATTACACGACTAATCATCTCACTATGACATTGAGTATAGAATCAACCATTACACGACTAATCATCTCACTATGACATTGAGTATAGAATCAACCATTACACGACTAATCATCTCACTATGACATTGAGTATAGAATCAACCTTTACACGACTAATCATCTCACTATGACATTGAGTATAGAATCAACCTTTACACGACTAATCATCTCACTATGACATTGAGTATAGAATCAACCTTTACACGACTAATCATCTCACTATGACATTGAGTATAGAATCAACCTTTACACGACTAATCATCTCACTATGACATTGAGTATAGAATCACCTTTACACGACTAATCATCTCACTATGACATTGAGTATAGAATCAACCTTTACACGACTAATCATCTCACTATGACATTGAGTATAGAATCAACCTTTACACGACTAATCATCTCACTATGACATTGAGTATAGAATCAACCTTTACACGACTAATCATCTCACTATGACATTGAGTATAGAATCAACCTTTACACGACTAATCATCTCACTATGACATTGAGTATAGAATCAACCTTTACACGACTAATCATCTCACTATGACATTGAGTATAGAATCAACCTTTACACGACTAATCATCTCACTATGACATTGAGTATAGAATCAACCTTTACACGACTAATCATCTCACTATGACATTGAGTATAGAATCAACCTTTACACGACTAATCATCTCACTATGACATTGAGTATAGAATCAACCTTTACACGACTAATCATCTCACTATGACATTGAGTATAGAATCAACCATTACACGACTAATCATCTCACTATGACATTGAGTATAGAATCAACCTTTACACGACTAATCATCTCACTATGACATTGAGTATAGAATCAACCTTTACACGACTAATCATCTCACTATGACATTGAGTATAGAATCAACCTTTACACGACTAATCATCTCACTATGACATTGAGTATAGAATCAACCTTTACACGACTAATCATCTCACTATGACATTGAGTATAGAATCAACCTTTACACGACTAATCATCTCACTATGACATTGAGTATAGAATCAACCTTTACACGACTAATCATCTCACTATGACATTGAGTATAGAATCAACCTTTACAAGACTAATCATCTCACTATGACATTGAGTATAGAATCAACCTTTACACGACTAATCATCTCACTATGACATTGAGTATAGAATCAACCTTTACACGACTAATCATCTCACTATGACATTGAGTATAGAATCAACCTTTACACGACTAATCATCTCACTATGACATTGAGTATAGAATCAACCTTTACACGACTAATCATCTCACTATGACATTGAGTATAGAATCAACCTTTACACGACTAATCATCTCACTATGACATTGAGTATAGAATCAACCTTTACACGACTAATCATCTCACTATGACATTGAGTATAGAATCAACCTTTACACGACTAATCATCTCACTATGACATTGAGTATAGAATCAACCTTTACACGACTAATCATCTCACTATGACATTGAGTATAGAATCAACCTTTACACGACTAATCATCTCACTATGACATTGAGTATAGAATCAACCTTTACACGACTAATCATCTCACTATGACATTGAGTATAGAATCAACCTTTACACGACTAATCATCTCACTATGACATTGAGTATAGAATCAACCTTTACACGACTAATCATCTCACTATGACATTGAGTATAGAATCAACCTTTACACGACTAATCATCTCACTATGACATTGAGTATAGAATCAACCTTTACACGACTAATCATCTCACTATGACATTGAGTATAGAATCAACCTTTACACGACTAATCATCTCACTATGACATTGAGTATAGAATCAACCTTTACACGACTAATCATCTCACTATGACATTGAGTATAGAATCAACCTTTACACGACTAATCATCTCACTATGACATTGAGTATAGAATCAACCTTTACACGACTAATCATCTCACTATGACATTGAGTATAGAATCAACCTTTACACGACTAATCATCTCACTATGACATTGAGTATAGAATCAACCTTTACACGACTAATCATCTCACTATGACATTGAGTATAGAATCAACCTTTACACGACTAATCATCTCACTATGACATTGAGTATAGAATCAACCTTTACACGACTAATCATCTCACTATGACATTGAGTATAGAATCAACCTTTACACGACTAATCATCTCACTATGACATTGAGTATAGAATCAACCTTTACACGACTAATCATCTCACTATGACATTGAGTATAGAATCAACCTTTACACGACTAATCATCTCACTATGACATTGAGTATAGAATCAACCTTTACACGACTAATCATCTCACTATGACATTGAGTATAGAATCAACCTTTACACGACTAATCATCTCACTATGACATTGAGTATAGAATCAACCTTTACACGACTAATCATCTCACTATGACATTGAGTATAGAATCAACCTTTACACGACTAATCATCTCACTATGACATTGAGTATAGAATCAACCTTTACACGACTAATCATCTCACTATGACATTGAGTATAGAATCAACCTTTACACGACTAATCATCTCACTATGACATTGAGTATAGAATCAACCTTTACACGACTAATCATCTCACTATGACATTGAGTATAGAATCAACCTTTACACGACTAATCATCTCACTATGACATTGAGTATAGAATCAACCTTTACACGACTAATCATCTCACTATGACATTGAGTATAGAATCAACCTTTACACGACTAATCATCTCACTATGACATTGAGTATAGAATCAACCTTTACACGACTAATCATCTCACTATGACATTGAGTATAGAATCAACCTTTACACGACTAATCATCTCACTATGACATTGAGTATAGAATCAACCTTTACACGACTAATCATCTCACTATGACATTGAGTATAGAATCAACCTTTACACGACTAATCATCTCACTATGACATTGAGTATAGAATCAACCTTTACACGACTAATCATCTCACTATGACATTGAGTATAGAATCAACCTTTACACGACTAATCATCTCACTATGACATTGAGTATAGAATCAACCTTTACACGACTAATCATCTCACTATGACATTGAGTATAGAATCAACCTTTACACGACTAATCATCTCACTATGACATTGAGTATAGAATCAACCTTTACACGACTAATCATCTCACTATGACATTGAGTATAGAATCAACCTTTACACGACTAATCATCTCACTATGACATTGAGTATAGAATCAACCTTTACACGACTAATCATCTCACTATGACATTGAGTATAGAATCAACCTTTACACGACTAATCATCTCACTATGACATTGAGTATAGAATCAACCTTTACACGACTAATCATCTCACTATGACATTGAGTATAGAATCAACCTTTACACGACTAATCATCTCACTATGACATTGAGTATAGAATCAACCTTTACACGACTAATCATCTCACTATGACATTGAGTATAGAATCAACCTTTACACGACTAATCATCTCACTATGACATTGAGTATAGAATCAACCTTTACACGACTAATCATCTCACTATGACATTGAGTATAGAATCAACCTTTACACGACTAATCATCTCACTATGACATTGAGTATAGAATCAACCTTTACACGACTAATCATCTCACTATGACATTGAGTATAGAATCAACCTTTACACGACTAATCATCTCACTATGACATTGAGTATAGAATCAACCTTTACACGACTAATCATCTCACTATGACATTGAGTATAGAATCAACCTTTACACGACTAATCATCTCACTATGACATTGAGTATAGAATCAACCTTTACACGACTAATCATCTCACTATGACATTGAGTATAGAATCAACCTTTACACGACTAATCATCTCACTATGACATTGAGTATAGAATCAACCTTTACACGACTAATCATCTCACTATGACATTGAGTATAGAATCAACCTTTACACGACTAATCATCTCACTATGACATTGAGTATAGAATCAACCTTTACACGACTAATCATCTCACTATGACATTGAGTATAGAATCAACCTTTACACGACTAATCATCTCACTATGACATTGAGTATAGAATCAACCTTTACACGACTAATCATCTCACTATGACATTGAGTATAGAATCAACCTTTACACGACTAATCATCTCACTATGACATTGAGTATAGAATCAACCTTTACACGACTAATCATCTCACTATGACATTGAGTATAGAATCAACCTTTACACGACTAATCATCTCACTATGACATTGAGTATAGAATCAACCTTTACACGACTAATCATCTCACTATGACATTGAGTATAGAATCAACCTTTACACGACTAATCATCTCACTATGACATTGAGTATAGAATCAACCTTTACACGACTAATCATCTCACTATGACATTGAGTATAGAATCAACCTTTACACTTATCTAATTACACTTTTACTAATTGTTTTTTTTAAAATGGTATCTAGAAAAAAATATATTAATATAAGTTTAACATCTGAAAATGAAGATTTAGCTGCAGTGGCATAGGAAGGGGGGGGATGCGTCTGATCCACCCCCAGCGGCACTCTATTCTATATTATAATGAAGGGGAGCATTTTCTGCATATTGAATCGAAAATAAATGTATTTTAAGGATCAAAATACGTGACGCTAATTTTATTTCCGCGTGAGTTTTCATTCTTAGTCTTCAGAATTTGATCTGTGAAAAAAATGGCTAAATTCTTCATCTACAATGAAAGTTTCATTTAACTTCATTTAGAGAAAATATATTTATATATATATTTAACGAAACACGATAGTCGGAAGTTATGACCTAGGAGAAAAAGACATTTTATAAAGATTAACTTTAGAGGAATGAATTTTAAATGTATCTATGGCAGTAGTGTTTAAGAGTGGTCAAAATTCAATAAATCGATTTACTCTCTAATTAATTTGATTGATTTTAATTTTTACGTTGCCACTTGGGATTCTGTTGCCTAAGAAACATGGATTTGAAAAGTATCATAATAGTATCATGTGTTTGTCCTCTAATTTTTGCTAGCTGTCATGCATAGATGAATTAAGATCTTAGGGACCCTAGGCACAGCCAGACTAGGGGCCCATAGCTATCTATGCATTGTCCAAAGATAGTGATCGTTTATCATAGAGCGCCCGAGCTGGGGCTCCTTGAGTCCCTTGGTTTAAAGGACTGAACATGTAGTACGCCCAGGCTGGGGCCCCATTGAGTCTCGTAGTTTCAAGGACTGAACAGTCATGTAGTACGCCTGGGCTGGGGCCCCTTGAGTCCCTTGGTTTAAAGGACTGAACATGTAGTACAATGATAATAATAAAAAAAGACGAAATAAATTGGGCGACAAAAGACCTCTTCAAAGTTTGCAATGATTTTTTGTTTCAAATCATCCATAATAGAAAGACGAAAAGAACAAGGTCTGCACGGGTTTGGTTAGTAGAAAGAAAACTTAGTAATGTTGCTGGATTTCGGAAGTAACCCTTTCACATCAGAAATTAACTGGCTCATGTATCTCAATGCGCTGCCATAACGTCTTTGGCGCTTTCGCCCTTATCCCTAGAGTTAAAAAAGTAAAATAACTACACATTTTCATTTGGTTTTATACTTAATACATAGTAGAGCCTATTTTGTTTGTTTTAAAATAACTTTTATCATAGGTTGTGATCAGCAATCAATGTTTTTATTTGTTGTGATATGAATTATACATAAAAAAATGAACTTTTAATGACGTCACAGCTTTTTCTATGCCTTACGGCAGCGGTTCTCAACTTGTGGGTCGCGATCCTTTTGGGGATCGCGCAACCCTTTCTCAGGGGTCGCCTAAGACCATCTGAAAACACATATGCTCTACAGTTATGAAGTAGCAACGAAAATAATTTTGTGGCTTGGGGGTCGCCACCACATGAGGAACTGTATGAAAGGGTCGCAACGTTAGGAAGGTTGGGAGCCACTGCCTTAAGGCTTAGACCAGCGGTTCTCAACCTGTGGGTCGCAACCCCATTTGGGGGTCGAATGAATTTTTTCCAGGGGTCGCCTAAGACCATCGAAAAATACATATGTTCTACAGTTATGAAGTAGCAACGAAAATAATTTTGCGGTTGTGGGTCACCACAACAAGAGGTACTGTATTAAAGAGTCGCGGTATTAGGAAGGTTGAGAACCACTTTTTTACGGCTTAGAGTGTCGTGAGAAGCTCTTTTTCATGTCGGCTTTGTTACATCTCCCATTTTTAATTCAAGATTAATGTGTGCAAGAAGTGTTCCATCATCGTCGTATGTTTTTCACCATCCCAGCTTAGGGCACACCAGATATTACGCACAGGCAAAACACTTGTCATGCAAACATGTAACAGTGTACGTCCGTCTGACTGTGAGTCACTAAAACTTGAGGGGGGAAATAAGAGGAGGGTGGAAGAAGGGCTAAACGAAATGTCTCCTGCGTTTACAAACTACACTGCACAAACTGCACTTTCCAAACACTACGCCAATAGGCTGACATGTTCACAGGACCGTATATCCGATCAGATCTATAGTTAATTATACGTAAACTCCATTCCGCGTGTCGATCTGGCTTCTATGTCCAGAGGCGTCTTTTTATTTTTTTAGGGGGATTTGGGGGGGGGGGGCGAAAACAAAACTTGGTCGGCTTGTTAAGTTATTTATTACTGGAGGCGCCACAGCACATATAATTTTTAATAAAACCTGCAAATTAGGTGGGGGGGGGGGGCGAATGTCCCAACCTGCCATGTTCTACCCAAATATCGTCCCTGCCTAGGTCCCTTGATGCACCACCATAGGCGTACCGAGGGATTTAAAAAAAAATATGATTGAAATTGTCTTTTAAATGACTACCCACTGGAAAGCTTTAACGGACTTGTTCGTTGTTTTCTTTGTTCAAGTATTCATATAACCCGCAATTTTTATTTGCTGTCATTCACGCTGTCATCACACATAACCACTGTCGCTCATTAGCCGCCATTTGATGATAACCACCCCAGACGTACCGAGGGATTAAAAAAAAAATGATTGAAATTGTCTTTTAAATGACTACCCACTGGAAAGCTTTAACGGACTTGTTCGTTGTTTTCTTTGTTCAAGTATTCATATAACCCGCAATTTTTATTTGCTGTCATTCACGCTGTCATCACCCATAACCACTGTCGCTCATCGGCCGCCATTTGATGATAACCACCCCAGGCAAAGTGTCCGGCTTGTGTTGTTTCCTTTTAATTTCTTTGGCCCTCTTAAATAATTGTTATGTCATGGTGTGTAAACGAGATGCCTGTTAAAACATGATCCCAATACATCAATGTTTCAGATGAGATCAATAAAAAAAAAAGGCGTCCTTTTCCGGGGGCCCCTAAAACTACTAACTAACTTAAGAAAATCAGCAGACCATCGAGCCAAGGCTTGAGTTTAGGTTAATAGAACATTGCATCCTACCACACACAGCCCTCGCGTTTGCCCTGCGACCCCTAGGGCCTCGGATATTTAAAACAGCCCGACGTTGGAATGTGAGGACAAAAAACAACAACAGGGCATGCAGAGGGATTATAACTAAAAAAGTAGCAGGGGTCTTCAAAAAGTCTCTCGACGTCTCTGCCACCCTCTTACCCAACCAGCTCCTAATAGGCCTACTTTTACGGGAGCCAACGGAGCTATTATACCAAAAACGCTTGATCGTTGGCGATGCGTGACATGCTGCTACAACTTCATGGTGTAGACCAAACCATTAATAGCTTAAAGACATACGTTACTGTATCAGAGCATGTCCCATATTACTTGCCTGGCTTGTAAGTCGTTGCGAGCTTAATATTTAAGAATCGCTATAGGGTTGCCTGATCATGTTGAGCCACTGAATTGATAGAATCAATACCGCCGCGAAGACGACCCTGTTCCTGATTGACATTGAAATCGATTTACGGAGCTGTCTGGTATGCGTAGAGCTGATCGGTTTGAGCATAAGTAATACAGCTGAATAGTCTGATGATACTTTTCTAAGAATGAAAACTCATTATAACGGATATGTGTATGTATTTTCCATGCTATGAAAGGAATCGGATAATTTATTACGACTACGATCAAAAAGGATCAACATCGAAGACCCTGAAATTCTGGTTTGTTTACATTTATATTGTCATACTTAGAGCCTGAATGCACAGTTAAATGATTAACAAATTATGATGGTTAATGGGTTAATTGAGTTAATTAAAAAAAAAAAAAGAATCTCTCAAATTTTATTTCTAAACGGTCAAGGTCGCACCAGTTTTCCGGAAGTAATAAAAATATAATGTCTGCAGATCTATAGAAGCGAAAGAATAAGGTCACCGGAATTTTTTTGAAAGAAATTTGACGACGGAAAATTGATCGACGGAAGTTTTGTCGAATGGACATTCGGTCGAGCGAAAATTTGGTCGAACGGATATTAGGTTGAACGGAAGTATGGTCCAGTTTATAAAAAAATATAATTCGGACCAACATTTATTTCGATCAAATTTATATTAAATCTACCAATAAGATCATGGCATGGTTTCATTTGGTCTTATAGTAAATCTACCCCTAGGATTATGACATGTTCTTATTTGGTCTTGTAATATATCTACAACTGAGATTATGACTTTGAAAATTATAATGTGTTTGAAATCGATTGTTTCCCTTTTTTATAATACTTGGTCGGGTTGTTGCTGTTTGAGGGACTGGGTACAGTCAACATAGGGACACATAGCTGTCTATTCATTGTCCATAAGAAGACAGTGCAGTACGTCTGGGCTGGATCTCCCGTGTGCTAAAAGGATGGAACACGTTGTACATTGACGCTAATAAAGAAGAATAATTTTTTTAAAAGGCGAACCAAATACTACATCAATGTTTGCATTTTTTCGTTTTCTTAAAATAGAAAGAAGCCAGAATTGTCAGAATTGACAAACCGCTTCTTTAGCAAATCGGCCCTGATCCTAATATAACCCAGCGCCACAACTCACTCGACGCACCCGATCGGCAGTATATATATATATATATATAAATGCTTTTTGTGATGTTAAGTTCCGGTACTTCGCATCGGCAACTTACAAAAAAAAAAAAATCATTTACTAATGAAGAAGTTTAAACAAATTTACGAGGTTGACTGTTTTAAACTATATCTCAATAAATATTGTAAAACAATATTACGATTGAGATACGATTAAAACTAACAGATAACAGTGTCAAGTGACACCCATATTTCCCAGCAGTGATCCGTTGCTCAATCAATTCGGTGTAGATTAATGATAAACTAAATTCAAATATACAACAAAAGGAATCCTTCTATTTTCAATTTATCAAAATTTTTCGGGAGGTGGTGGCAGGGGCGTAACTGGATTTTTGGCGCCCTTGGCTAATTCATTTTTTAAATAATAAAAATTTAAAAATTCGAGATTTACCGGCGCCCTTTTGAACTGGCGCAGGCCGGCGCCCTTGGCAACTGCCCCAATGCCAAGCCGTTGTTACGCCTCTGGGGGGTGGTGCTATTTGCAAGGTCAGCTGATGTTAAAAAAAATATTAGGATCCGAGGCGAGTTAGCGCATGCGCCAGGGACAGCGCTATTTCTAGGTTGGTTATTTCCATGTTCAATTGCCAATGCCATCATATGTTTTCAAAGGAAAGCGGAAGGGGGGGGGGGTAACTTTTTCTGAATATTGACAGGGTGGCCTTTTCAGCAAACATATAGAAATACAGGTTTTTTTTTGGTGATGGGGGGGGGAGGTGAGGGGAGGGCAAAAATCTTGGTAGTTTATCGTGTGGTATGCCCTAATATTGCCACGTTAGATTGATTGGCATTTGACATTGTAAAGATTATAACGTCGCCGTTGACATGCATGAATACGTGTTGGGCTCTCACTCAGAAACTAGAAAGTATTGGGAAAACCTGCTAGAAACACTACAAGGTCGTCCTTAGAATACATATCTTGACGGCCTGAGGGGAAAACCCATAAATTTAGCCCACTTGTTTCTTGTGCACTGCCGTCGATGGGAATAGCCCAGGTCAAAGTAAATGCCTTAGCAAAAAAAAACTATCACCATGCTAATTTGTTTATAAGCCTATTCTGGATAAGAAAGGTGAAGGTCAGACCTTACCATAGATTTTTTTCGCTTCGTAAGATTTATGACATCATACTTCTTGTTTTTCACCACATGGAGAAGGACAAGTGTAAAAAAAAAAAAAAAATTCTTATTGACATCGCTAAAACGTAAGGATAAAGGAACGATTTATTGTGATAAATGTGAATCTATATCAAGTTCCTCCCACATGTTCCTTTATTTTCTTTGCCTAGTTTTGAGAAACGCACTTTGATAGTGATGCAGCGGCGGCACCTTTTTTTTTCTTAAATGGGGGGGGGTGGGGGTGGGGGATGGCATTTTCGGTCAACTCTAGATTGTTTTGTTGAAAAGTGGGGGAGGGCGCCGGTAAAAAAGTTTGGTCTGCCCCGGGGAGCACTAACCATAGCTCCGCCACTGTAGGAATGTCATGTAGACGTATTTAAAAAAAAAAAAGCTACAGCTGATGACCTCTCAATACTGAAGAATTTTGAATGTCCCTTGTTTCCCATTTAAGCGTGCACATATCCTGTTCTATTATTTACTTAACACGGCTTGAACGCAGCCCCCTTCAGTGGAGTAGCGAGAGGGGGGGGGGGCATCATGCCCCGGGCGCTACTCACAAAGGGGCGCCAAATGGTATATTTTACATATAATATTGTATGGTTTTCGAATAGGGGGGCGCTAAAAAGGTATTGTGCCCCGGGCGCGAGTTAAGCTCTCTACGCCACTGGCCCCCTTACATATTCATCCTGAGGGACAGGCTTGTCAACCAACCCTAATTTTTTTTTTTTTTAAATCTAAAATGAATTGTCCGTAAAAGCCTGTAAAAGCTATGGGTTGTTCTTAATTTAAATGAAAATGTTCATTAAGGCTTTTGAAACAAAACAAAACTGGAATGTTTTAACGACATAAGCCGGAGAAATTCAACTGTGATAAATTATTATAAACGAGGCTTTTTTGCTTCACATGAAAGAGAGTTATTTAAGCCTAATTTATATAGTCGTAGGCCATATATTCTTTTTATGATTTAAGCTCAATAGTCTTCGACTAATTTGAATAAAATACGTGTCCATGAAAACGTACTTCTCTTTTAAAAAATTTAAGATTTTTAAGATTTTAAAAGAAAAATAATTAAGAAAATGTTGTTTTTTTTTTTTTTTGAGTTGGAACCCTGCTCCAAATGTCGCATAAGAGATGGAATCGGTGGGCCGTCGAGCGTGAGCTCTTAATGCCCCCCCCCCGGCGCTCCCCCACACAAACCAGAGCACTGAAGGACTTAACCCGACTCCAGCCCGTGCGGGAGGGCGCCGGGAACCTCCCCCTTGACCTAGGGGAGGCCCGGTCGACCGAGGACGCTGCGTTTAAAGCGTCCGCAGTTAACTCTCTGTGGGTCAGGACGGCTTTGCTTCCACTCCGGTGGTTTGGTGTTGCGTTACCAACCCCCACCGCCCAGGGAGTCTTTCGGTCGGGACGTTGGTAGTGGCGGGACGAAACGGTTGCCTAGGGGCGGCTTTCTCACGGCCGCGTAGTTAAAATCATCGGCATGGGTTTTGAGGGCCACCCAAGCCTCATACCCATTAACAGCAACTAGTAATCATGTTAGTGGCAGCTCCCGTTGCGTTGGGAGTCATGCGTTTGGCCGGGTTTTTTTAGCTTCGGGTGGACAAGTCCCCCCTACTAGTCTGCCACGCCGCGAAGAGGCAAAACCCCATGTGGACGCCCCCGAATTTCTTCGAGGACGCGGTCGCTTACGCAACCCAGTTGGAACCCTGCTGTGGGGGTCTAATATATACAATAATTAAGGATTAAAAAAATACAACGGAATTATACACTTTAATAACCACAAATTGCGTTCAATAGGACAGTCAATATTTTTTTCTGCTTCATGTTTTATTCCTAACGGTATTTAAAAAAAAAAAAAAAAAAAGTTTAGACCTACTGTTCATGTTTCCAGCTTTTGTTAACGTTGGGGGTAAATCACAAACAATAACAACAGAACTGCTCCAGCTCACAATCTTACGTTTCTAAATGCGCCATTTCAAGCTGATCATAAAAGTGATGATAGTTATGCCTGCCTCAAGTCCCCGGACGTGATTGAAACCAATTAGGAGGCAATGGGGTTGATCAGTGATCCTCAAAGTGGTGTTTAGCGAATATTGCAGGCACCTGTTTTGTTTTCTTTTTCTACAATATGCTTGGTTAACAACCGAATGGTGGCTCATCTCATATCAGCCGTGGTTGATAACTGGATGGTAGCTCTTCTTATGGCAGACATGGTTGATAACTGAATATTAGCTCTTCTCACATCAACCATGGGTGATAACTAAATATTAGCTCTTCTCATATCAGCCATGGATGATAACTGAATATTAGCTCTTCTCATATCAGCCATGGTTGATAACTAAATATTAGCTCATCTCATATCAGCAATGGTTGATAACTAAATATTAGCTCTTCTCATATCAGCCATGGATGATAACTGAATATTAGCTCTTCTCATATCAGCCATGGTTGATAACTGAATATTAGCTTTTCTCATATCAGCCATGGTTGATAACTGAATATTAGCTCTTCTCATATCAGCAATGTTTTTAAAAAAAATTAAGTTTTTATGTGAGTTTGGTAGGGTAGAGTTGTATGCTGGTATTGTTGGGATGTTTAAAGCCCCTAGCACAGCGGTTCTCAACCTGATTTTTAAAAAAGTCTTTATTTATTAAATCCCCAATGACTTTTCTCAGTTAATATAATAATAATAAACAATCTTCCCCAGCTGTTTGAACTATTAAAAAAAAGTATTTTAAGATGATAATCCAGTAGAAAGAATATAATATATATTTAAACAACGAATAAAAAAAAATGGAGTATTTCGATTATCTTGTAAATGCCATTTTTGGTAGTAGTTAAAAAAAATTATATGGAATTGGTAAAAAAATTGTTTTCAAGTATAATATCGAAGAGGCAAGTTGTAATGATCTGAAGCAAATTATAGTAGTCTAAATTTCTTAATTAACATTTAAATCAACTGAATATTGAGAGTTGAAACTTTAATAATTTATACGAAAAAAAATCACACATTAATAAATATATGAGTCTTTTGTAAACAATTCTTGACTTCTAAACAATTATATCGGTTACATATGATTTATAAATAAATACCAATTTTGAAAACCCATAAAGATATATTCTATAGCCTTTTGTACAGAAAAGCTTTTTTTCTTTTTGACTTTGGTGAAACTTGGAAATATTTTGAAATAAACGTATGTTTTTGTTTTTTTCTTTTTCGTTCAAAATGTAAAACTATTTTAGCATTTCTTTTTTGGGATGGATACCTTTTTTGGAAGGAAGTCTTTTTTCTTAATTTTACAAATATTTTGTAGTAAATTCATTATTTTTATGTAGTTGATCGCAAAAATGTTTTAAAATAATAACTTTAAAAATACATTACTTTTCAATTTTAAAAAAATGTTTGCATACCACACTTAGTCAAGCAGAGACGTCACTTGTACGATGGCTCTTATGTCAAATGACACATAAAATCTTAACTAGCATTTCTCCCGTTGCTCTACAGTTAAGTGTTTAATGATGCGAAACTAAATTTAACTACGGTATTTAAAAAAAAAAATGCATTCTTGCATTTTGAATTTATCAAAAAATTTCCGGGGCCTATAAAGTTGTAAGGGGCGAGTCTAAGCTAAGGAGTATCTCTCGATAAAAAACATACTCTAAGGGATCCCAATTGGACTCAATTTATTTAATATTATGCTGGTGGAAGAGTTAGTGATGTCCTGTTATTATCGTTATTTCTAGCGCTTCCCACCCAAATGTCTGAAATGTTTACATCAGTGGCGCTTCATCCCATTTAGGGCCCTGGCCTGCTCCACCCCATTCTTCCATTGGGATCGATCCATCGCTTTACACCTCCATGTGCGAACCCCAACCTTTGTAAGCCCTTCTCTACATCGTCAATCCATCTCAGTCTTGGTCGACCGGTGAGCCGTCTGCCCCTAGGTTTCTGCCTGTAGATCGTTTGTGTTGCTCCAGAATCCGGCATCCTTTCAATGTGTCCTGCCTAGGGCAGTCTGCCTTTTTTTTATATTGTTGTGACTATGGATGGGTATTTGTACAATTGATATAGCTCTTAGTTTGTACGGATTCCCAAAACAAAATTGTCTATCATCGGGTCATATATTTAGCAGGTTCTCTGCTTTTCTGGTAGGTACCAAGTCTCACTACTGGTCTTGTGACAGTGGTGTATACTTCCTTCTTTGTTCCCTTATCGAGATTTTTGCTTTGAAGTACCTTTTGTAAATTGAAATAAGAACGGTTTCATGCTGTTATTCTTTCTTGTACATCCGATTTTATTTCCTCTTGCTTATTTATAGTCACCCCTAGATATTTGAAAGTAGCTACCCTCTCAAAGGCGTAGATGTTCATATTGATGAAGTCATCAGTGCGTATTTCCTGACATTATCATAAATATTGCCTTCGCTTTATTTACATCAAGACCAGCTTTGACCGTCACATCTTCAAGTTCCCTGAAAGTTTTAATTATATCATCAATGCTGTTTCTACCAAGTAGCGCTATATCGTCTGTGTAGGCCAGGTATTGCAGTGGCTGGCTTTATAAAGTTCCTTATGGTTGTTCTGTACCACCTCTCAGATGCTCACACGTATGTTTCTAATGCTTTTTTCTAAAGTGATGTTGAAAATGATACACGGATTTCCTTGTCTGAGGCCCAGATTGATTGGGAACTCCCTCAAGTACTCCCTCTGTAATTTGATTCTACTTTTGTAGTTATCCATCGTCATATGTATAAGTCGGGTAAGTTTGTTAAGGACTCCAAGTTCTAGCACAGCATCGTTCATGTATTTCCTGTCTATGCTATCATAACCTGATTTATAGTCCACATATAGTTGGTGTATGTTGATGTATTCTTAGCATTTTCTACGAGACATCTAACAGTAAATATATGAACGTTTGAAATGCTCCTTCACACATTGTCTTAAAGATACATTGAATACAGTGCATGATACCCTCACTAGGTAACTCTTGTTACCAGTGAAATATCCGCATCAACACCAGGCACAGACACATTGCAAATCCCATCTACATTCATAGGAGCCATAATGATCAATACATTGATCGTGGGCCCTTAATAGACAGAAAAAGAAGAAGAAAAATTTTGACCACAATGCATCACTGAATTTTGAATTTATTATTTTTAAATTAAGGTGACCCCTGCCTTCACTTTTGCTCAAACTCTTCGGATTCCTCAATTTCTGCTACCCCCCCCCCCCCTTTTTTTCCTTGACGTCGATCAATGGGACTAACGGGTTGAATCTAATCTTTTTTTAAATGATTTTCTTCGGCACACCACAACCAAAATGAATTTAGTTTGTGTCTGGCACTGGTCGGCATAATGCCTCCCCTGACGCTTGAAAAATTATTTCCCCCGATCAAATGAAAGTCTTATTAAAACATTCGAATCATGTATACTCCAAAATGCACCTTTTGATTGTTAAACAATCACACATTTTCTGCTGCCCTACTTCCCGATAAAAATTACTTGCCATGACAGCCAAATTTGGTGCTGATATATACACTGCCAAGCGGCGTGCCAAGTGTTAGCGCCACCCTAGGTGGGTTAACTTTTTTGCCACGCTACCTTTCTCGATAGAAACTTTGCAGATGTCCGAAAATCCCGCCGCTCTATCTAAAGAAAAAATGACGCCTGGGAAGACCAAATGTTCGCCCCCCCCCCCCACTTCTACGTCACTGACGTGAGTCTTTGATGACAGGAAACAAGATTCATTTTTACACCCCCCCCCCCCCGGCTAAACTCTGAAACCTATTATTTTCATCCATTAACACTATAGCCCATTAGATGCCCCCACTAGTCTGGCGCCCGGGGACATATGTCCCATCTGCCACCCCTTAGCTACGCCTCTGGCCACTGAAAAACTGGCACTGCCCCCCGAGCGTCAAAAGTGCCCCCTCGGGGGAAAATTTCTGAAAGAAACACTGGAACTGAGTCGCTTTTGTCACAGATGTGGGTCAGTGTGGTACCGCAAATGTGTAGCAACTGACAACGGTTTAAGCAATAGACATTGATGCCGTGTAGTAACGTCTACGGAATTATGGGAAAACGCCAGGCTCATAACATATGGGCGTCCGTACCACATACGTCACCCAAAAGAGAAATCCAGACTGCAACTGAAATATATTCATACACTTTGGTAGGATATCGTGATGGCGAGGTAATCATGATGACATATTTAGGCAGCAGAGCATGTACACGGAAGGTCCATAGCAAGAATTATGTGTTCTGTTCCCACGATGTTCCCATGATGTTCCCGTGACTTTGAAACGCTCACCTAAATATGTTCCTCCACTTTCACATTTTGTACATCTCCCTACCTGTACGTACAAAAAAATCATGTCAGTCTGACACGACTGTATGAAAAGATTTAGCATACATTTCAAATAAAGGTCAAGACCGTAGAGCGGAAAAATGTGTGATCTCATACAAGACTCCCGCAATCCACCTACTCCATCCAGCCACCAAGAAATACATACATAAGCAATAGATTTAATAGCAAAAAATTAGAGGAACGCCGTTCCCATAGGTGTAAAAAAACAACATTCGGGTTAAAACAGGTTTTTATAAAACGAAAACCAGTTAGCCATAAAAATAACGGCTTTAACATCCCTAATCAGAAACGTGCTGCACGATGTTTCAAATTTGGTCAAAACATCCAAAATTTTAATTTAGAAAAATAATAATCTACATCCAGACCTAACGGCCATTTCTGACATCCAGATTTGACTTAGATCTATAAGTAGGTGATCCAAATGCAAAACTTCTGGGTAACAACGACACTGTTTGAGAGCCTTTAACGTAACGGGCTGTGGAAAACGGTACACTTCCTTCAATTTACAATAAAGGCAAAAGGCCATCAACCAGCTTTTCTTTTTTTTTTTTTTTCTTTTTCCCCCAAGGCATTGTGTTGTGACCTAGATACTCGTTTGCTGAACTTTCTGTTCAAATGTGTATTTCGTTAAAAGCCTGCATTGAACGTGTTGCGTAAGCTGTCGAAGTTTGGAACATACCAAGTTTCTATTGTAGTACGTTTATTGACCTTTTCTTTCTTTAAATTTTTAAAGTCCCAAGATTTAGAAATTAGAATTATCATGATACTGATACTGGTACCTTTAACTATCTAAATTATTCTTTTTTTTCCTTGCAAATCCAGGTTACAATAATTGATTTAAAAAGAACATTAATTTTGAAATAAGTTTAAAATTGTAAATCAAATAAAGAATTTTAAAAAAAAACAAATAAAGTAAATTTATAAATAAAAATTCGAAAATTAAAATAAAAGGCGTACGCGACGATTGTATGAGAAAGTAAAACAAAAGCTGTCAGAAATGTATATTTAAGAAATCTTGGGTTTGGTTGTAGTTATATTGAACAGTCTACGAAATCTTGGGTCTGGTAGTAGTTATATTTAAAAGTTAAAGACAACATCTTGTTATTAATCAGGATATTGATTGACTTTCTTATCTATGTAAAACGAAAGTATGCTCTGGTAGTAGGTCAGGTCAGGTCAGAAATCCAAATGCGTGGGGCAGCGTCTCATTGTGGAACGGGCCAACTGGGTCGGTTACAAGGGCAGCTGTTATCGTGAGTAGTGTGCACCCACGAGATGTCGAGACATGCATTAGGTTAGCTCATTCCACCGATTCGGCTAACAGTCAGACATCTGCCGCCAAACCATGCAGACTGTTACACTACATGCCCGGCTGTTGATGATATTGATTTTAATGTTATTTTCTGGTTATAAATAGACGTGCGTGGGTGAATGTTGTGATTTCCCCACCAACAAGTCGCCGAGGTCTGGATTTGATAGACCGTTGACAACGGTGTTGTGCGGTCATGCATTGCAAGGTGCAGTAATCGCCGTGTGTTCCGATAACTGTGAGGTATGTGCATGTTTTCTGTGGAGTGATACATTTAGAATTAAAGAGAAATGTGTTAAGGCTTTGTGACTCTGCTATATAAAAACCTTAACGCTACAGACACGAATAAATGACATGATTTGTGTTTTACAAGCGTTGCAATATTGTTTTTTTTTAAAATATATATACACATATATATTTATACATTTATTTTCACAGAGGACTATACTATCGTCTTTTAAGTGAATAAATCCAAAGTGTCCTATACAGAAAACAAGAAGGACAACAGATTTTCCAAATACCATGACCTTGACCTGTATGAATACTTGTAAGTGGAGCTTAAGGCCAAGATAAGGACTGCACGGGACAGTGTGACGGTAGTTTTTCATTATTTGTTTTTAATTCGACTCACCTGGTTGGACTTGTTTGTGGCTACCAAGTTTGACAAAAGTTGATTTTTTTTCCTTTCTTCTTGGAGAATCTCAAGTGAACTTATATAAATACAATTGAAGAAATTTTTCAAAGCTCACAGCAGGACTTCGGTTTCATTATATTTAATATTATCAATTGCTAAGACGATTTTTACAGCAATTTTCAACCCCCCCCCCCCCCAAAATGATTACTAACGTGATCATCGTTATTTGCATTGTGTCCATTCCAACATTTTTGTTCGAAGGAGCTACTGGACAGTCACACCAATCCAAGATTGTTGTCATGAATAGTGGTGGAACAGGAGGTGGGTCGGACGTTGCTACACCATTCAACAACAGGTTTAACACATTCCAGCAAGTCATGGACAGTTTAAGTGAGGATGAATCTGACAATGGTGAAAAGGATATTGAAAAAATTCAAGTGGAACCACCGCTGCAGACAATGCGGTTTAGTGCAAGGGATCCCATTCAAACAGCGTACGCAAAACAGGATTCTGGGGATATCCCGAAGGATCCAGATTTTTATACGGAGTATGCCAAAGATTCATCTATGCTCCACGAAACGTCCTCTGCTATAATAAAAAGACTTTGCAATGTGAGTTCAAAGAAGAAGACTCCGTGCGCAAAAAATTTATGTCAGTGCGTGGGCGATCTTGCCGACTGTTCGGGAAAACCATCTGCACCAAACATTGGCTACGCACCGAAGCTGCCGGAAAACATCAAATGCATATTTCTGGCTAACAATGAAATCAAATCTTTGATTGAAAGCTTTTTCGCGAACGTTTCCGATTTTCTCGTGGTTGACTTGAGTGGCAATTATTTGAAGACTATTTCCAACAAGACATTCGAAAGATTAACCAACCTTCAATACCTTATCCTAAACAATATGAAAGGTTTTATAAATTATAAAATGCTACGCAGTGTGCTCAACAAACCGCCCAAACTGCGCCTTGATCTCATGGGGAACGGGTTGACAGAGGTTCCAGCTGATTATTTCTCTAATTACCGAAACATAACAATGGCTCAGATTTACATGGATTTCAACCACTTCCCTGATCTGAACCTACGAGAGTTCTCCAAACTCAAAAAACTCAGTTTCCTCAGTTTCGCCAACTGTAGCGTAACTTCGGTGACGTCAGCTTTAATGCCACGGCTGACGGGGCTAAACTTAAAAAATAACTTCATCACTACTTTTCCCAAAACCTGTGGCGAAAAACCGACCGGGTCGGATGTTGGTGATAGTATCAAGAAAATGGCCAACATGACGAAGATCACATTATTTCCATATCTTTCACAACTTTTGGACTTGTCTTCGAACTTAATCACCACACTTCCTACATGGGACCAGTTTTGCCTGCCCAAACTGCTCACCCTGAACCTCGATCTGAACAACTTCACGAAGATTCCAGAGAAAACGTTCACCTCGCTCACGTCTCTCAGGCTCCTTAGCCTCATAAGATCCCTGTCTCCCATCACGAGCATAGGAGCCGCGGCCTTCGGGATGCCGAACATGACGACGTTGCTTCTGAATAAGGACGGCATCGACTTCAGCAACCCAAACGTCAGCACGGCAATGTTCGAAGGCGCTTCCAAATTCTCGCTTTTATCTTTGAAAGATAACCACTTTGGAAACATTTCGGAAGCGTCCATTGAAGAGCTGTTCTGGCACATGCGAGGTTTACGAAATCTTTACATCAGTTTCTGCGGCCTGAAACAGATCCCCGTGCAGGCGCTCTCTCAGCTGTCCCACCTGCAGAAGATCATACTGTCCGGTAACGACATCGTTGAGATACCGCCGAAAGCCTTCGACAGTCTGAAGGAGCTGGAGCGATTATCCCTTGATGCGAATCACATTTCTTGCGTCCGGGAGAGCTCGTTCTCCAACGAGACCATATCCAGGCTGAAGGAGATTGACCTGAGCAAAAATAACTTCCTCTGCAACTGCGACCTGCTGTGGTTTCAGTCGTGGATGAGAGAGGCGCCGCCGAAGTACTTCGCCAACTGGAAGCTCTATCGCTGTTCTGACCGCCCGAGTGTCGCCGTCCAAGACTTCGAGCAGAGCCTACAAGCCTGTCTACTGGGCCAAACGGCGAAAATCCTGTTAGCGGTTGTGACTGCTGTTCTCATCGTGCTTTTTGTAGGATTTGCGATTGGATTCCGCTACAGGTGGGACATCAGGCTCTGGATCTACGAGAAGAGGACTCTGGCACGTGGTATGGGCTTCATGACGCCGGAAGGAGCGGATCCATACGATCTATTTATAGTACACTGTAACGATGACGCGGAGTGGGTAGAGAAAGATCTGGTCAGCGTCATAGAGGTAGGACATTTTTTCATAATTATGATTTCTTCTTTTAAGATTGGGATTTTTATAGCTTACACGCCTGGAATGAATTTGGTCCTAAGTTACATGACATCTCACACAAGAATATGATGGATATTATATTGAGATGAGGTAGAGTTTTAGAAAGTAAACAGGAAGTCTACTTTCTGTTATTTACTCCATCAGAACATCTTCATCAGTAACATAATAAAAACAATGACGTGTTGACGTATTTCCCTTGAAGACCCCATCATGGCGTACATAACAAGAACACCCCCGTTACTGACATAAGTAACTAGAACAATCCATCGGTGACGTTATTTCAATAAAAAAATCCCTTCATTGTTGAAGTATGCATATTTTTAAAAAGAAGTTAATTTCGATAATTCAACTGTTTTGATATGTGACAGAATCGTTGGAAGCTGAAGGCCTGCTTACACAGCAGGGATTTCCTGGCAGGCGGTCACATCATCCAGAACATCATTGATTCCATGAACAGGAGCAAACTCATCATTGTGGTCGTCAGCGCCAACTTCGCCCGCAGCAGATGGTGCAATTTTGAGCTACAGCTTTGTCAGTCGTAAGTACACCTCATTTACAATATTATTATTTTATACGTTCTAGCGTGCGGTAAAATATCTTTTGTTGTCATACTTGCCATCAATCACGTATAGCTTTTTAATTATTTTGAGAAAGTTTAATGAATCTGAGCAGTGACGTCATGAGGTGGTTGGGAGGCATCTAGTGTTGAGATTGTGCATCTTGTGGAACCATCAGAAGTATTAACCTAAACTGACTATAAATGGGCTCATATTTCTAATGAGTCTTATGAGGTGTGCAATGGGTGGCTGGAAAACATGAGTTATCGTACTGGGTGACACTTTCCCTTCTGACGTCACTGTGCAATCTCCCTCGTCTTATTCTTTACAACAGATGGTCTCAACATGTGGGTCGCGAACCCTTTGGGGTTCGAACGACCCTTTCCCAGGGGTCGCCTAAGACCATCGGAAAGCACATATCCTCTACAGTTATGAAGCAGAAACGAAAATAGTTTTGTGGCTGGGGGTCGCCACAACATGTGGAACTGTAGTAAAGGGCCGCAGCAGTAAGAAAGGTTCAGAACCACTGCTTTACAAGCTTATTTCAGTATTTGATATAACTTAAATATCTTTCATTGCTATTATGCTTATTCTCATGATTAAACAAACTGTAACTCATCGACACCAACAGGCATGTTATAGAAAATGACCTTGGGATACTGGCCGTCAAGTTAGATGAGATCGAGACTCGCGACATGAGCGCTGCTCTGCTGGCCCTATATAGAACGTCTTGCTTCCTGGAATGGCCGGCTTTGGACTCCAATGACAGGGACCAGGTCTACTGGAGGCATGTGAAGACTTTCTGGTCGCGCTTAAGGAAAAGTTTGAGTGAGTTGATCAAAGACAAGCAGGAGCAGACGAGCGTCATGGTTGTGGATGATGCTGGAAGACATTGAGGCACGGACTGGACATGTGTGTGTGTGGGTGTGTATTTATATGTTCAAGTAACTCAAACAGGAAACTGAATGTATAGGGCTGCAAGAATGCTTTCTGCGACGGTTTGGTGTGTGGGTCACGCTCTGTTTATCCATTGGCTTATGTGGGCAAAGTAGCCAGGCTCTTCTACCTGAAACAGGAAGTGGTACCAAGAGCACTTAAACCTTTATTCAACAGCATTCGGCCATACAGCTACACTACTAGAAGCAGGTTTCTAAGACTAAAGATAACACATTATGTTGTGTTTTAAAAATATGTGGTACAACTTAAAGAATTATAAAGGAGGCAGAAACATAACTACAGTCACATACAATATTTTTAAATATGCCTTTTGAAAAAAGAAAGAATGAACATGGTTATATAAAATTGTGAAATAAATTTGGCTTATGGGACTAAAATATATATTTTAAAAAGTTGAGCGTCAATGAAAATGGAATAGTGTTAATTGAAAATCCACATTATTTTAACAAAGAATAATGTTGAATTATTTTAGAAATGAAGCGGTTTAACACAAGTCAAGTATATGACGTATTAATGTACTGACTGGTAGCTAGATATTCGTTTTCAAAATGTGCTAGGTACTACCCTTGTCAGATTCATGAAAGTGATTTTATAATAAGGCGCCTCGATTTTATTTTCATTTATTTTTTCTGACAAATAAATTGATTTTGTGTCTAATAAATTTTGATGAATTTGATTGAATACCGTATCAAAACCGTGTAATTTAAAATCATAAATTTAAACACTTTGTTTTTACCTTTTAGTCTATTGAGATCTCGTAGTCATGTTTTTAAATTAATAATATTTAAATATTTACTTTAGACTGGAGTTGTGACTATGTTTTTTTTCTTAGTTTATTTATCCATGCGGTAGAAACTAATTCATTAATGTTTACCATAAGACTATGTGCTTACTATGTTACAAGAGGTCTGTGTTGTTTTAAACTTGGGGGTTTAGAGTGCCTCCATTTTTGTCTAGCTACAATTGTTTTTTTCCATCTTTATCTGTCCCTATTCGTCGTTGTAGGTCCACTTTGACAGAACTTGACTTTTGGCCTTTAAGATAACCCAGAACTGCGGTATTAGGGAGTAGGGGTGGGTAAGTGGAATGGCTCGTAAGCAGTGGCGTACCTTTACTAAATACACCCCCCCCGTTGACTCTTTAAAGTGCAACCCTTTTAACACATATCAGTTTTATATTATTTGTAAACCACAAAATTGCCGCTCGGGATCGTATCCCCCTTTACACCCCATGGGTACTCTCCGAATGTTGGTACATACATAAATGGCTGGTGCTCTCACGAGACCTTCTATAGCATTGTATCTCTTAATTTTTTAACTAGGGCATTTTCCACGTTTTATTTTATTTTTTTTAATTTTTGGATCACAATGAATCTCATGTTATGACGGTACTGCCCTAAATGACTAGAGCAATCTCTAATGAAGTTATATGGACTTAAATGAATGAAATGTTTTTGGAGTGAATACTTTTTAAAATAAATATTCATTTGTATTTTTTTCAAGATGTATATCATACAGAGTAACACTACTTAGTATATTTTTTATAATGAAAATAAAATATCCTTATAAAAAAGCAATATATTAAATTTGATGATTCATAAACATTGCTTATTGTATGATATAGTGTATTCTTTTTTTTTAGATTTCGTTTTCATTGCATTTTAATTTCACGATTTTTACTTAACCCCGATTTTGTGGTGAAGGAAGAAAGCTGTCTATTGAAGTAGAGGTAATTTTGTGTGTGTGTCATTTACTTTCAGACGGATATTTTCTTTGCCATTCCTCGTAATCTTTACACAAATAATAACATTTATCTAGATGTTATGCTAACACATTAATTGGAAATTTAATATGAGTATCATCGTGTTTGTGGTGTGAACATTACTTCGGACCTCAATGTAAGATAATCGGCAAATTTCTAACTTACAAAATGTTTAAAATTTTCCAAATACATCTACCACCAAAATGTGGGTGATATTTATAACAGATTTCATGGCTTTAACTTTAACAAGGGAGAATCTACGAAACATAAGGACTTATTTATGCATCATTTCCTTAACATGGGAATTTTAACTAAACCTCAGGACTTATTGATTTGTCCTGGCCTTAACAGGGGAATTTTAACTAAACCTCAGGACTTATTGATTTGTCCTGGCCTTAACAGGGGAATTTTAACTAAACCTCAGGACTTATTGATGTGTCCTGGCCTTAACAGGGGAATTTTAACTAAACCTCAGGACTTATTGATTTGTCCTGGCCTTAACAGGGGAATTTTAACTAAACCTCAGGACTTATTGATGTGTCCTGGCCTTAACAGGGGAATTTTAACTAAACATCAGAACTTATTGATGTGTCACGGCCTTCACAGGCTAAACATAGGGACTATTGATATATTGTATCTTGAAGTGAGGACACTGGCATAGCTCACTATGATGAGAGGTCTGATTTTAATCACGAACAAGGAAACCATTAGAGTTTGATATTGTATAACTGCCTTCAGTTAGAGTTTGATATTGTATAACTGCCTTCAGGCCGCGTAAAAACGATTTTCAAGACAAGATATTTATTTGCACTTTGATTGATTAACATATTTATGGTCTTGTTTTGTCATTCAAGCTGCAATATTTCATGATTTGGATAATTCTTTGATTGTGTTACAAGGAAATGAGAATCCCCGAGTCCTTGTCCTGCATGTTTAGTGTTCATTGTTTTCTTTCCTGATCGAAGTCCCCCCCCCCAACCCATTCTATTCCATGATTATATACTATATATAGGAACTCAACAATGTAAAGACCTCGGGTCTGTAAGCTCTGCCTCTGCTGTTGATGTTATCTTCCAATAGTGACAGCACAATAAGTTAAATTTCTGTGAATGACACCTACTGCGTGGATATTTGTCGAGATCCTGCCCCCTCCCTCCCTCGAGACCCGGGACACCCACAAGGCCACATATTAAATCTCCTCATACTTTAATGACCACCCTCATCTAGTACTTAAGACAAGAGTGGCCATTAACAGTTAGCAGCCTATTTCCTTAAGTGAGCCCATAAAAGTGTCCCACTGTCCGACCCAGTTTCCAAAATTTCTAGTGACAAACTATCTCTACAAAGGCAATCTCTTTGTCTCTCTCTATGCCTGTCTCTCTCTGTCTGTCTCTCTCTGTCTTTCTCTCTCTCTCTCTCACACTCTCTCTCTCTCTCTTTTGTCTCCCCTTTCTCTCGTCTCTTTTTTCTCGGTTTCATATTAATAATGACACTAAACTTATTAAAACATAAAAGATTTTTGTCCTCAAGATATATGTTTTTCCCCCCTGAAAGGCATGTTATCCCCCCCACCACCACCAATAAAAAAGTATATAAAATAATTGCAATCCTTGCCTACGGGCTTTGCAAGTTATGAATTAATTGTGCATTTGAAAGATTAACTCCATGTACATAAAAAAAAATCATAGCCGTAAAGCAACGACTCCCTTGTAGTTTTATCTGGAGCATCGAGAATGCGAACACATTCAATTGTGTATTTTAATATAGTTTTAAGACGTGGCTACTGTTTATCATTTCTGTCGCTAAACGGTATAGAATTTGGTTTAAGAGACATCAGTAGGCTTATAGAATGGAATATATATTTTGATCTTTGCTTGTACATTGTTGATTATAGTATTTGTTCTTTCGAGATTTTGTGTGTGTGTGTGTGGTTTGTTTGGTTTTTTTTTTGTTTTTTGTTTGGGGGGGGGGGGGGGGGGTTGTTCACTGTGATAACTTTGAATAAACATACATAAATTGTTCATAAATGACTTGTTTTTTTTTCTTATTTGGTAACAACATCCTTACTTTTACACGCACGCAAACAAATTCTGCGATGTCTTTAATGTAGCTCCAGTCTTTTTTATTTTCCATTTTCATTCTGACAATAAAAAATACATTAGGACAGGGATTTCCAAATCGTGCGCTGCGGCTCCCTGGGGAGCCGTGATTTCCTCATTTGGGCGGTTTTAAGTAGTGAACCAACCCCCACCCACCAAAAATGGTGCACTTGTTAAAATGTGGCTAGGGTCGCCATGGGGGAAGCTGGATGCAGGAAGGCACCATGAATCGTGTTAAAAGATATCTGAATTTTCAGGACATCAATGACAATGGCTACAGATTAATGGTGGGAGCAAACCGCTTTTATATTCAGATAATAAAAGAGCGTGACAAAACTGATGTACATTCCCCTTCTTATAAGTAAACTTAATAAATAGCATTGATTGCTTTTTAAATTTCTAAACTTAAATACTAATTTAGCTTTTACTTTTAACATTTAATAATTTTGTACTTTTTATTCATTCCAAAAACAAACTTTTATGAAATTTATAAAGTAGTAAAAACTCTACATTTAAAAATAATTTTAATAAGAATATGCCTTTTAATTAAATTGGTGTAGCAAAACTAAATAGCCAAATAGCATTTTTAATGCACTTATCACTGATCTAGATAAGAAATAAGCATATTAAATGCAAATAAAAATCTTCTGCTTAAGTAAATGGGCTACAATCTAGTGGATGATTTATTTATTTTTTTAAACTCTGTGTAGCCCACTATGCACTATACATTCATTTTGCCCAGTGCAGCACAAGATAAGCCTCAGATTAATTTGATCAATAATTAACCTTCTTCGATACATTTATATCGATGGTAGGAAATTGAGTTCATGCATTTTTACTTGGATGACAATATCTTTCAATCCAATGACATTTTAGTTGTAAATAAAAAAGAAGCTATATTCTCATTTTACATATGAACATATGTTAACCAATTAAGAAAATCAATGACTTTAACAAAACATAAAAATATTTTCATAATTATCCCCAGGGATATAAAAACCCAATCACTTTACACAAGTGAAAATTTAATTTTAAAAATAGAGATTTTATTAGATAGAGAGATAGAAAGACAGACAGGCAGATATATACACAGATAGATGATAGATAGATAGAGATGTAGATAAAAGATAGCTAGACGGATGGATGGATGGATGAAAGGATGGATGGAAGGGTGGGTAGATAGGTAGGTAGAAAGGTAGGTAGGCAGGTAGGTTGGTAGGTAGGTAAGTAGGTAGATAGATATGTAGGTAGGTAGTTAGGGAGATAGTTAGATAGATAGATAGATGGGTAGATAGATACAGACCTGTTTACTCTTACGATTTTGGCGTACAATGTACGATTTTGATGTGTATACATTATATATACAGAATGTTTTTTTTTTTACTATTAAGATAATGTATTGAACGATTTTGCGATGAAATTGTACGATTTTAAGATTTTGAGGGTAAACAGGTTTGTAGATAGTAGCTGGATTGGTAGATAGTTAGGTAGATAGGTAGGTAGGTAGGTAGGTGGGCAGGTAGGCAGGTAGGTAGGTAGGCAGGCAGGCATGTAGATGGTAAATAGGTAGATAGGTAGATGATAGATAATAGTTAGATAGATAGATAAAAAGACAGACAGACAGACAGGCAGTCAGACAGACAGAGAGACAGAAGGAGAGACAGAAAGAGAGACAAACCGACAGACAGAGATGTAGACAGAGAGACAGACAGAGAGACAGACAGACAGAGCGATAGACAGAGAGACAGACATAATGACAGAGAGATAGACAGAGAGACAGAGACTGACAGTGAGGCAGACTGAGAGACAGCTTGAGAGACAAACAAAGAGACAGCGAGACAGACAGACATATAGTCCGGCGGAGAAACAGAGAGACAGACAGAGAGAAAGAGAGACAGACAGAGAGAAAGATAGATAAACAGAGAGACAGACATAGAGACATAGAGACAGGCAGAGACAGAGAGACAGTCAGAGAGACAGACAGATAGGGAGACAGACAGAATGACAGAGAGACAGACAGTCAGACAGACAGACAGATCATCCTTGAATAATTGCAAAAAAGTTATCTTAATTCGGTAAACTATATCTATACATATATAAGTATATCCCGTATGTGCTTCTATACCATCAATCCAAAGTGATGAAAATTGTGTGAATTGTAAAAAAAAATGCAAATGTTTCTGAATTATTACACACATTTTACAATATTCCGTTTTGGGACCGTGGACCTAAATTCTTATTTTCTTATATGAGCTATACAAATATAATTTTAATCAGTGCTATTGCAAGGGTGGCTAGAAATCAATCAAATACAAACGACATTTCAGTTTGTGTGTGACATAAGTACAACCATTTTAAAATTTTACGTTTGGGGCCGCGGGCCTTATTTTAAAAATAATAAATATTTGAGCTATCTAAATATAATTTAAAACAGAGCTACTGCGTGGGTGGATCAATCGCTACAAGTGTGTGGACTAAATTTTGAAAATACACGTTTCTCACGTGGACAGCTATGTGTTGCCTGCTCACGCGTTGAAAAAACTTCTAATTTATTTGTGTACGCACTAGACGGAAAAAAACAAAAAAATATTTTCTATTTAAAAATTACATTAAAACTTAATTAAAACACAAACACTTTTTTCATTGCTAGTACGATATAGTGAAACAAAATAATGCGTTCAAAAAGAAATTTAACGCAAAAAGACTCGACCAAATTTACTTTCGATCAAATTTCCGTCGATCAATTTTCCGTCGACGAAATTTCTTTCCATCAAATTTCAGGATACGAATAGCAAGCTTTGACAGAACAGAAAACAACATTACACTAGTCTGTAATAAAAGGTAAAGACGAGAAAGCTACAGCGGTCAGCCTCGTGTGATTATTAGTTATTTACAAAGCTCACTGTTTAACTCCAAAAATAGTTCAGTCGTCAATGGTGTTGACCCCCCCTCCCCCGTTAGAGGGCAGGGGGGGCAACAATGTCTCTTGACAAAATGTGCTACTTACGCTGCACAAAGACTGTTCATTGTAACCCCGTAACAATGGGTTTCATTGATAGATTTTAACCTTGAACTTTAAACTTTTAATAGTTGCTCATGCCCCCCTCCCACCCTACTTTACTCAAACAAAATTTCATACAACTATACCTTGAACCAAATAAGAAAAGTAATTGATATTAATATATATATATTGGATAAGACTCGTTAACCTTGGACGGCAACTCATCTAAGAGAAGGAAACACTGAATATAAACCCGGAGATTGAGTTCCAAAAGGCGGATAACATAGCAACTTCCACACCATCGTCACGGATGCCAGCACACACACAAAAAATATATGTGTGTGTGTGTGTGTGTCAATTATTCTTTCCCAGAAATTCTGTAATCAAGAAATGAAAAAGGAATTAAACGTATCGACTTATAAACATCACATTTGTTAACCCCCGCCCCCCCCCCCACCCCCCCCCCCCACCTCAAACACACACACCCGACCTTTCATTGTTTTCCCAAATGGTTAGCATTAAATAACTTGTCATTGCGTGACAAAGAAGTTGTACTATGAAGTATGGACAAAACTTGCCGGGAGAGCTTACGAATGGAGAATCATGTCCTGGCCAGCCTCTGGATATGCCCACATCTTATCCGCCCTAATAAGAGTTCATTTTTTTATGTAATAGGAACTGTGCATGTCTTACAGAAAATCTCAAAATTAAAAAGGTACACTAAAGAAATAGGAGAATGAATTGCTTGTAACGTTTAAAGCCATAACCAATTGTCGTAAAATTACAAAGTAACCTTTTACCATGTTAAATCTATCTCATAGTTTATAATAGGCACATGTATGTAATTCAAATAGAGAATAAGCTTGCTACAACAGAGAACGGTCATAAAAACAATGCAAAACCGACAATAATTGTTGTAAAAATATTATTTTTTTTATAACAAAAAACTAGCTCGCACTCTCCTCTTGACCACCTGTTAAATTCGTGCCATAATTAATTGACATCCCCTGTGTTGACATCCACTGTGTCGACATCCCCTGTGTCGACATCCCCTGTGTTGACATCCACTGTGTTGACATCCACTGTGTTGACATCCACTGTGTTGACATCCACTGTGTTGACATCCACTACCGTATTTTCTGAAATGAATACAAGACGCCTCCTTCTAAAACTCAAAGCTTTAGTTTTTTAAAAAATACATCAAATAAATTATAATTTCAATTCTTTAAAAATATAATGTAAAAAAAAAACGTAAACACAATATCCTATCCAAGGCCTGCACAACATGCGCATGCAGCCCGCAAACACCTTTGTGGCCCGCGAAATAATGGAATATTCTTTATTACTATTATTTGCGCTTCACCCCTGTCCTATTATCTATCGGCCCGCACACGTTTTTCATTAAGTATTACGGCCCGCCCTTACATTTTGTGTTGTGCAGTCCTGCCCTATCCACCTCTTAGCTTAGAATTGTTTAATTGTCAGGCTCACCAAAACACTTCTTAGAAAGATTACAAAAGGTTCAAAACTCAGCTGCTAGGCTAGTTTTAAAGGCAAAAAAACGTGATCACGTCACACCACTACTTCATTCACTTCATTGGCTCCCTGTACAAGCACGGATTGATTATAAACTCTCTGTTCTGTGCCACCACTTTTTCTCGAATTCCTGCCCTTCATATCTAACCGAAATTCTCTCTGTCTATTCACCCCTTCGACAGCTTCGCTCCTCCGCAGACGATCGTATTCTTTCTGTCCCTAAGACTCGCACAAAAACATACGGTGAAACTTTCTCTTACTGTGCCCCCAAACAATGGAATTCTCTTCCACTACACATCAGAAATATATCAACCATCACAGCCTTCAAAACTGCACTCAAAACACACCTCTTTAAACTTTACTATCCTGACTGATTCCCCCTCTGAAATTTAAACGATGCTGCTGAGTGCCGTCCATGGCTTCACATGTAAATTGTTATGGAATGGTTGGTTTTTAATTTAAATTTTTAAGTTCATTTTAATTTGCATGTACAGCGTGGTGAGCCCAGCCCTAGGCTGGGGTACCACGCTATAGAAAACTACCCATAATAATAATAATAATAATAAGTTTGCCGGAAATTTGTCGTCGACAGGATATTGTGTTTACGTTTTTTTTTAAATTATATTTTTAAAGAAATGTCGTCGACAGAAAATTGATCGACGGAATTTTGGTCGAACGGCATTTTGGTCGAAATTTTTTTTCAGTTCAAACTATCAAATTTTCGTCAACTATACTATATAGTAAAACAAAATATAAGCTTTTTCTCTATTTGAATTACGGACAACAAGCTATGATCAATTTTAAAAAAGCAAAAAAAAACACAACAAATTCCTTCAAAAATGACTTACTTTAATTTAAGTTCTTTAATGGCAATATTTTTTTAAGGTTGTGGGGAAAAAAAAAAAAAAAAAAAAAAAAAAAAAAAATGCTTTGTTTGATAGGTGTATTTACTCCTACCTGGAGTCGCCGAAACTAATCCAAAGTTAAAATGAGTTTCGGCCAAAACTGAATCAGAAACAACAAGTTTAACGAGACTTTCGACTGGCACCAGTAACTAGGTATCTCGCAGCTCGTTAGCGCACACTTTATTAAACTTAATTAAAGGTTCATTGTGCTTTGACTTTAAATTTGTGTCCATACAAGTAACTAATTTGGTGTGATATCTTAATATTTTATTCCTTTGACAATTGCAGCATTTATGAGCATGATAACGATGAACGTCAATGAATGAATTAATTCAATGAAGCTAGGATGCCCTTATTTTTTATTAAAACAAATTTTAACCAGAAGTAAAGATGGAAATGACACCAGGCTTATTTTCACCAGAAAAAAAGAAGATATTTTTAGATATAAAAAATACAGCGGTGCATTTTTTCGCATAATTCAATTTAATTTTGCACCATTCTACTGTTATTCGGAGAGCAACCGTTTTATGTGTCTCTTGACCTTTTTGTCGTTATACTAAACACATACAATATTTAAAGTTGTTACTGAATGGTAATGTGGCTTTTAAATTTTAATTATTTCGTTAAAGTAGGCCTACTTCATTAATTAATAAAACTCTTTTGAAAATATCTATATAAAAACGCTGACCGTCACAAAAAGCAAATATAATATTTACCTTTAGAAAATATTTTCAATTCTAATTCTGACCAGATGCGGAAAGAGAAAAAAAAGTACTGGTTTGTTTAAAAAGAGAATAGATCTGTATTTAATGTTTATTTTTTAAAAATAAATTTTGTCAGTTAAAAAAATTATACTAACTATATTTTAAGGCACGTCGATATTATTCAAATAACAACCAAGAGCCATGTCACGGCACTATTTTTCGACATATATGTCTACATAATAATGTATATTTGAAGATTCTAATTTAAATATAAATGTCCTTGATAAATGGGGGGGGGGGGGGGGGGGGAATTTAACGACAGTGCTGACACACATAAAGCTTCAAAAAGGAAATACAATTTTTGGGGTCTTGATTTAAAATAAAAGTTAAATAATAATAATAATAATAGAATGATAGAAATGCTTAAATCTTTGTTCATTTCTTTCATTTTAAGTGTAGCGAGGATTTACATAAACTATGTTGCTTTTTTAATACTGATGAAGGCATTATCAGCCGAAATGTTTACATTATATTGTTTTACTCCCACAAATTTTGTGTCTTATTAATCTACTTAAAAGCTTTAACGCAGTCCAACCCTCTTATAATTAGTTAAAAACTTTGGAAATGGCAAATGCTGAATGCAGTGAGCACGATAGTTTTTGCAACTCATTGACAATTGACGAAACTTCTCGTTTTTTAAATCTGTATTGACTTGAAAATTAGTACATTTGTATTAGGTAATTTCATTTTGCATATCGGTATTTGGAGGAACCATAATTTCAAAATGGTGAACGTAACAAAAGGTGTTCTTGTAGAATGTGATCCAGCGATGAAACAATTTCTCTTGCACTTAGATGAAAAGAATGAATTTGGGAGAAAATTTGTACTTCAGGTATTAATTTAAAATTAAGGCTTAAATAATAGGTTAATAAAGAATTATCTTAAAAGCAGATATACTATCCCCTTTGCGTAGTTGCGGCTTGCCCCTTGGCCGCTCTACGCCTTGCTTTTTTTTTTTACGCCTGCCTTACTTACGCAGCCTTAAAGTAAAGATAATGCCTAATGAGAAAGTAGGTAATCCCTTATTTTGACGCATTTTATTATTTCTACAGAAATAAAATAAAAAATCAATTTTTACCTCATGGAACTAAATTAAAACACTTCAGTGGCGACCGGACGAATGAGTTCTCGAGATATTCGTCCGGCGGCCAGGTCACATGACCGCCATAACAAAGGTGGGCGAGATATCTGTCCATCAGCCTTGTATTGTGTCGGCTAATAGTCGATCATAAAACTGGCGTCGAGGATGCATGGGGGCGACGAGTATTATTGAGTATACATTTCATATCAAGAAATAAGTGGGGGAAGGGGGTAGCAATGCATAATAAAAGTAAAAAACACTGAGAGTGAGAGAGAAAGGATACAAATGATAGTGAGGGTGATTAATAATTAAGGCGGGAAGGTTGAAAGCTCACAAAGAAATAAACTGGTTCATTGTATTTTAATTATATATATATGCTTCAATTACATTTTAATTCAATTAGGTATTCTAAATGACGCTCTGAAAATTACGCTGCATTGAGATTTTTTTAGTAGGGTCGCGCTAACCGTCTTAGCGTTTTCCCCATCGTATTTGTTGTACTGGAAGCAACGGATTTAGAAAGTACTGATGTAGATCTTTATTCTGATATTGTTTTGCAATTTTAAAAATAAAAATTTCAGTTTAAAAACATTGATTTAAGAATTAAAAATGAATTTTCTAGCAGATACCATCATTTTACATTTGTTAAAAATTGATTTTAAGAAAGACAATCCATTTTATAATAAAACTGTTATTATTTTGGTAATGGCCCGTTGATGGAGCTTAAGCGGTTAGATTAGGAAACACGTCATCAAAATTCTAAAAAAAAAACTTTTGCGTGTTCAGCCATTGGCGGCATGCGAGTAAGAAAATTACAAGTTGAAGAAGCTGACTGTTTTGGATAAGCCGTTTTGCTAAATTTAGTGCCTTTTCCATGGATTTTAAAACTGCCATAGGTAAGTTAAAACATTAATTTATACATTTCATTCTTATTTATCTCAAAAGAAGCTTTTTATTTTTTGCATTCATGATTTAGTGTCGGCACTTTTGGGCGTATCGTTAATTGTTCCAATGTTTCTCAAGTTTCTTCCAAATCATCTGCTAGCCTTATTTTAAAATTCCCTGTATTTAATTTACGCATAGGAACACTTTAAAGGATTGCATAACTATTTAAATCAGATGTTTAAATGTTTAATTAGATTTTTTTTTATATTTGAGCATGCATTAAGAAAGACCAGTAATTCATTAAAATGTTAGTATCATATCGATTCCCGAATAGTCATTGAATGGCGCCATCCATTCATTATGAATGTTTTTTTGGGGCACAGTATTATTTTCACTAAGGTGAACATCAACTTCTGTTTTTATTAATTTTTGTTAATTTTTCGGTTATAACAGAATTTTTCATAATCAGTTTTACTCATCTGTTTTTTAAAATGAAGTTATAGTATAAGATTTACAATACAGATTAGGGGCAAGATAAATGTGATTGAACAAAATTGCCTCCCCCCCTTTCATAAATGGTAGAGGCCAAAAGAAATATTCTTACTTAGCTCTATTATATCAGGCCTATATTTTCATTATATTATATTTCAGTGGATGAGATATACAACCTATAGACTGCTTTCAACATAAAGGAAAGGGGAGAAGCATAGCATTACCTAAACAGATCATCAGAAACAACAGTCATCAAATGATGCACTTATCTTAATTCCGAGAAGGCAATCATCCATGATCAACGGTTAGTATATTTTAGTAGCAGTATTTTGTTTACTGATAGCTTACAAAATCACATATGCATGCTAAGTTGATTGAAATGAATATTATAATAATAATATGAATGTTTTCTAGCCATACTAATTCCGGACTAATAAAAAAAATGCTCTTATTAACAGGTTTTCGGCTACTGGATTGCAGACATTTTTCCTGACACCATGGAGATCAATGAGTCCAAAACTAACACTCACTCTCGGTACACGATCGACACAGTCCTGTATGGATAAGGCATTGGAACCCTGCATCCTGGATGACTTCCTCAACATGGATATAAGCTTAATTTCATTTAAAAAAGTTGTGTTTCTGTGGGTATTATTCTTACAAATTTTTCACCAAGTTGTCTTCTTGAAACATTTAAAGCTTCTTGACAAAGTTTAGTCAACACATTCAAAAGAAGAAAAAAAATCGTCAGATTCTTATACATCTGATTCATGGTAATGGTATGATGAGTTAAATATACTTTGAAACAGACTTCAACCATACATTTCACATAGGTATAAAATTCAAAGTATTTTAAATTAAATCTAGTGACAATATCCCAATGTGGGCCAGTAAGCTTCAAATAAATAAGAGCAATACAACAAAACAATTGACATTGTCATTAAAACAATATCCTTTTAAATTGTTAAATTTAAAATGACACTGTAATTTTAAATTGGATGCACTTAGAATGACACATGTGAAAAATGAAATTATCATTTATGTTTATAAAGTGAAAAATATTTGATGAACCAGCTTTTTAAAAAAATCAGTTAAAATCTATTGCCTTTAAAGCTAGGAATTTTTGACTTCTCACAAAATGTAATCCATTCTACCCTACAACCATTTTTTTTATCACCCCTTGGCCTTGGTACCAAAACAATCACAACTTGTTTTTATAATTCTATTAGTAGCACTTTCAGCTACAGCAGCATCAGATTTAAAAAGTTTGTCTTCTTCTCGCCCTTAACAGTGTGAGAGTCCCAACAGCAAATGGACATTGCAATATACACAATTTATAATTGTTTTCTCACCAAGTTAAGATGTAAGAAATTCTTCAAATTTTTAGTCAAATGACTTCAAATTGCAAACCAATATCAGAATAAAGATCTACATCAGTACTTTCTAAATCCGTTGCTTCCAGTCCAACAAATACGATGGGACAAATGCTAAGACGGTTAACGCTACCCTACTAGAAAAATCTAAGTGCAGCGTAATTTTCAGAGCGTCATTTAGAATACCTATTCAAATTTTTTGTCAAATGACTTCATAGTTGCTGCCCTAACAGACATAGTACTAGTTAATTTTATTAACAGACTTTTATAAGTATCATCAGATGTACAGTCAGTTCAGTAAAAGAATCATAATTAACTGACAGATTCTTAAAACCATTTATGGCTATATTTAAAAGACATGATATAAATTTTACGTACATACCTTGCTTCTTAATTTTTTATGAATAAAAAAAAAAAAAGAATATGAAATTCCTTCGTTATTATGAACATGACTTACTGAGATAATCCTTTTGTTCTTGTAAATTGATTTTCATTATTACTAATGCATAGTTGATGATTCCTGCAGATTTTATACTTGTATAAATGTTCTTAAGAAGTTGGGAATTTTAAATTTTCGGAGCGAAAGTGACCATTTTTATAATTATTATTGAGCAGAATTTTGTTTCCTAAACCTTAGTATGTTGCTTTATTATTAAAAAGATTAGCATGTTCTACAATGCTGTGTAAAATTTGTTAGGATATCTTACTTGGTTAATTTATTACGAAATTTTAAAAATCTATGAATTTCTTAGTTTTTGTGAACATGCCTTGCTGAAATAATTTCTGTAAAATAGTTGGTTGTTTTCACCTTTGCCTGATGATTTCACATTGATGTGCTTTAAATTAACTTTTACGTGATTCCTGGATATTATGAATAGCTTAATTAGTTAATTTTTTATGATTTTTTGAAAGTGAAGTAAAATTGACTTTTTGTCTCCCTTTTAATATTTTGACAAATTGAGCTTCGGCTCGTTTTTAAACGAATAAAAAATTGTATTTACAATTTAGTGACAACCCTGAAAAAAATTGACTTTGTTATATGTATAACTGGTTGTGTGTGCAAGAGATTTGAAAGTTCCAACATAGTTATTTTAGAAGATAGCGGGTGCCAAAACTACACTTTCCTGGCGTCTAGAAATTGACGCTGTTCCTGATTTTTAAAAAATTCATAACTTTCTAAATATTGGAGATATTAAAATTTGTGGTTCTGTTATAATGAAGGCAAGTTCTATTTAGGGGAATAGTTGAATTTTATTTAATTTCATTATGAAATTTTCATTTAGAATACCTAATTCAATGCTAGTATTTATAAATGTTAATAAGAATTCTTTTAAAAAACTAAAATCCCCCATTAAGACTAATACGAATATACTTCTACGGGAATGGGATTAAAAGGTAATAAAGATGAACAATTCTTTTGCCGCCGTCTCGGATATTTCTTTTCATCTTTATTTACACAAGTAACTTAAAATGTAAAACAACAAATGTTTTGTCCTAGGCCAAACACTGTAATGTGGTAGTTAAGATTTTGGGCTTTAGTCCTTGTGTATCACAAACATAACACAGGATAGGTCTCATTGATCCCTGTCTAACCTCTGCATTTTAAAAATTTCATTTCCTCATAGGACCTGGATGACACCCATTTGTTTGTAGCTGCTGAAATCATAGAAACCTTGCAAGACAGAATTGATGAGCTGATGGATCAGATGTCTTTTTCAATTGCTGAGAAATAAATTGGATGGTAACCACCAAATTAACCTTTTCTTCCTTGGTGAATGCTGAACAAAGAATTAAAATTAAATTTTGTTTGTTGAGATGTCCTATGAAATTAATGATATATTGCTGCAAGCAAAGCTTAATAATTTTATTTTAACTTCATTTTCAGGGCAAAATTTAAAAAAAATTTAAGCCATAAACCTTTTATTACAAAATTTAAAAAAAAAAAAACCTAAATAATCAAATATAGGTGAATAAAGGACACAATACATTTCCTTTTTTGTATTAATGACTTATATTTATATCAACTCTTGGGAGACACCTTACCATAATTTATTCTATTTAAAAGACTCAAATAAAATTTACACAAGTATTGTAAACAAATTTTTTTTTAAGAATCCGTTTAAAATTTAAAAGTTTTATAAATGGATGCAAAGCAGAGTAACATTTCTAAAGATTCTGTAGGGATTGAACACCCCACGTTGAGTGTTTGTGAATTGTTGACATTGTTTCATGGCAATGAGGAGAATGTGAAGTATTACTTAAGTCTGAGAGAAAGTTTAATGGTGCTCAAATCGGCGGGCGGTCATTGCTGGTGTGATCCAAGAGACGAGGCGCTGAGAAACATGCTGGACGCCAAGAAGTGGAAGCCTGAATTAACTTTGAGACCTGTGGCTTCAGAGGAAGTCGATGGCTGTGGCTTTACCAGCAAACAAACAGCACTAGAGGATGTCTTGACGAGTGAGGATGGGTTAGGGAAAAATGGGAATGCTGGTGAAAGTCCTGCGGGTGATGCTGGAATGTCTTTGGGGAAACAAACTACTGATAGGTGAGGAGTTGTTTCAAGACAATGACACATATTTTTTTTAAAATGTCACATGAAGGTTTTTAAAAACTCAAAGTTTCTACATTTATTTGGTTAGACAACAGTGTACTAGTTCATGCACTAAAATCTTGACAATTTTTTAGGTTAAATGTTTGTTGAACCTTTATAATCTGTAAAAATATTATTTATGCTAATTTATTCTAGTCATGTGCTTATTGAGTTTGGCAATCCCACTCTTTCTAATTCTTTGCAGTGACAGTTTTATCTGTGGTGTGGATGGATGCAATCAAACATTCAATTCAGTTGCCAAGTATGTGTCCCGATAAACCTCATGAAATCATTAGCTGTTGTGTTTGAAAATTATAATGTTATTACATACCTGTTTACTCTTACAATTTTGAGGTGTATACATATATATACTGTATGTTTATTTTTTACTATTAAGATACTGTATAGAATGATTTTAAGACTTTGAGGGTAAACAGGTCTGTTATTACTTTAATTCTTGAACATTTAGTCATTGGCCGTCCTATTTTATACATGTGTTATGTATATAGTATAAGGCTTGGGCCGTAAGGTAATTCTTTCACTGCTTATCTGAAAATGAAATAATGTGTGTCTTTCTGCGTTAAAATTAACAATCATGAAAAAAAAAGATCATTTGGGTATAGTTAGAGTTGCTAGTATTATGTCGTGTGAAAATAAAAGTGCAGGTCCAGTGTTATACTGTTTATCCACAGGTATGAGTCGCACTATCACAACAGTCATAATTTCAAGTGTGCCACCTGCAAGCGGACGTTTGTGTCCAACTTTCTACTGGACATTCACCTCCAGGAAAACCACGATTCCTACTTCCAGATCCTTTCTCCCAGGATCGACATGGTAAGATTTTTATCCTAACAAATGAATATCATCAATGGCGCTACATCCAGTGCAGGACTCTGACCTGCTCCGTCGCATCCTTCCATTCAGACTGGTCTCTGGCTGTTTATCTCCATGGGCAAACCATCGGCTGATGTAAACCTATCTGTACACCATAGTTCATCTCATTCTTGGTCGACCTGGTGAGCCATCGGCCACTTTGGCAACTCAGTACATTTCAGGTGGAACTAAAATAATATCCTTGTCCACGCATATGTCAAAATCCATTCATGTCCATCCAATTTTCTGTTTTTTTAATTTTTTTTTTCTCCATGACAGAGCTCTGATTGGTAGCTGCCTTGTATTAGGTCAGGTCCTTAGTCCTTCTAAATGCCAAGTCCTTCTAAATGCCATTACTGACTGTAAGACGCAGATTGCTGACTTTGGTCTGCCCAGTGTATTTTATTTCCCCAGTACCCACCATCCGATGGAGGTGCCCAATGGGAACTCAGCCTCTCCACTGCCACAAACCACTGAGTCAAATCTGTGGTAATTAGTGAGATGAAAATGCATAGATTTATAGGATGTTGTGTTTAAGGCCAGGGCTATGGGTTGTAGCAGCATACAGATGAACATAATGTTTAAGGCCAGGGCCATGAGCTGTAGCAGCATACAGATGAACATAATCCAAAAATATTAAAAGCATTATGCATTGTAATAAACAACAATTTACAGATGAAATTGCTTGGTTTTTAAAATAATAATTGAAGGACTGCATTCAAACTATGTTGAAGCTTGAATCAAAAGACAGGACAACTAAGTCTTGTCATACTTCTATTTGTCCTGTTCACTGAAGAAGGCTCTAAGCTGAAACGTTCACATCTTATTGTCCTGTCTTTTGATTCAAGTTTCAACATACCTTGTTCTACTATTTCATTAGTTTTTTTAGAGCTGGGATGTTAGTAATTCATGCTAGTTACAAGTATTTCTTATCAATCATCAATTTCAAATTGTATCATATTTTGTCAGTGGTGTCTGGTAGAAAGCTGTCTCCTATCAATCATCAAATCCAAATTCTATCATATATTAGTACCGGTGTCTGGTAGAGAGCTGTCCCCTGAAGTTCAGAACCCAAGAACTGCGTAAAGACCACCTAGTTACACAACACAAGTATCCAGCCAATTTTGCGTTTCACAGGCCTCTCAAGTCAAAGTAAGGACTGAAGTGATTTCTAATCAATTCTTGAACTCTGTGTAAACCATAATAAGTACCCGATCTTTTTGTCCAGAAATGGCAGCATGTTTGTACCTTTAATATTACACTTGCATTGAACTATGTAGAGATGCCTTCCTTAAATGGCCACTAAGGACACAGTACATTATTAAAGTGGCCCATGCCATTCATTTATTGAACCTTTTTAATACCGTAAGATTCAGTTTTATCATACTTTTATCAACATCTTCAATTTAATTGAAATTAAATACATTGAAACATAAATAGACATAAAAAATGTGTAGGTTTTTTTTTTTTAAATTTTGTTTTAAATATCACAAAATGATGAGTATGAGTTACATTGTGTCATTGTCACTAAGCTGAACCACTTCTATTCATCTTGTCTTATCTGAAATATTTATTGGGGTCAAGATTTTAATAGGATTTTTGTTTGTCCCCAGACCAGATGAAAGTGGAGACAGTGTTAAAAAAACATCTTTAAACTCATCAATGGATGTAGATGTGGACATTGAACAAAATACACAACCAATTACTGCTGGAAAGTCAAAAGGGAACAGCAGCAGGGGAAGAAGTAAAAAGTGAGTATAATAAATTTAGGGTTGTTTAAAAAAAATAGTCTGTCAATATATCAAATATCAGTTTGGAACAGAAAAAAAAACATTTAGATGTTTTTAATTTTTTTAAAAAAAAGGTAAATTAATATCACTAATTAAATTAAATAACATGAAATCGCATGCACCAACATCCATTCCAATATTTGCCAATCTCTTGTGAAGTTATAAATTATAATGTATTTCCGTTAAGGCCGATAAAATCAATATTTATTTACCGTATTTTACGGACTATAAGACACACTTTTTTCTTCAGAAAAATTGCCTCCAAAATTCAGGTGCGTCTTATACTCGAAATTAATATAAAAATGTTATTTTAAAAAAATTTGCTTAAAATTTAAGGTGCTTCTTATAGTCCGTAGCGTCTTATAGTCCTTAAAATAGGGTATTTATTTTAAAGTCAAGTTTCTTTAACTGATATTAACAAAGCTAATAAAGATTTTAGTTTTTAATGTTGTACTGTGTAATAATTGGACTTAGCTTTACGTAAATCATGTTTTGATAATTGAAGTTCCATTTTCCATGATTTAACTTTAAAAAAAGAAATAATTAATTTTTTACATTTTGTTAAAATGGTTTTGTGCTCAAATTCAAAGCCTCTGAGCCAAAGTGTCTGTAATCTTATATGAGTTATCTTATCGCTAGAAAATAACAAATCATACCCAAAGAAAATTTTAAATAAATGACTTATTGTAGCTTAAGATTTTTAACACCTGAAGGAAAAGTTGAACACGGTGTTAAACAAATTATTACAAGTCCCATTGATTTATGTAGAATCAAGTGTCAGAAAAACATCTCTTCTTTTTGGATTTTAATTTAATTAACGGTGACTTAGTAAATACCCAATATATTGCTTGAAAACTGGCAATTAAATTACATTTATATTGAAGGTTTCAATAGGCTAATTTACGAATACTTGTAATGCTTGTCACAGCAATGGCACTGGAATATCCTCTTGACATTTGATGAGTTTCATATTGTATGATGTTGAGGTACAAAGATCTGACTCGGTGTGTGCTTCTTTAGGGTTCCATCAACCATCTGCTTTGGACGAGGTGCCCAACGGGGATTTCAACATCGCCCCCGGGGAGCAAAAGGCAGTCACTGGCATCAGAGTGCTAGCATGGACATGGATACAACTGTGGATATTGAGAAAGTGGATATGAGTGACCTGGGGGATTGTCTAGTGGATTCATGATGACAGTTTTGAAAAATAATATATTTATGTTTTATTTTATTCTGTTGTTTTATTTAATTAATAACATTTGAAATTTTATTTGTTTTTGACTCATTTAGAAACTGTTATGTGTGATAAAACTAAATGATTGTTGAAGTGCTGGATTTAGCTGGTCATGTAAAATCAACATAACAAAACTGTACAGATCTTAATGAGGCAAGACTAACATAACTGAAATAATACATACAACTAAGTACAGGATTTTCCAACGGATTTGAGATTAGAGATTGATTCCTCTGATGTTCCAAACTGACAACAAGAGGAAATCTGTGGTGATTACATTGTCTTCTTTCACCTTAAATTTTTAAAATAAGTAATAAAAAAACAATGAATGATAACATTCCGTTAAACTTAAACATTTAAAATATTAAATTTAAAGTAATTATTCAAACATTGAAAGCCAGCAATCCTGTAACATGGAACCAGTGTGCATTAGTAGTAAATAGTGCATAAATAACACAGGGATTTAATGAAGGCTTCATTTGTGCACATACTCTGGGATCACTCTGATATATGTTAATTGGCAATTTTTAGTTGTCCGCTGAGGATAATGAATTCTCTTCTCAGAATCTTTGCAATAGAATTTAGTCAAATAAGATTAAGTATTGCACCAACGCTTGTACTTGTCAGCCAGTGCTTCCCAAACTTTTCAATCTGGCAACACACATGTTTTAGGCATACATCATTTCATGAGACAGTTTCACTAGTATAGCAGCTGTTAAACTGACCCATTTTAAGAAGGTAACACATTAACTTTCAATGAGTGTAATATGACAATGTATGATGTCACAACATATCTCATGAAAACCTTTCATTTATATTTAGGATACAATTTTGAAATGCAAATCCAACAGCAAAATCAATCTCCTCATACATCATTTAAATAGGTTCCGCTTGTACAAAACATTTTTGCATTGGGCCTAAAATACTGCCCCTTCATATAGATTAAAATAGTGCCATCCAGGTTGGATTGCACCCCCCACCACACCAGTCCTCCTACGCCACTGCCAATCATTTGCTATTTCAGCTTATACTACCGGTACTCATGGTTCAGTAAGTGAAAAGATCATCATTCAGTTGAAAGACATTGATTCCATTCTCCGATCAGTTTGTGTTTATTAAGCACATGGGAAGTAAGGATGAACTTTCTCTTGGAATAATGTCAAATGGTCCACAATTAGTAAGCTTTTAATCAGATTTTAGCTCGCGCTCAGCTGTTTTGGAATTACTTTTACCCAATTTTCTTCTTTTCATTTCCCAATCACTGTCTTGTCTCCCATAGCACACATTTGATATACCCTTGTCATTTTCTTATTTTAATTGAATGCTGGTGTTTATTTTATTCAAATATTAAATTTGTCAGCAAGATTAAGAGGTGGCATATTTCATACACCAATGAGATTTTTTTTTCTTCTGAATTTAATTCAAAAAATTAATTTTGCTTATTAATATTATCGTACAAGAATGCAAGCATCTGACCTCTAGTTCTTATATATTACAAGCACCTCATCCATGTCAGAACCAATGAATTTCTGAAGATGCACATCAGTAAGTTTTGCCCTGAACTCTGACTTGTTAAATTTGATAGTGGTTAAAGAGCTTTTCACACAGATAGGTACTCCCAAAAGACACAGGATCCACTTGAACAGCCAGGATATCTCATAGAAGGTGGAAGGCAAATCTCTTAATACTTAGCACTGTCTTCAGAATTACACTGAAGATCAAAAGCGCAAAAGGAAAAAATGTGTGTGGGGGGGGGGGGGGAAGGGGGCGTGCGCTTGGCATCCTCCACATTGAAGTTGAAGGAGAAAGGGTCATTAAAGTATGTGAAGTGGGTCGAAATTGAGATGCAAGCTTCGACCACACATCAATCAACAAACTGTCAGGGCAATCTAAGATAAAGTCATACAACATCATTGTCTTGCTTAGGCGCCCCACGCTTTTTTAGTCACACAACTCTGAAGGTTTGGTGGACAATCATGTTAAACATTTTAGTACATTTGTGGAAAGGCGTATTTTAAACAATATTTTTGTATATTGTTTTATTTTGAACGTTTCCAGTCAAAGTGTGCTGTGCAAAGTTTCAGCACAATTTAAGATCAGAAAGTGGGTCGAAATTGAGATTAATGATTTGACCCGCAGAGGTCAATTAGGGGTCAGTGGAGGTCACTGGTGATCAACTGATTATGAAGAGTTGTATTTTCATCGGGGGTTGGGTAAGGGTAAAAACTTTCAGCTTATATAGAGATCTGGAAGGGGTTGCAAGATTTGACTTAGACTAAGTTAGATAGACGGATAATAATTGAGATGGACAAACAGACAAAATTGAAATGCAATATTTGACACGGACAAACCGACAAAATTGAAATTGCAAGATTTGACACAGATAAAAATTGAGATGCAAGATTTGACACGGATAAACAGACAAAATTGAAATGCGAGATTTGACACAAACAAACAGACAAAATTGAAATGCAAGATTTGACACAGACAAACAGACAAAATTAAAATTCTAGATTTGACACAGATAAAATTGAAACGCAAGATTGAAACACAAAACTGGGATTCGATAACGCGAAAAGAGCTACAAACTGACATTTTCTCTAAGACTCCAGACAATATGAGTAAAGAGTACAATTTAGAAAAAAACAAACAAACATGTTTTGTGTTCGGTTAGTGAGATATTGACAAATAACAATAATATTACGTGTTTACAACACTACAAAGCTTATCAGTTAGTTGTCATTGCTAAATTATCCTAGAGCCAACGACTTATTATGTTTGTTTTTTTTGTTGAAAAAACCTAATTGCGCATTTAATTATTTCGCTATAAGAAAAGACCCCATCAAAGCAGACATCATTCTCTGACGTCACCAGAATGATATAAAAATGATGACAGTATCAGCTTTCATATTTTTGTTTTAATTATTTCCTTAGGATGATTATTGAATATGATTTATAAAAAAGCGGGCATTTTCCAAAATAAAATTACAATTGTCCTCATTAATTTGTTAATTATAAAGATTTTTGTGTTCAGCAATCATATTTTTTATTGTCACCCCCCACCCGACCATATTTTATTTCTTTTTTTGTTTATGCCTTGTCATTAGTGGTTCTCATCCATTTAGTTAGTTGTCCCACCTTCGGGGGATTACGCTTATACTTTATACTCTATAGAGATTGACAAGGATGCTGTTTCTAAATGTTTTTTTTTTTACCTTCAAAGTATCCAACGAGGGCGCATTAGTATTATATTTTGAAAAAGAAATTATTTCTTATAGGGCATTATATCAAGTCATATGAAGCACGCGATAGAGCTAGGAGGACATCAAGAAAGGTGCAGGTTGGAAACCCTTGGTGTAGATTTGGTCTTAATGGGGTACAGATAGCAGAGTTTGATACCCTTGGTGTAGATCTGGTCTTAATGGGGTACAGATAGCAGAGTTTGAAACCATTGGTGTAGATCTGTTGTCAATGGGGTACAGATAGCAGAGTTTGAAACCCTTGGTGTAGATCTGGTCTTAATGGGGTACAGATAGCAGAGTTTGATACCCTTGGTGTAGATCTGTTCTTAATGGGGTACAGATAGCAGAGATTGATACCCTTGGTGTAGATCTGTTCTTAATGGGTACAGATAGCAGAGTTTGATACGCTTAAAATAGATTTGGTCTTAATTGGTACAGATAGCAGAATTTGATACGCTTAATATAGATTTGGTCTTAATGGGTACAGATAGCAGAATTTGATACGCTTAATATAGATTTGGTCTTAATGGGTACAGATAGCAGAATTTGATACGCTTAATATAGATTTGGTCTTAATGGGTACAGATACCAGAATTTGATACGCTTAATATAGATTTGGTCTTAATGGGTACAGATAGCAGAATTTGATACGATACGCTTAATATAGATTTGGTCTTAATGGGTACAGATAGCAGAATTTGATACGCTTAATATAGATTTGGTCTTAATGGGTACAGATAGCAGAATTTGATACGCTTAATATAGATTTGGTCTTAATGGGTACAGATACCAGAATTTGATACGCTTAATATAGATTTGGTCTTAATGGGTACAGATAGCAGAATTTGATACGATACGCTTAATATAGATTTGGCTCTTACATGGTACTATTATATGAAAGTAATTCCCATCGCACCGATTGACTTAAGGAGAGTCGTGCGAAGTAGTGGTGTTCTTTTGAAAATAGTAAATGACAATACACACGCTGGACCTGGTGTCACTGTTCAGACCGTTAACACCGTTTGCGACATGTACAATGTTATGACATATACAAGTTTATGACATGTTCAACGTTATGACATGTATAACGTTATGACAATATATATATATATATATATATATATATATGAAGCAAAACTTCAGCAACACCAACAAACTTGGCCAAAAGTTAAACAAATCGAACAATAAACACAAATGAGAGATTTAAAATTTTTTACATCCGCTAAATTTAAAAAAAAATAAAAAAATATGCATATACTTTTTATCGCAGGAGTTGGGGAGGGGGTGTATTATTTTAAAAAATATATTTTCTGATCGAGACGAGGTGTGGTGCTTCTAAAATGTTAGGTGGACCCGACTGAGTAACATGGAGGAAACAAAAAATGTCACAAAAAGTACACCATTGTCCTAAATAACGGAACCATTACACGGGGTGAGGCAGATAACTCTGTTTTGCCAAGTGGAACTCCTATTCGTAACACATAATTCCCCCATGCACCCCCCCTTATTTTTTCCTGATTATGTGTCCAGCCTTCAGAAGTCAACAGATACAGTTTCTTTAAATAGCAGACACGTGAGCTACTACAGCATTAGGTGTGTTTTTGGGTGTTTGTGTGTGTGTGTCTGTCTGTGTGTGTGTGTGTCGGGGGGTGGGGGTTGGCTGGAGTTTTAGGGCAGTCGTCCAGTGAACATATCAACATTTGCTATCACACTACGCGAGACACGATGTCGATACACTCGTCTGCTAGACCCTGACTTCCCTTTCATCCACCCCTACCTCCGACCCCCACCACACAATCCAATTTTTTCTCTCTCACGATTTTAAAAAAAACTTTCAAAAAAGCGTCTGTGTCCCTGTTAGGCAGCAAAGGGTTAACAGACGGACTTATCATGGTTATTTTGAATGTACAGATATCAGTTAAATTTCACACTAATTAATGTGTCCATTTGTCATGCTTAGTGAAGTAAGCAGACGAACAAGGTAGCTTGAAAGCTTCAAATAGAAAGACGGGACAGTAAAAGAGGAAAGTTTTTCTTTTAAAACCGTTCATATTAACTTCAGTTTTGTTCGTGGGTGGCTGGCTGGGTGGCAAAATCTTCGGAGGGCTAGCTGACCCACTTCCTGTCCATCTATCGAGCTGAAACTTGGCACATAGACTCCGTGCCGATGACAACACATTATTTCAAATTTTTAGTCCCACCCCCCATACCCAACCCCCAAAAATCGACCTTTCTTCCAGGGAAGATGAAGGAAATATATTACCACTGAATTCACGAAATTAAAGTCCCGATTACTGCGCTAAATGAGATTCTTTATTTTTAAAAAAAATATCGCAAGTGCGTTTGGTGCGTAATAATTTCTTTTTTTTTTTTTTTTAAATAGTTGGTGAAATAAATCTGCGGGTGGGTCATTATAATATTAATATTGTTCAGGGGCGTGAAAAAAAATTGCGTTTGCGAACATTGGGGGGGGGGGGGGGGGGGGGCACTCATTGGGATTCTTATAAAGTGCGTTACTTGTTTGCATGTTTTGTCAAATATTTTCAGCCCCGGTCCCAAGTGCTCGATGTTACAGCCCCGGTCCCAAGTGCTCGATGTTACAGCCCCGTCCCAAGTGCTCGATGTTACAGCCCCGGTCCCAAGTGCTCGATGTTACAGCCCCGGTCCCAAGTGCTCGATGTTACAGCCCCGGTCCCAAGTGCTCGATGTTACAGCCCCGGTCCCAAGTGATCGATATTACAGCCCCGGTCCCAAGTGATCGATATTACAGCCCCGGTCCCAAGTGCTCGATGTTACAGCCCCGGTCCCAAGTGATCGATATCACAGCCCCGGTCCCAAGTGCTCGATGTTACATTTTACAAAGGATTTATAAGAAACACTTTTTTTTAAAGGGTTTGTTTAATTGTGTTTCTTTTATTGTCCTGGATTTCTATTTCAAGTTTCCACACCGCCCCCCCCCTTTTTTTTTTCATCTATCGTATTCACTCAGCTTGAACACATTCCTTCAGTTATTATCCTTTAGTAAAGGAATGGTTTTCGCACTTTTACGTGCATGAGTTTAATGCTGTTAACCCTATCTATTTTAGGGATCTACACAAGACCTTGGCAATAACTCTCTTTTTCCCCACTCTCCGAATCACTGTTTCTCATAGGCTCTTTACCTTTTCTATATCTAATCTTTATAATTCATAGTATTTTAATTGCGCAAATAAAAAAAAAGAAAAGGAAGCAAAGGGAGATTCGTTAAAAGAAATAATTCCGAAAGATATATTATCAATATGGACGCTAGTGTTCCAATGTTTTAGTCCTAGCTAAGCCCTTGCAATTAAGTATGAAATGTACTGATTGTGGGGAAAAAAAACATGTTAAAGAAAACAAAATAAACACAAATATTGTTGACCACGAAACACATTTTTTGACCATAAAACAAATCTTGTTGACCACGTAACAAACTAAGACCACTTTAAATAATTGAAGCTAACATTTGTAATTTAAAAATAAAATAAAATTCGCGGAAAATTGAAAACATTTTCAGAATTTGCAGCCGCGACAATAAAGTTTGTTATTAACAACTACACCCTTTGTGGCATATTGCACATCCTCCGGGAACACCCGATCAATGCATTAAGACGCAGATGCAAGGAAACTATTGGACCTACCCAACACGCCTACGCCAGCCTAGCACTGCCTTACATCGGGCCGCCTATCCATTATCACCTCGCCAATGTTTTTAATTGAAGACCCATTAACCAGCCATTTAGCTGCGGTATTAGCCCCGCTGTCCCTTTAAAGGGAATCTGCCATAATTCAAGGACTTTGTCGGGCATCGATCGAAACTCTGAAAAGAGCTGCCATCGCTGATATAGACAGCACTTAAGGATGCGCAGGGATAGAGAGACAAATATGCGTCTGAGTGAGCGATGAGAAGGAGGGAGTTGTTGATGAAGAGGACGGGAGGAATCTCAAAGCTGAAGAAAGGCCGACTGAGGTAAAGAAGAGGGGAAGATCATCTGTGTGAGAGGGATAAGAGTATGGAGAAAAGAGAGGGGAGTATGGAGAAAAGAGAGGGGAGTAAGGAGAAAATGGAGGGGAGTATGGAGAAAAGAGAGGGGAGTATGGAGAAAGGAGAGGGGAGTATGGAGAAAGGAGTATGTAGAAAAGAGAGGGGAGTATGGAGAAAGGAGTCATAGGTATGGAGATGGAGCAAAAAGAAACGCATTGCGATGAATAAAACAAAATCCTCCTTATCATGACAGTTGGGTAAAGAGAATGCGACGAAGTAGTAGGAGAAAGATGAGATTTGAGGTGGTTGGTAGGGGAGGAGAAAAGGAGGAGATTGTTGAGAATTTGAACGAAAAATAATCAAGAGATGAGAAAGAATGCATCGGGATGGGAGAAATAGAGTACAGGAGAGAGGGAAATAAATGGTATGAGAAGAGAAGGATGTAAAAATAACGATAATCTCAGAGAAAAAGTCAGAGAGAAGAGAGCGAGGGAGAATCAGACAGAAAGAATCTTAGTAAAAAAACAGAGAAGGGAGATAAGGAGAATGTGTGTGTGAGAGAGCGAGAGAGAGGGTGAAAGAGGGGGAGTAATAACATTAATGAGGAGGGCAGAACCAGAATAGTGATAACTTTCCAATGAAGAATTGTCACCGTCAGAGGAGGGAGGGTGAGATGAGGCTCAATATGGAGATAGGAAAAAAAAAGGATGGGGGTCACTTCATCTGGGTTCAACATGGTTTGAGTAAGCAGATGGGGGTCACGTCATTTGGGTTCAACATGGTTTGAGTAAGCAGATAGGTGTCACTTCATCTGGGTTCAACATGGTTTGAGTAAGCAGATGAGTCATGGCGTTGGGGACGCAGTTGATGCATATTAATGAGATGTAAAATAGAGGAAGAAGTAAGTGGATAAAAGTGGCAAGTGGAGTACTTTGGCAACTAAGAGGAATGCACTTGAGAAAAACAAAGCTTCGTACGTGTAAGAAGCAAAGATATATAAGAAATATACTATACAAGGATATAAGATATATAAGACACAAAAATATATAGATAAGAAGATATACAAGATATTTAAGATATATAAAATACAAAGATATATAATTTATATTAGATATAAAGATATATAAGATATAACAAATATAAAAGATATAAAATATATAAAGATACAAAGATATATAAGATTCGATGTAGAATAAAGAGAATTAAGCTGCTAGAGAGAAAGAGGACACACGAGGAAGTCATCGGAGTATGGAATGAATTGTACACATTTTAATTCTATTTATCAAGACAGAGACATTGCATGGAAACTGACATAAATGTTTTTTTTATAAAGGAAACAAGCAAGATACGACAGAAGATTACGCAAACTGATGAACGACACAAGATGATAAAGTACTGTCATAACATTGGATGGTGTTGGTGAAAGATGGTAAGGGCTGCCCTAACAAGAGACGGTGTTGGTGAAAGATGGTAAGGGCTGCCCTAACATGGGACGGTGTTTGTGAAAGATGGAACAGACTGCCCTACCATTGGATGGTGTTAGTGAAAGATGGTAAAGACTGCCTTAACATTGGATGGTGTTGGTGAAAGATGGTAGAGACTGCCCCAATATGGGACGGTGTTTGTAATGGGGTTAATGCAATGCAATTTTGTATCTATTAAACAACCTCAGTTAAGAGTCGCTGTGGCCTGGGACCTGTTACTGCCGGTCGATGAAAGAAACATCAAAGTGTCGTTAGTAACGTCCTAGAATAATGTGAGTTCTTTTTTTTTTTGTGTTTGTTGTTTAATGGGAAATTAAAGATTCTGGTCTGTTCGACGATTGGATACTTTTGAAATGTGATTTATTTTAGGGTTACTTTAATGGTGACTCTTGAAGAAAAAAAGGAGACATGGGTTAAGAACCACAACATAGAAAATCGGAGGAGTGTTGGGGGAGGTAGGTAGACTTAACAAATAGTCTAAATCTATTATATTTTGTTGAAATTTTTAGGATGTACGGTAAACCATTTAAAAAAAAAAAGAGAAAAAGAACCGCAACAAATTACAAATAACTTAAAAGGTTTGCGTGTCCGACCGACTCAGCCACAACTTCAATCAACTTCTGTCCATTTATTTTTAAACTGAAAAAATGAAATATATGTTTATATCTCGTTATTATTGCACAAGTTAATCTGCCGTTAAATAGATTACACCGTTCACTTAATGTTATTCCTTGTGCACGTTTGGTTGTTTTGCATGGAGAGTTGGGGGGGGACAAAGAAATGCTTACCCGGAACGATAAAATAACACCATGCCGTGATCCATTGAACAGATTCAGAAGTGCATCAAATACAACTCTGACTTGTTTTGTACATTACGTTGGCAATAAAAAACAAATCACACACTCCACATTAATTTTGTAAACATTACATCTAAACTATATTATGAAAGGGGAAGAAAAAACAAAAGAAAAGAACTCTTAAACGTTAATTCGAACTCTTAAACTTGAGATGTTCCCCCCTGAAATAATGGAGTTTGGTTGAATACCGGTACTAATAAGCCGTGATGCATAGAGTAGTTTTTTCTTGAAGAAAATATGGAAGCATAACAATATTTCAATATACACGCTCGTCAGTTACTCTTGTAACCAGTGAGATATCCTCATCAACACCATGCACAAAGAGATTGCAAATCCCATCTACATTCATAGGAGCCATAATGATCAATGAATTGATCGTGGGCCCTTAATATATAGAAGAAGAAGAAGAATACCATTCAGATGATCGCAATGAATTATTCATTATGTATGGCCTTAATTAAAATATTTATACATGATTTATGTGTGATATAACGTATCAGGTCTTTCGAAATTAATGTATTTGCAATAATTCAACATTAGCGTTTTTTGATGCCACCTGAAGCTGCTGTTTCCATCAAAGTTTTCTTTTTCTTTTACGACTTCCACTCGTCTTCATTGTAATCTAATCCCATTCTATATATAGAATAAAGAACACCGCGTTTTCGAACACTGCTTTTAAACGATTTATCAACTATTTTTTATTGATGTTCCTCACGTCTGGCATAAGCCAAAGCTCAGCAGAATCAACAAACATGATACATACGACGACATCAGTGAGCAGAGAGAAATGTGTTTAAAAGTATACCTTAACCCTAACCTTAACCTTAACCCCTAACCTTAACCCCTAATCCTAACCCTAGCCCTAACCCTAACCTTAACCTTAACCCCTAACCTTAACCCCTAGCCCTAACCCTAACCTTAACCTTAACCCCTAACCTTAACCCCTAATCCTAACCCTAACCCTAACCTTAACCTTAACCCCTAACCTTAACCCCTAATCCTAACCCTAGCCCTAACCCTAACCTTAACCCCTAACCCTAAATTTAACCCCTAACCCAAACCCTAACACTAACCTTAACCCTTAACCCTAACCCTAACCCTAGCCCTAACCCTAATTATATTGTGCGAGGATTTTAAAGCTATAACTATAAACAATTTTCTAAAGTCATTTAAAATAAATATATATATATTTAAAAAAGCACATTATATGTAGTAGTAGTTAACTATTGTTTCAAAAATAAACATTATTTATAACTTCTGGAAATACCAGACATCTGAAAATTAATTCCAAACCCATAGAATATTTAATTTTTTTCAGGCCTTGTATAATAGATTCAACTTTAGTGCACATATCAAGATTTTTAGCCCGCCCACACAAAGGGGTCGTTCATAAATTACGTCACGCTTCTAAATTTTTTTCGAACTCCACCAGCCCATCGCAAACTGTCACAAATCTAAGAACCACTCCCCCCCCCCCCCCAACACACTTTCTTTTCACTTTCGAATTTTTAAAAAATGCTAAAAAATTAACAACTAATTAAAATTTAATCTAAAACTTAATTCAATATTAATTTATTAAATGTACAAAAAAAGTGATATCTTCTGTCAGAATACATCCATCACAACATAAAGGCGAAAGTCACTGTCAATTTCAGGTTTTATTTGTTTGATAAAAAATATATATTATGTCTGACGTCACCCTCGATCTTTGTCCCCCCCCCCCCCCTATCTCGATATATGTAAAGATCGAATTATAATGTTCTCAAAATGAAAAATTTCCTACAATGTCGATAACAAGAAAGCTAACATCAGCAGCATAAACAGCTGTCTACAAGTTAGTTCTAAGTGGGTGACCAGGTCATTAGAAATAGTCAGGAACTGTGTCCATATAAATCATCAGCCTCTCCCAACCCTGATGGCCACCTCTGATCACCAGAGGCGTCCACCTCCCATGTTCTAATTGTTAGTTGGGTTTGTGTGGGTTACGTTGGCGGTAGACCAGCCCTGAGCAATCCTCGCGTCTCCGGTAAAACGGATCGAGACGTGTCACTGCATGTCGGTAACTACTTGGGACACTGGAAGATCTCATAGACATAAAGGGAGAATCTGGCACAAGAGATGTACATCATGTAAAAGGGGGGGGGGGGGATTCTTTTTGTAGTAAAATTCCCGATGTAATTTTTCTTAAATAAACATTGATGTTTAAATATTTGATATATTCTTATAGATGTAAAAAAAATATTTTTTTATTGAAAAAGTTATTACGTCACCCCATAGATCACGTGGTTTATTTCATCAAATAGAAGAGGCTCATTAAATTATATCTGATGGTAAAGGAACAATTTCCTAATCTGAAATGTTTTATCGCATAAATCAGTGCATTCTCGCCATTCTTCTGTTTTTTGTAACTGACCGTGTAAAAAAAAAAGACTTCTAATACCATATATTGTATAAATGAGCTTAGAAGAATGTATGATACAACTTTAGAAAGGCCGTTCAACAGAACCGCTGAAAACAAGTTGGATGGTTAGATAATAATCTAGGACATGTCTAACCTGTGACGTCACTGGATGTTGGTGTCACCCAGTTCCGTAAACCCATTTTATCACCATCACCACCCCCTTCCGTTTCCAAGAGTCTCCATGGACCTTCTCTGAGTCTGTCTGTTGTGGTGGCGTCATGATCTGTCTCGTGACACTCTGTGTGGTAGCGGCCTCATCCAGGACACCCTGGTTTTCTTGCCCGCTCTTGCATTTAACTGGGTTTAGTTATGACACCGTCATATTTGCTGTTTCCCATTAGGTGTCACGTGCGCCCCTAGTGTGGGTGTCGCACAAAGCGGGCCGAAACCCCCCTCCCCCGCAACCGATAGTGACTCTGCTACAGCAAATTAATATGTTACAAGACCTGATCTGCAAGGACTAGGAGCTTCCATTGTGCAAGGCTCTTCAGAGTTCCAACGAAGAAGTTTGGAAATCAGTGCGGATTTACACGACAGTTGTTAGGTTGTCTAGTATAAATAAATTACATTTTAAAAGACGTGACGATTAGAGAGTATGCGTGATGGACGCTGGGGGAGGGTAGAGTTTATGATGATAGCAAGTTCAAATCAACAGGACAAAATATGTGAAAGGAAATAAATAAGAGGAAACGTAGGAAATACATGCAGCTGTTTACTTTTATGCACGGGAAATATACTTGGTTAAATAAAAACATGGAACTCGACCAGACACATTTTGATAAAAGGATTAAAGGAAATGTATTATATTTTGGTTACAAAATCATAAAACAATTAATGTGTAAATTTTGTTTTTTTAAATAAAAATTATAGACATGAATCATGCAAATTACTAAACTTAAATATAAAAATAATAATTGTATTCATGAATATAAAAAAGCAACAACAACCTAACAGGAAACAAAAGCATATGGGGTAAATGTACAAAAAAAAAAACAACAATATAAAATATGAAACAATAACATAACAACAACTCAACAAGAACACCCAAGAAACCAACTCAGTTCACATCAAGAAAGTCAAGCAAATTATCGAGACTCGAGACTCACTACTGTTAGATTCGAGCATTTTGGCATTGGAAAACACGAGAACTTTATAATTAAATCTCAATTAATAACAAACAAACTAGTCTTGTTGTCATAATCAGGATTTTTCACTGAGTATATGTAGAAATATTATCACATTATTGTACTGATGGGTTTCAAATCTATTTTTATTAAAGGGTAATAAGCAAAGAATATAATAATATAATTTTACAGAAATGACCAGTTCCTCACCCCCCACACCGGGCCCCCTCACACAGACGCACACTTACACAAACTACAAACAAGCACAGCCCACTTAGAAATGAAAAAAAGAGTGGGTGCGGGGGGGGGGGGGGGGGGGGGATTTCCAGCCTTTGGCCACCATACAGGAACAGGGGTAAACTGAACTACTCTTGTGTCGCACAGAGTGGTTGCCCCTGGCCCGAGGGACCACCGATTGGTGGAAAAAAAAAATAATTCAAGAACATTTTCTGAAGTGCTTAGCCCGCTTATTTGAGGGCGACGAATTGATAGCTCGGCAGCTAAGAGGTTTACAGCAATTAATTTAGGATTCAGGCCCGTATGTAAGAGTCTAATCAATTGTAAGGAGAGACGCTTTACTAGGAGATATCGAGTGGAGAGAGGGGAAAAAAAAACTACAACCTGTAATGGGAAGTACAACGGGAAATAGGGTTATTTTTAGATTTATATTCTGATTGTTGAAATTTGTCAGTGCACTGGTTACGCGTGGTTATTTTTGTCTGTCTTTTAGAATGCACTGGTTGAACTTCTATGGACTTTTTTCTTGCTTTGCACAGCGTATTGGTACAACTATAGTGATTTATTTGAAATTCCTTGGCTACACGCGAGGGTCTGAATTAGATGAATGACTTATTCAATAAGGATAATAAACTCTCATGTTTACAAAGCCGAGAAACTTGAATTTCTTCGTTTCTAAGGACAAACAAAACCCAACAACAATACAATTTGGGAAGGAATCATATTTATTTGCGATTGGTTAATTATTCTACAATATTATTTGATTTAACTCAGCTATTTAGTCTCCCAAAGGTGGGTAATAAATTTTGACCCTACAACGGAGCTGACTATTGATAAATAGTAAATAATTAAAGCTGTTATCAGTCATATAAGACAAGATGTCTCCGATTTGGTTAAAAAAAAAACTATTCTAAAATCGTCTGATTTCAAAGGCAAATGTCTTTAAAATAATATCTTAGTCAAAATTGGAAGCACAATGTTAGTATAAGGATGATGTGACCGAAGGTACGTCCGTCTAGGAGATTGGGTCCATTCTCTAGCCACAGACATTAGTTTTCAGAGTCAAAAACTCCGGTTCTTCAGCTCCTGGAGAGCCGATACTTATAAAGTCTCCTCGCTCTTACAAAGCCGATAGTTTAAAGAGAAACACAAGGCGGTCCAACAATGTATCATGTCATACTATCAGTTTATTTACTTCATCGCGGTATACTGGAAAAGTCAGTTAGAATGAACAAAAACTCCAATAGAAAAACTACACAAAAGAATTAGGCTAATGCTCATCTGTGGTACCTCATTTCATTAGGTTAGTTAGGATAGATTTAGGGTTCAGGTTAGGGTGAGGGATAGATTTAGGGTTCAGGTTAGGGTGAGGGATAGATTTAGGGTTCAGGTTAGGGTGAGGGATAGATTTAGGGTTCAGGTTAGGGTGAGGGATACATTTATGAAGTTTTTTCATTATTTTTAAACGTTTTATTCCCAATTTTACGGGTCGTGTCAACCAAGATGGCGGCCATGTTAAAAAAACGCGGTACCAGTAGCGTTCAATTACCAAGAATGACTAATTTGCACTATGTCCAACATCACTCACAAAACACACTCTGGTCGAATCCACTCTCAATAATAAAACTCTCTCTCCCCCTAATAATAATTTCTCTCTCTCTCTTATACCCTCACAGACCATGCACTCGAGATATCAACAAACATAGCTAACATTAGTTCACCACTATAATTTTTCCCCAACTCACAACACTCACCCCCCACCCTTTTTTTCCCCAAACATACACAGAAAAGGTAAGCACACGATCTGACCGTGACAGATGATACAATCTTAATTATGAATAAAAAAAGCAAAGCATTGGACTTTGGGCTTTGAATAGAATTCCTCAACGAATGTACATATATAAACGTTTGTTGTTATCAATGAAACAAAGAACTGCGACAATGTGGACATCACTACGAGGAGATGGACAACAAAGAACTACGACGATGTGGACATCTAAAGCTGCGTGGAGATGGACAACAAAGAACTACGACGATGTGGACATCTAAAGCTGCGTGGAGATGGACAACAAAGAACTACGACAATGTGGATACCTAAAGCTACAAAGAGATGTACGCAACGCTGACATTAAAAAGTCGACACCACTGACGAAGACTTCACCACAAGGATTCATTGCTTTTCATCCCTCAGGGCCCAATATAGACACACTTAAAGCCCCCTAACTCTATAAGACCCATGTGAAAACTGTCACGGCCCATTATTTTTTAACTCGTCCCCAGGATGGATCCCAGCCCTGGCCATTCTGCTCAACGCTCCAGTCACGATGAAATGAAAGAACCGAGCTAAAACACGGTCAGATAAAATGTTCACGCAACCCGCCTCAAAGCTGCTGAATAATTCATTGAACAAAAAACCAAATATATATATAGATATTTGCATAAAAGTTATTATAACATCCGCTCATTAGATAAATTAGGTTATGTACTGTTTTATTTGACTTCTGTAAAGGAAACCATGAGCCAGTGAGACATGTTGTAGTATTCGGGCAGCCATGAGCCAGTGAGACATGTTGTTAGCCGAAATAACATAAAATATTTATTATATTTTTTTTATTAAAAAAAAAAAAGAAAAGAAAAGACGGGCTTCTAAGTTGGAGACGGATTTTTGATATACACTTTTTTTTTGTTCAAATGAACCTGTGTAAACTCGAGATCAAATATTAAAATAAAGGTACATTTCCAGAAGACCTTAATACAGTGAGAGATTAAAACAGATATAATAACACTAAAGAAAGCGGTCTCAGAAATGTTGTGGTTTGTGTAGGTAAATAAAAGTGTAGATTTTGATACTATTTACCTGTGGCTAGATCCTATGAAAGCTGCTCTGATCAGTGTATGGGTCTCATCTGTAATCTTGTTTATGGATAGGTTACGTCGAGTCCAAAATTGGCTGCAATAGGAAGGGTTCGGCCAGGTCAGGACATGGCCAACGTCGATGTAAAGTGACTAGACATTGTCTGGTCTCGAGCTTGTCTTGGTTTTAGGGATCTCTCCGGCCAGTTTGGGAGGATCAGCCAAAGTTGGACGAGAAGTCCTCTTAATATTTAGGCGGCTCTGTATAATTTTATATTTATTGTATACTATCAAATTCTATGTTACGTTTTAAGCCTATAAATTATAGTATCTTATTAATCTCTCAAATCACTTGTTACTATATGTTGTGCTTTTAATGAAGGTTCTAATTACACAACAGTTTGTTATTTCTACGTTTACGGTGATTTTTTGCTCGCTTAGTAATACAGATGCACCAAGTGCAGCTTGGTCACCTGTCAGGGATTTGAAAGACTTGACGTTGTGGACTGGCCGAGTGCCGGGCTTTGTCCGTAACTGCAAGACATTGTTACGTCAACCAGAGTAATCATAAATTAACAGTGCCATATTACTCCATAAACTTGATTTCTAAATGTCAGCTCTGTATTAAATCATATTTCTACCATCTCCATAAATCCCATGTCATATTTCGACCATCTCCATAAATCCCCTGTCATATTTATACCATCTCCATAAATCCCCTGTCATATTTCGACCATCTCCATAAATCCCATATCATATTTCTACCATCTCCATAAATCCCATGTCATATTTCGACCATCTCCATAAACCCCATATCATATTTCTACCATCTCCATAAATCCCCTGTCATATTTCGACCATCTCCATAAATCCCATATCATATTTCTACCATCTCCATAAATCCCCTGTCATATTTCGACCATCTCAATAAATCCCCTGTCATATTTCTAATATCTCCATAAATCCCATGTCATAATATATTAAAATAATAATTTGATAATATTTCACCTTCTATTTGACGTTTGCAACTTATAAATCCCTTCATCTACTTCACCATCGCTGTTTTATAGAGAAACAACCTTTTTTAAAAAAAAGACAAATTGAGTTCGCTGAACACGTACAGTGTTTGATCAGAGGAAAGCCGGCAATGGGAACGAATGGGAGAGAAAGCGAGGTGGTTGCGGTTGAAGGGGGGTGCCAGGGGGTGCCGGAAAAATCGTTGTATCAATTAGCCAAATTAAAGCAAGGGCCGGAGGAGAACAATGCTTTTTTTAGGTCAGTTGTCTTCTCCTGTATCCGGTGGCCTCCCTTGATTTGGCCTACTCCAGTAGCTAATGTAGCAGGTTTACGTTATAACAGGGTATGTCTGTACAACATGGGTGGGCTTCTAATACAACGGGTTGACATAGTACGGGGTATGTCTGTACAACATGGGTTGTCCGTACAACATGGTCGGAAGGAAGGTGTAGGAAAATGATAATTGGGCAAGATTCTATATAAATTTGACTTTATTTGTATATTGCAAGTAGGTATAGAGCATTTACTCCTTAAGTTGTACAGTGTATATGGACTTGAGACTATATTTGAGACTACTTACTAAAATGTCATGAAGTGCTAGAATTGAGACTACTAACTACAATGTCATGTAGTGCTAGAATTGAGACCACTAACTAAAATGTCATGTAGTGCTAGAATTGAGACTACTTACTAAAATGTCACGTAGTGCTAGAATTGAGACTACTAACTAAAATGTCATAAAGTGATAGAATTGAGACTACTTACTAAAATGTCATGTAGAGGTAGACGTGAGACTACTAAATGATATTACATTATGTGTAGAGTTGAGACAACTATTTATATGATCTATTTGGACAAGTAGGTCTAGATTGAGACCTCTATAGCAAACCTTGAGTTAAAACTACTCACTGAATGGTCAGATATTATTATTGGAATTTTGAATTTTCTCAACTTGACAACAAGATTTTTAGGTAACTTTTGACAAGTTGATACTACAAAGTTTCATAAGAATGTCGTCCAATTTTATAAAAAGTATGAAACAAAACAAAAACGATTGAATTTATTCTTTTCCCAACAGTAAAACAACTGACAGTTATGTAAAAGGAAACTCGAGATCCTAAAGATATAAAACATTAATTATTGATGTATTACGTTCGTGTCAGATTAATAATCTCAAAATTGCGACTCTCTTATTTTCATTTAAATTCCTCCTTTAACGTGTTGGGCACAAAAATAAAATAAAATAAAGAATAGTAATTAAACAAAGGAAATTTGTTCAAAATGGTTTTCTAAATTAAAAAAAATACATTAAAGCTTGCAAATGAAATCTGACATTAATTATTTTTTAAAAATAATTGTTTTTTTGTAACAGATGATCACAATGTTGGCCAAGGTCAAAGACAGCTTTTGTTCCGCTATCTCTTTCAATTTAGTGTTTTCAGTCACTTTGGTTTAATTATAAAGTTAATTCAATTCAAATAAATGCATATGGCATAACCGAATAAAGATTAGTTTATATAGTTATTTCAATCTATGTTTGGATTATTATTTCCTACACTGAAGAAACGTATCCTGCAAAATTAGTGTAACAGTTGAGTACTAAACAGTTAAATTCATTTGTAAAGATGGCCGCGGACGCGTTGCTGGGGGCTGACACAGGAAGTGGCGTCCCATGCAGCCAGCGGGGCATGTTGGGATGTCAAGTTGTCATTAGGTTAAAGTGTGGCTTCTGTTATGACTATAAACATGGGTTTGTTTCCTCGGGACTGATTGTAACTGCTGAGTACAAATGTTGCTCTTATTTGGACTAAGTGCCGGTGGTACCATTTAAACTGAGTGTTAGTGCTTTCAGACTAAGTGTGGGTGCTGTCAGTGAGTCAAAGTGTGGGTGATGTCAGTGAATCAAAGTGTGGGTGATGTCAGTGAATCAAAGTGTGGATGATGTCAGTGAATCAAAGTGTGTGTGATGTCAATTAGACTAGTGCAGGTGCTGTCAGTGAATAAAAGTGTGGGTAATGCCTTCGCTGGTTAGGCCATGTAAGGAGAATGGAGGAAGGCTGTATTCCAAAGATGCTGTTGTATGGAGAGTTGGCAGAAGGGACACGACTTATTGGACGGCCTCGCCTGAGATATATGGACGTTTGCAAAAAGCATGAAGGAAGCGAACATTGAAGTCAACAAATGGGAGATCATTGCCGAACAACGTACCAGCTGGCGAACGGCAGTGTACAAAGGAGTGAAAAAGCCAGAAGATGTGCGGAACGAAGCCCTTGCAAGCAAAAGAACAGCACGGAAGACCAAAATTAACCAGGAATCATCATTCTCCTGCGTGAAATGCAGTCGAAATTGTCACTCCAGGATTGGCCTAGTGAGCCACTCGTCGAAGTGTAAGACTACAATATAGCTACTCCATCGTCTCGTGAAGACGGAAGGATGCCATACACAATGTCAGTGAATCAAAGTGTGGTTGATGTCAGTGAATCAAAGTGTGGGTGATGGCAGTGAATCAAAGTGTGGGTGATGCCAGTGAATGAAAGTGTGGGTGATGTCAGTGAATCAAAGTGTTGGTGATGGCAGTGAATCAAAGTATGGGTGATGGCAGTGAATCAAAGTGTGGGTGATGCCAGTGAATCAAAGTGTGGGTGATGTCAGTGAATCAAAGTGTGGGTGATGGCAGTGAATCAAAGTGTGGGTGATATCAGTGAATCAAAGTGTGGGTGATGCCAGTGAATCAAAGTGTGGGTGATGCCAGTGAATGAAAGTGTGGGTGATGTCAGTGAATCAAAGTGTGGGTGATGGCAGTGAATCAAAGTGTGGGTGATGTCAGTGAATCAAAGTGTGGGTCGGTGAGACTTAATTGTGGTGTTGTCAGTGTGTAAATTTACTGTATATTTCTTGGGCATATGTATATAAATTATGGCTCGTGGATTACTGTTATATTAAAAAAAACGCATAACAACGGCAATGTATTCGTTTTTAGATGTTTAGGTTGTAGTGTAATTCGCGTATAATTGTAAGGATTTGATGACATTGCTAAGACGTAAGGATCACACACAGTAGTTAGAATATAATATGTTTATAGGTACGTTCAGTCAGAGTTCAGACTCGTTTCATGTTCAGGGTTAGGGTTAGGGTGAAGAGCCGCCATGAGTTGTAACATCTACGATCCCTGATCAAGTCAGAGCTCGGGCTATATGCTCTGTTCAGGGTTAGGTTAAAGGGGGAAGAACCGCCAGGATCTGTAACATCTACGATCCCTGATCAAGTCAGAGCTCGGGTTATTTTTCTGTTTAGGGTTAGGGTTTGGGTGAGGAGACGGCAAGATATTTACCACCAGCGATCTCTGATCAAGTTTTTGAATGAATAAAAAGAGCAAGAAATTTTAAGAAAGATTTTAAAACATAGGAGGTACCAGGTGATTCTCAATCACAATTAAAACACCTCTCGTATTAAGTTAAAAGCATTGTTCTTCTTATTTTCATTGTTTGATTTAATATCCTTTGTTAATATTGGTCAAGTCCTACTCAGTTAATTCCTATGGGTAGTGGGGGCAAAAAATAACAACAAAACAGTATGTTATCAGTCAGCAGCAATGCGTTTTATGTTATTCTGTTGAGATTTAAAGTATAGTTTTATGTTATTCTGTTGAGATTTAAAGTACAGTTTTATGTTATTCTGTTGAGATTTAAAGTATAGTTTTATGTTATTCTGTTGAGATTTAAAGTACAGTTTTATGAATGGTAATGAAATAAGTTTATATTTCGCGCTTTTTCGCATCAAAGCTGTTAGTTACCGTGACAACTGAAGGAGTTCTAGTTTTAAGGATTTTCAAAACATTTTATTTCTGAATAAGAATAAAAGTGTTTTTTTTTATTGTTTGGCTGGGATGAGGGGCGGCCAATGAGGATTCCGAGGGGAGTGCTGAAGACCCAAACATATTTGAATGTGAATAAAGGCAAAGAAGGATTTTTTTTTGATCATCGATTTTTAAAAAAGTTTTTTTTCCGCCATCACGTGGTTGACTCAATTCTCTGTCAACCTGTGGCAGGAGTCTCAAAATGGCGGGCTTCTGACGTCTGCAAACGAGAGCCTATTCAAAAGCTGGGAGAGGGGGAGGCCACTCGCACAAAAAGTAAGCAGGACAAGACACGTCCGTGGGGAAATACGCAAGAGGGTGATGCACCCCTGAATCGAAAAAGGCACTTTTGGGGATTTTTAAATTTACTTAGTTGAATGTTATTTGAATGAGGCATGGGGGGGGGGGGGGGTTGATGTGGCGAAGTGGGGTGGGGTGTTGGAGGAGCTGAAAAGGAGGAATCGGTTTGAAAAGTTCTTTAAAGAAGCGTTAAAGGGAGGGGTAGAGTGGGGGACTGGGGCTTGATGCAGAGGAATCGAGAGCTGGTAACTGACTTAAAGGTGTGGACAAATGGAGAAGGTCCGATGAGATTTGTGGAAAGCCCTCACAGAGGATGAGCGGAGGCCTGATAAGTGTGGTGAAACTGTCAGGAGATGGATGGAGATTGTTCTTTGATTGTATTGTTCATCTCCTGACAGTTTCACCACACTTATCAGGCCTCCGCATCATCAAACCAGATTTTTATTTCATAGGCAAAGTAGAAAATTAACAATAAAACGTATGAAATATGGAATGAAAGAAGACATGAAATATGAACTGAAAGAACACATGAAATATAAAATGAAAAAACACATGACATATGAACTGAAAGAAGACATGAAATATAAACTGAAAGAACACACGGTGTTCATCGAGTCGATCATATATTAATCTCTTCTAAGTATATAGATAAAAAAATGACTATAAGCGTAAAACTACCTGATAAATAGCTTAGCGCGTGGGAGACAGTAGATTGAATAGCTTAGCACTTGGGAGACAGTGGATCAAAAAGCTTAACACGAAGGAGACTGTGGGTCAAATTATTTAGCACATCGGAGATAGTGGGTCGAATAGCTTAGCATGCGGGAGACAGAGTATCAAAATATTTGATCTCCCTTTGCCTCTCTTGAAAAATACATTTTTAAAATAATGTTTTTTAAAATTGATTTTAGCTTTGGCGGATAATCCGTTTTGAATGTTCATATAATGATGATACGTGCTGATGAATTTAATACCGGCTATATCACTCTGGTTCTGACAAGTTGATAAGTACAAGTCTTGAGGACTGGTTGCAACTTTTCGTTGAAATAAAACAGATCACGAGTTACATAACTGAAAGTGAAAGGGGACGATGGCAGGGAAACAAATTAAGAAGTCGTTTTCTGAAAATAGACTTGAAGATCAGAGCCTTACACTAAGCCATGAAACTTATGTATGGTATATTGTAACAGTCACATGAGGAAACTTATGTATGGTATATTGTAACAGTCACATGAGGAAACATATGTATGGTATATTGTAACAGTCACATGAGGAAACTTATGTATGGTATATTGTAACAGTCACATGAGGAAACTTATGTATGGTATATTGTAACAATCACATGAGGAAACTTATGTATGGTATATTGTAACAGTCACATGAGGAAACTTATGTATGGTATATTGTAACAGTCACATGATGAAACTTATGTATGGTATATTGTAACAGTCACATAAGGAAACTTATGTATGGTATATTGTAACAGTCACCTAAGGAAACTTATGTATGATATATTGTAACAGTCACATAAGGAAACTTATGTATGGTATATTGTAACAGTCACATATGGAAACTTATGTACGGTATATTGTAACAATCACATGAGGAAACCAAGTACGGTACATTGTGTATAAGTGGGGCCCTGGCGTAACTTATTGTGTAGCCGGGGGAGGGGGAAGGCTGGCGTAACTCATTGTGTAGCGGGGACCTGACTGAGTGTGTAGATGGGGGCCTGGCTAACTCAGTGTGTAGCGGGGGCCTGGAGTAACTCAGAGTGTAGCGGTGGTCTTGGCGTAACTCATTGTGTAGCGGTGGCCTGGAGTAACTCAGAGTGTAGCGGTGGTCTTGGCGTAACTCATTGTGCAGTGGGGGCCTGGAGTAACTCAGAGTGTAGCGGAGGCCTGGAGTAACTCAGAGTGTAGCGGGGGTTCTGGCGTAACTCATTCTGGATTTAAAGATTGATATCCCAAACAGACGTTTTATTTCATTAAAGAATTTCTATTTTGTTTTATGTCTTAAAAATAAACTAACACTTAAAATTCACTAATAACAATGTATCAATGGTGATCTTATCGTGTATTGTATTGTTGTGACCCACCTTGACCCAAAGTGCGGTTGTGACCCACCTTGACCCATGGTGCGGGTGTGACCCATGTCCTAAATTAGTTTCACAACGAAGCAGATGGCGTTGGCATTGGCTGTGGTCGCCGTATTTCTAGCGGCCCATTGAATGATAATAAAACTGTAACATGTACATGCCCAATGAAGTTGTATGATACTATCTAAAGCAATGGTTCTCAACCTTTCTAACGCCGAAACCATTTAATACAGTTCCTCGTGCTGTGGTGACCCCCAACCATACAATTATTTTCGTTGCTTCTTCATAAATATTTGTTTTCCGATGATCTTATACGACCCCTGGGTAAGGGTCGCTCGACCCCAAAAGGGGTCGCGACAAACAGGTCGAGAACCAATGATCTAAAGGGACATATAAGCGATAATTTGGAGACCATCAGAATATGTTCTGAATAACATTAATTTAGACCACACGAAGCACACGAGGTCCTTGTTTGCAGCTACAAATAACTCATTGCGTTTTGTTTCCCAGAAGCGGTACGTTTTTGTCAAGTCATCTAACTTGTCTGTGGCATGACAGTGTTACTGGGTCACCTGCTAATCTATGTTACGCTATTTTGGGCATCGGTCATTAACTAGATTATGATAATTTTTTTTTTATTTGACAGCGATCATACTCAAGCCCAAAATGAAGAAAGAGAGCTTGACCAGCCGCCAACATTTCATTTATTGAGTATTCTTTGTGAAAAGCGTTTTGTAAAATATAAAAACATGCACAAGTATTGAAGTAATAAAAAAAAAAAAAAAAAAAGAAAAAGCAAACTTAGAAGTATTCATTAACTAGATTCCTGTTAAATGGTCTTGTAAAGTATTATTCCCATCACTGAGTTTATTTCCTGTTTGTGAATAAAAGCATTTTATGAACTGGATATTTCTATAGCTAAATAAGAAAAGATTGACACAGAAAGCGAAAGAAAACAACTGACCTTAAGTCATTTATCGAAAGAATCAATACCATTGTCATGTATAGCAAACAAATAAGGTCAATATTATGTATTATAGAGAACAAACAACGCAAAGGTCATGCATATCAAACAACGCAAAGGTCATGTATAGAAAACAAACAAGGCCAATGTCATGTATATAATACAAACAAGGCCAATGTCATGTATATAATACAAACAAGGCCAATGCCATGTATAGAAAACAAACAAGGCCAATGCCATGTATAGAAAACAAACAAGGCCAATGCCATGTATAGAAAACAAACAAGGCCAATGCCATGTATATAATACAAACAAGGCCAATGTCATGTATAGAAAACAAACAAGGCTAATGTCATGTATAACAAACAAGGCTAATGTCATGTATAACAAACAAGGCCAATGTCATGTATAGAAAACAAACAAGGCTAATGCCATGTATAACAAACAAGGCTAATGTCATTGACGAGATGAGAATCCCCGATGATTTTAGTTAGGTACCTTTGCTAATTTATGGAAATAGTCCAGGCGTGAATGGGAAAGAGTGGCTGGCGGATGAACTCATGCGAGCGAAAGGTACGCGCGTTTGGTAGCGTGGATGAACGGAGGGCGACTCAGGGGGTGAAAGAAAGGACAGGGTGGTTCGGTGATCCAGTTAGTAGGACGTCTTTTGGCTAAGTTTGTTAGCGAGTCGTATCGTACTAATTGGACGAATTGTATTGTTTATCGTAATGAGCGTGTGCTAACTGTGAAGTTAAAAATAAAGTGTAAAGATTCATATTGAACGTAGTTGAGTCTACTGTTGTTATTCTTGTGAGCTGGTTAATCATAATCATACTCATACCCCTAGACAACACAACCAAACACTAATTTGCTATAACAGCTATTCTTGACAGTCATGTATAACAAACAAGGCCAATGTCATGTATAGAAAACAAACAAGGCTAATGTCATGTATAACAAACAAGGCTAATGTCATGTATAACAAACAAGGCCAATGTCATGTATAGAAAATAAACAAGGCTAATGCCATGTATATAAAACAAACAAGGCTAATGCCATGTATATCAAACAAGGCCAATGTCATGTATAACAAACAAGGCCAATGTCATGGATAGAAAACAAACAAGGCTAATGCCATGTATATCAAACAAGGCCAATGTCATGTATAACAAACAAGGCCAATGTCATGGATAGAAAACAAACAAGGCTAATGCCATGTATATAAAACAAACAAGGCTAATGCCATGTATATCAAACAAGGCCAATGTCATGTATAGAAAACACACAACGCAAAAGTCATGTATTGAACATAAAGCACTGCTACGCTAGATCTGATGGCTCAATCTGAAACCGGATTCCTGCGGACTATTAGAATTATAAACCATACGGAATAGAAATTACATAATAAACTTGACTTTAACTCAAAAATCGCCACGATCATCTCTCAACCTCTCTGGTACTGAGGATATTGCTGACGGTTATAAATAGATTCGATTACGACGTATCAGGGCCACTGAAAGACAAAGGCTTTCAATTTTACGTTCACCCCATTAGCAAATTTTGTTTTTATTGCTTCGGTTCCAAATTGAAAGAAATAACATGACGACAGACAGGGGACAGGTTTTCATTGGATTCACCGGCCTGCCAACTCTTGACATTTATTAGGAGACGCGAATCAGAGGTTGTGACGCGGTGTTGCGTAGCGAAGGCAGAAGAGTGTTGAGTATTAATGGGGGCAAACTGTTCCTATTTGCAATAATATTTTTCAAAGTAAATAAGGCATGCTCTATATTACTCTAGGGCAGGGTCCTCGAATTCGCGGCCCACAAGACGATATTTTGCGGTCCGATACCTGAGAGCAAAGTTTAGTGTTATGCGGCCCGCAAGTTTTTCCCATTCTACAATCTATAATGTGACCCCCCGCGACGGTTTCAGTCGAATCTCACCGTATAGTCTAATTCTTATTTTTAACATATTTGTATAGATATGGACGTTGATTATAATGGTAAAAAATCGTTTTAAATTCCGGCTCAAAGTTTTTATTTTATAACATTTCATAAGACAAACATGGCCAAAGTGCGGTTTTGAGAAAAAGTTATTAAAGTTAGGTAGTGGGTAATGCACAATCTTAATTGTTTAAATCGTAGCAATCTGACACAGTATCAGAGAATCGCTATTAAATTTGCCGCTAGTGTTTACGAGTGATGGAACGTCCCAGGCTGTCAGCTTGGTCACTTTAATAGAGGCCTTTTCTACGATTAAAAAAAAATCAAAATTCATTCTCCCTACATTAGCATCTTCTTTCGCATCAACAATTCATAAATATTTCCTGCTCCTGTCTACAGTTTGAGCACATTTTAGCATTCAAAGCCTTCATGAACACTTGACTATACACAGGAGCTGAATGTAATCAACAAGAATCTACAAGACCAGGGGCAGATTGTCAGTGTTGCCTATGACAATGCCAAGGCTTTCTGGAAAAATACTTGTGTTACGGTTCTCAGAGAAACATCTGCTATTTCTCCTACATGCAAAGTACTCATGGACTCGGGCACACCATTCAGTAGTAAGTATACTGATGTCATTTCTAAGCTACAGGAAGAATTTGGTCACAGGTTTGCAGACTTCAAAACACACAGAGCCACTTTTCGCATGTTTTGCTGACCCTCTCTCCTTCGATGATGACGATGCCCCTACCCATTTTCCTTGCGCTTTAAATGGAGCTGACTGATCTTAAGTGCAATTCTGAAGTCACGGCTAAGTTCAGGGAGGTGAATGAAAAAACAGACAAGCATGGACAAGCACCTTCCTTGAGGTTTCCAGATTGTTCAAGCGAATCATGTGCCTTTTTTTTTATAGTACCTATCTGTGTGAAAAGCTCTTTCCCACTATGACCTTTAAAAAGTCAAAGTTCAAGGCCAAACTAACTGATGAGCATCTTCAAGCCAAACTGAGGGTCTCAGCTACTTCTTCACTCAAAACACATGTTGCTCAGCTTTGAAAGAAGAAGCGCTGCCAGGTCTCGGGCAACAAGGGGTAGGAGGCAGCAATTGAAGCCTTAATGATTAATTTGTTTTTGATAAAGGTTGAGCGCATTGTGTCAGTTGTACTTTATTGAATTTTTGATCGCTTTTTTTGTGGAATACTTGTTGCGTCTCAGCCTTATTCAGACTCCACCTCCTGTGGCCCCAGGATAATTTGACTTTGAGAACCCTGGTCTAGGGTGATGAATCTTTGTTTTTTTTTTTTCAAAATCATTTATATGGGCGTCGCTTTTGATTGTGTGTTTATGGCTGGGTGGCAAAATCTTCGGACGGTTATTTGACCCACTTCCCTTCAACCTATCAAAGTAAAACTTGGCACATAGACTAGTTGCCCATGACAACAAATACTGTCAAATTTTCAGTCCGACCTCTACCCCACTAAAATCAGTTTTTCATGTTTTTCAAGAAGAAGATGAAGGCAATACGACGAGGCAGATTTCACGAAATAAAAGTCCCGATAGTTGCGTTAAGTGATATTCGTAAAAACATCACAAATTATGTTTGGTGCACAATATTTTTTTTTTTTTTTTTTCCTGAAATAGTTGGTGAAATAAATCTGCTGTGCAAAAGTGGGTGGGTCAATAGAAAATTACTATAAAATAAAATTTAAAAAAATGCACATAAAAGAATTAGAGTATATACGAAAAACCTAGTTTTTAATTGTTGTTTTATTTGAGATTGAACATTCGAAATTGTGTCTTTCTTACTGAGGTTAGAAAAATAGATACAATTCAAATATTTTACCATCACTTTGACCTGGGCCAAGATGCAACAGGAATTTTACTCATATTAAATTCTGCAACTCTACAAATTGAGGAAAATGACTGATATTCCCATAGAACATCACGCCACTGAAAGTTAGAGCAAGCCAAATACTTTTAAAAAAGATTCAGGGCGCCCAAAATGAAACGAACTTTTTTCAAAACTCGCAAATCTTTTTGTAATCATGCGTACCATCCCCAAAATATTCCATCTAATTGTGCGTTATTTGTTTTAAGTCATCACTAATGGTGCGGTCTGAGAGATGCACTAATGGTGCGGTCTGAGAGATGCACTAATGGTGCGGTCTGAGAGATGTTTTCTTTCCTCCAACTCTACAATAAGATCAATTTTGTACTACACTGTTTAGCCAACCCCCAGGCTCCCCCCTCCAACCGTTTTTTCACTCCCCACCCCATTAGCAGCATACACACCAAACGTGACTATGGTCCATAGATCATTGACAGCACGTGGTACAATTTGTGGAGATGAACACGATCCATTAGGGCCCTTTTCTCAACAGAACCAGAAGATGGTCTCGACATAGTATTGAAGGAATGAACAGGAACATTGAAAATTGTACAGTTGTAACCATAAAACAGTAAGACTTCACATTACACAATAACAATGTAAGACTTCACATTACACAATAACAATGTAAGCCTTCACATTACACAATAACAATGTAAGACTTCACAATTACACAATAACAATGTAAGACTTCACATTACACAATAACAATGTAAGACTTCACATTACACAATAACAATGTAAGACTTCACAATTACACAATAACCATGTAAAACTTTACATAATTACAAAATAACAATATAAGACTTCACATTACACAATAACAATGTAAGACTTCACATGATTACCCAATAACAATATAAGACTTCACATTACACTATTACACAGTTTACGTACAAAATCTATAACACACTGTATCTACTTAAAATGACCGTTCCAACAACATAAACTAAAATAGTCCATTATCTTAAAATAGACTTGAGTATTTTATATCTTTAAGTCAATATTTAAAAAAAATGGTTTTTATTTATCTATTTACTCATTTATTTGTTATAGTTACTCTCTTTGCTCATTTAATTGTTATAGTTACTCCATCTTTTGAAATGATTTTTCCATCTCATTCCGTCTATTTCTATTCGCATCCTGACATGCTCTTAGATTAAAAGAAATTTCCCCACATTACACGGGACTATGATTAATATCAGCCATGACACCACAATTATGTTAACGGCTTGTTTGAGCGTGTGTTTATCCACAATGAAGACTTTTTAGGCAACCAACAATAGTCGCCTATAAGTTGTTTGGTCTCTGGAGTGTGCTTAGACTGTTGACAACTTAGCGAAATTAAAAACAGGGAAACGAAATCAGTTTCAGGGACAACCACCATAGATTGGCAGAGACGTCCTCGCGGGGATTCGTTCTCGCTGGCCGTTAAAGAAGTTAAGGAATGGTTGGGGATTACCCGTTTTGACTTTGTAGGTGGGAAAACATATCTTCGTATTCTAACGGTATCACTGGCCAAAACCTGCCTCTAGAAGTGCACGAAGTGTCAGCAACAAGCAGGTCGAACAACTTTAAAAACATTGCGTAACACAAGGTAATTATTATTTTTTTTTAAAATTAAAGTTTTTCAAAAAACTATTCTTTGTCATTTTATTATGTCATTCTTTGTCATTTTATTATGTCATTATTGTCATTTTATTATGTCATTCTTTGTCATTTTATTATGTCATTCTTTGTCATTTTATTATGTCATTCTTTGTCATTTTATTATGTCATTATTGTCATTTTATTATGTCATTATTGTCATTTTTTATGTCATTATTGTCATTTTATTATGTCATTCTTTGTCATTTTATTATGTCATTCCTTGTCATTTTATTATGTCGTTCTTTGTCATTTTATTATGTCATTCTTTGTCATTTTATTATGTCATTATTGTCATTTTATTATGTCATTATTGTCATTTTATTATGTCATTCTTTGTCATTTTATTATGTCATTATTGTCATTTTATTATGTCATTCTTTGTCATTTTATTATGTCATTCTTTGTCATTTTATTATGTCATTATTGTCATTTTATTATGTCGTTCTTTGTCATTTTATTATGTCATTCTTTGTCATTTTATTATGTCATTCTTTGTCATTTTTTATGTCATTCTTTGTCATTTTATTATGTCATTATTGTCATTTTATTATGTCATTATTTTCATTTTATTATGTCGTTCTTTGTCATTTTATTATGTCATTATTGTCATTTTTATGTCATTATTGTCATTTTATTATGTCATTCTTTGTCATTTTATTATGTCATTCTTTGTCATTTTTTATGTCATTCTTTGTCATTTTATTATGTCATTATTGTCATTTTATTATGTCATTATTGTCATTTTATTATGTCGTTCTTTGTCATTTTATTATGTCATTATTGTCATTTTTTATGTCATTATTGTCATTTTATTATGTCGTTCTTTGTCATTTTATTATGTCGTTCTTTGTCATTTTATTATGTCGTTCTTTGTCATTTTATTATGTCATTATTGTCATTTCATTATGTCGTTCTTTGTCATTTTATTATGTCATTCTTTGTCATTTTATTATGTCATTATTGTCATTTTATTATGTCGTTCTTTGTCATTTTATTATGTCATTATTGTCATTTTATTATGTCATTCTTTGTCATTTTTTTATGTCATTCTTTGTCATTTTATTATGTCATTCTTTGTCATTTTATTATGTCATTATTGTCATTTTATTATGTCGTTCTTTGTCATTTTATTATGTCATTCTTTGTCATTTTATTATGTCATTCTTTGTCATTTTATTATGTCATTATTGTCATTTTTTTATGTCATTATTGTCATTTTATTATGTCATTCTTTGTCATTTTATTATGTCATTCTTTGTCATTTTATTATGTCATTATTTGTCATTTTATTATGTCATTCTTTGTCATTTTATTATGTCATTCTTTGTCATTTTATTATGTCATTCTTTGTCATTTTTTTATGTCATTCTTTGTCATTTTATTATGTCATTCTTTGTCATTTTATTATGTCATTCTTTGTCATTTTATTATGTCATTCTTTGTCATTTTTTTATGTAATTCTTTGTCATTTTATTATGTCATTCTTTGTCATTTTATTATGTCATTATTGTCATTTTATTATGTCATTCTTTGTCATTTTATTATATCATTATTGTCATTTTATTATGTCATTCTTTGTCATTTTATTATGTCATTCTTTGTCATTTTATTATGTCATTCTTTGTCATTTTATTATGTCATTCTTTGTCATTTTATTATGTCATTATTGTCATTTTATTATGTCATTCTTTGTCATTTTATTATGTCATTCTTTGTCATTTTATTATGTCATTCTTTGTCATTTTATTATGTCATTATTGTCATTTTATTATGTCATTCTTTGTCATTTTATTATGTCATTATTGTCATTTTATTATGTCGTTCTTTGTCATTTTATTATGTCATTCTTTGTCATTTTATTATGTCATTCTTTGTCATTTTATTATTTCATTCTTTGTCATTTTATTATGTCATTATTGTCATTTTATTATGTCGTTCTTTGTCATTTTATTATGTCATTCTTTGTCATTTTATTATGTCATTATTGTCATTTTATTATGTCATTCTTTGTCATTTTTTTATGTCATTCTTTGTCATTTTTTTTTTGTGTCATTCTTTGTCATTTTTTATGTCATTATTTGTCATTTTATTATGTCATTATTGTCATTTTATTATGTCATTATTGTCATTTTATTATGTCATTATTGTCATTTTATTATGTCATTCTTTGTCATTTTATTATGTCGTTCTTTGTCATTTTATTATGTCGTTCTTTGTCATTTTATTATGTCATTCTTTGTCATTTTATTATGTCATTCTTTGTCATTTTATTATGTCATTCTTTGTCATTTTATTATGTCGTTCTTTGTCATTTTATTATGTCATTATTGTCATTTTATTATGTCGTTCTTTGTCATTTTATTATGTCATTCTTTGTCATTTTATTATGTCGTTCTTTGTCATTTTATTATGTCATTATTGTCATTTTATTATGTCGTTCTTTGTCATTTTATTATGTCATTATTGTCATTTTTTTATGTCATTCTTTGTCATTTTATTGTGTCATTCTTTGTCATTTTATTATGTCATTCTTTGTCATTTTATTATGTCATTATTGTCATTTTATTATGTCATTATTTTCATTTTATTATGTCATTATTTTCATTTTATTATGTCATTCTTTGTCATTTTTATGTCATTCTTTGTCATTTTATTATGTCATTCTTTGTCATTTTATTATGTCATTCTTTGTCATTTTATTATGTCATTCTTTGTCATTTTATTATGTCATTATTGTCATTTTTTAATGTCATTATTGTCATTTTATTATGTCATTCTTTGTCATTTTATTATGTCATTCTTTGTCATTTTATTATGTCATTCTTTGTCATTTTATTATGTCATTATTGTCATTTTTTATGTCATTCTCTGTCATTTTATTATGTCATTATTGTCATTTTTTTATGTCATTATTGTCATTTTATTATGTCATTCTTTGTCATTTTATTATGTCGTTCTTTGTCATTTTATTATGTCGTTCTTTGTCATTTTATTATGTCGTTCTTTGTCATTTTATTATGTCGTTCTTTGTCATTTTATTATGTCATTCTTTGTCATTTTATTATGTCATTCTTTGTCATTTTATTATGTCATTATTGTCATTTTTTTATATTCTGTTTAAAAGTTTAGAAATCAGACGATGCTCAAAAGGAGATAAACCTTTAAATCAAGACCGTCGCCCCTTTCATACGCCTCCTCCGAGCTAAGACTATTACTAAGTCAATAAAATGATACAACAAATTATTAATCCATACATTTTGAAACAATATAAGAACACAATAACTCGCTAGCCCGTGTACCTAAAATTATGTAAACATAAACTACTTGGACTCGTTATAGTTATATTTAATATTATAATCTATACAAGGTCGGCCACACAAGAAGAACGGCGCACCTTGGCGCCAAACGTCTCCACGAATCTGGCGTGTACTGCAATGACATCGCTACGTCAGATGTGTACGTGTGCGCCGATTCATTCATCTTCAGATGTCCACGTAACGGGTTTATGTGTCGCATACAAATTATTTTATGACATTTTTATAAAAAGAGGGGTTTAAATAATTGTTATCCATGATAATGGTACAGACATGTGTGGGCTGAAGATAAGATACGAATTCTTTCCCTCAAAGTTAGGACCAAGAGATATAAAATTTCATTTGATCCCAATCAAACAGAATATACCGGTGTTATCCACCGGCTGTTGCAAAATCTTTTTAATACCTCTTGAAGTCAATATTGTCACCGAGTGAACGCAGTTCTATGGCTAATACCTCTTGAAGTCAACATTGTCACCGAGTGATCGCAGTTCTATGGCTAATACCTCTTGAAGTCAACATTGTCACCGAGTGAGTGCAGTTCTATGGCTAATACCTCTTGAAGTCAACATTGTCACCGAGTGATTACAGTTCTATGGCTAATACCTCTTGAAGTCAACATTGTCACCGAGTGAATGCAGTTCTATGTCTGATGAGGGCTGATTTTTGTGCTTGAGAAATACTTTAGGTTCCTTGTGTTTACATTGTTTTAGGTTTATTTTGTTTGTGTGCGTGTGTGTGTGTGTGTGTTAAGTGTGTGTGTCTTTATAGGAACATTTATCTATGTGCTGAAAATGAATATGTATAATGCATTAAAAAGAATGTAATTTATTTTGATCCATAAAAGAATATCTTATCTTATAAATCTTGAGATCTACCTATAAATTTACACATAAATCAAAATTTAAAACTTTTTCAAAGATATTTTAAATATTGTGTGGGTATATAAGTATTAGGAGTATTGAGAGTATTTGTGTATTCATATTGTTAGCTAATTGAACCCACCTGAAAAGGAACGGGATAGTGGAAATTTTATCACTAGCGGGGTTAAATTATCACATTTATAATTATTATGCTATAGTGCTAGTTTTGAGTTATTAGTTTCATATAATCCTACCCCTCCTCCCCATACCTTCCCTCTTTCTTTTTCTTTCTGAAAACGTTTTTTGACTACCGCAAGATCTGCCATTAAGATCAACAAGATTTTGTTGACCAGTACTAGATCTGCCCATGGAGATACCAATATTTTGTTGACCACCCCTAGATCCGCCCATGGAGATACCAAGATTTTGTTGACCACCCCTAGATCCGCCCATGGAGATACCAAGATTTTGTTGACCAGTCCTAGATCCGCACATGGAGATACCAAGATTTTGTTGACCACCCCTAGATCCGCCCATGGAGATACCAAGATTTTGTTGACCAGTACTAGATTTGCCCATGGAGATACCAAGATTTTGTTGACCACCCCTAGATCCGCCCATGGAGATACCAAGATTTTGTTGACCAGTACTAGATCTGCCCATGGAGATACCAAGTTTTGTTGACCACCCCTAGATCCGCCCATGGAGATACCAAGATTTTGTTGACTAGTCCTTGAATTGCCCACGACCATAACAAAATTTGTTGTTTTTTTAGCAATGAAATATGAGCGCTCTGTTCTTTCCCACGACCAAAAAATTTCGTGCTAACTGGCGTGAATAGTTTGGCTCTGAATAATACATGCGATGTAGGATAATGCTATTAAAATACTAGCGTGTTTAGCCGTCGCTGGATCGATTCGTCGTTCTTCGCTCTGTTCCTTGAAACAACGTTTAGACTTAAAAATAATTTAGCTCCTGGTTTAATCCTTTAAGCGTTCACGTTTTTTTTTTAATCGTTGAATCGGAGAGATGGGAGAAAACCAGGATTGTGCTTGGAAATAACTCCTCTCTTTCCAACATTGTCCAGAAATTTCAACATAGAGATGTAACAAAGGTAATGATTATTATACGTCCCACCCCCACAAAACCCAATCGGGATAACCCGGGGAAGAAAACCACCACTGCCTGCCCTGCGTGCAGACAAGGGACGTGCATGGTACCTGCCGAAATTTAAACAGCACCTACAGGGCTGCTAGCTGTGACGTTTTAAAGTTGGAAGTAAAGGCAGAGACAGGGTAGGGATCATGATTACAAGTTGCCGTTAAGGAATATGAGGCGAGTGAATAAGGTGGAAGTCTCTAGCCGATGATTCTAGATACGCAGCACTGAGAAAGCTGCTCCTAGGCAACTGTTTCGTCCCAGCTACTTCGCAAACTAGTTGCTGGGGGAACACCACTGTATAACCCCTCTTAGAGGGCGTCCGAAGCTTTCCTGGAATAGGTGGGGGGAAATATAAGGACATAAATTTACCATCCACACTCGATCGTGTGCACTGTGTGTATGAACAGTGTCGTACCGACCGGGTGTCCTTGGGTTGGGGTGGCCTCCAGTGGAAAACCCGCTTCGGGGCCCAATACACGGTCTTAGGAGGGGTGCTTTGGGGAGGGCATAAGGAGCAAATGCTCGACGGCCCGCTGATGCCATTTCCTAATGTGATATTTATTATAAGTTTTCGCTTTATCCAGCAAATAATCATAGAGCTATAAGAATGAAAGAGCACATTCCTATAGGTAATGGTTTCGTGAAGCATTAAGACAGTAGGTATATAAAGTGGACTATAGGGCAAGAAACGTTTGGTGAGCATAAAACAAAAATGTAGCCAGTATTCATTCAAAGCATTTACCAAATGATGAGATGTGTCCTGAGAGGTGTAAGGCCGATACACCGTGTTGAGGCTAATTGTCCCTGTTAAATAAACGTATCATACATTTTTTAAGTTATTTAAATTTAAAAAAAAAGGAACAAGTGTTGATTAATTATAGGGTTTGGTTTACAAATAATGATTTCTTCATACCATACGTTAATATAAATAATTTCATGAGTTCAATATTTCACTTTTGTTGACCCAACAACGAAGTCTTACGGTAAAAAGGAACCAAAGAACGAATACAAAAGAGAAACACACACACACACACACAAAACAACCTTAGAAATATAAATCAGAGAATTACACAAATATATCTGTGGACAGAGGCGTAGGAGGAAGGGGGGGTAGAGGGCAGTCGTACAAAGTAGACGCCAGAGACGAAGAAGAGAAGTATATTTAATATGTTCTGGGGTTGAGTGGAAAGGATGAGGGTATTGATGTAGGATGAAGTGGAGATGTGGAGGTATGGATGTGGTTCACGAGGAAAGGAAAGAAGCATTGATGTTGGTCATGTGGGAGGGAGGAGGGTACTGATGTGGGTCATGTGGGAGGGAGGAGGGTACTGATGTGGGTCATGTGGGAGGGAGGAGGGTACTGATGTGGGTCATGTGGGAGGGAGGAGGGTACTGATGTGGGTCATGTGGGAGGGAGGAGGGTACTGATGTGGGTCATGTGGGAGGGAGGAGGGTACTGATGTGGGTCATGTGAGAGGTTACTGATGTAGGTCCTGGAGGTGGTAGGAGGTTATTGATGTGGGTCATGTTAAAGGGAGGAGCGTATTAATGTGGGTCATTTGGGAGGGAGGAGGGTCCTAATGTGGTTAATGTGGGAGGTAGGAGTTTTTTGATGTGTGTTATGTCCTTTTGGAGGGTACTGATGTAGGTCATGAGGGAGGTAGGAGGTTATTGATGTGTGCCATATGGATTGTGTAAGGTACTGATGTGGGTGATGTGGGATTGAGTAGGGTGTTCATGTGGGTCATGTGAGAGGGAGTATGGTATTATATGGGTCATGTCTGAGGTAGTAGGGTATTGATATAGGTCATGTCGGAGGGAATAGGTTATTGATGTGAGTCATTTTGGAGGGTACTTATGTAGGTCATGAGGGAGGTAGGAGGTTATTGATGTGGGTCACTTGAGCGGGAGGAGGGTATTGATGTGGGTCATTTTGGAGGGTACTGGTGGAGATCATGTGGGAGGGAGTATGGTATTATGTGGGTCATGTGGGAGAGAGTAGGGTAAGGATGCGTGTCATGTGGGATGTAAAATTGGCGGCATTTTAGGCCAACTGCAGATTTCCTTTCGTGAAATGGGGCGTAAAAAACTTAACCACCCCTGGGAGGCACTAATCCTAGCTACACCCCTGTGTCTGATGGAAATTGAAGTGCATGAATCTCACAATACAATGACCAGACACAAATACAATTTATTTCTGGATAATTTAGACCAAGTATTAAACACGTTTTCAACTAGGAACTTTAGTAGGTATTACAAAAGGGTTAACTCATCAAGAGGGAGGGTGAAAGCGGGTACACGCCATGCAACAAACACAGCGCCACTGCCTACAGATCTGCACCTTCTGCGCCATCAATTGCCATTTTCAAGTGTTGAATAATGAAGTGGTCTCTAAATGCCGCTGTTTGGTTTACTGGCTTGGTGACATATGAATCATGTTGTGACCAACACCCGTCCGACGCATCGGGCCAATGGGGAAGGTTCTATCAATGGAGTGTTGGGGGAATGAGGAGCACAACGGGAATTGAACAGCGCGCCGCCAACTTTTGTTATGCGACAAGACAATTTACGTGTACATAATAATACATACACTAGGTAGTTGAAACGATCGAAGCACGAGTGATTTTAAATTAAATGTTCTTGCAATGTAAATCTTTGTGTGTCAAAGGTCACGTTGGGCTTGTGAAACCATTTTGCCTGTAACGTTTCCACGTTGCCATTTTTCAAAAGCGTGTAAACGAATTCTAAAAACAAAATTTAAATTTGAAATTATTTTCAACATGCATTCTTCACTCTAATATTAAAATCTAGGATTCTACTCATAAATATTATAGGATTTGCGTTCTTATTGCCAATTAGAATTGTTCAATATCACAAATGCATACTAGTGTATACAAAGTACTCAATATAGTCATTAAATAATGTAAACAAATTATACTTTCAATTGTGAATTTGTACTTGTATTTTGGTGGGTCACAAACTATTTAAAGTACTTTAGAGATATCCGGCAACTACGGTTTGGGTTTACAAATATGAAGTATTTTTATTTTTAATTCTGAATAGAATCTGTTTTAAATCTGGTTCTAAAAAAATCGACAATGGCGTCTCGACAGAAGTACGTGAATTAAATATCACTTACTTTGCAAGAGCAAAATAAAAATGGAAAAAAAGGGATATTAATTAAAGAGATGAACAAATGAGATATGTTGTTGTTGAATAGTTCAGTGCGCCAAAGTTCGTTTGTTTAGAGGGATAATCGCTCAGTTTTGGTAGTGTCCCGTGAGAAAACCTTGGGAGACGCGTAACTCTTTCGGGAATTTCCTCACGGGCTGCGCATCTTTCGTCACAGCGCAAGTCGCCCACAGTTCAGACAAAGTGACTGCTGCTGACCTGCTCATAATGATTTACAATAAATCCCTTTATGACCTTCCTCCATGAACGGCTATCGCCCGATTGGCTGGTCCCTGTGGCCACGTGCTTGCATTCTGAAGGAGCAAGCAAAGGCTGAGTTGCTGGCTGTAGCGATGTTTGACCTTTGTTTTTGGGTTGGGTCTCGGGCGATTGGTACTAGCTTGATCCCGATGTCTCCTCACAGCTGGAATGAAAGGATAGATGCAGATTGCGGAAAGAAATATTTGATCTGCGTAACAAGCTTCACTTGAATTGCGATATAACTTTTTCCCAATAGTACTCAAATACTATAAAGATATCGAAAACGAGAATTAAATTAATTGTTTTTTCTTGTAAGACTTTTAAAACAGACAAATGTTATTACAAGTTTGCCCATAAAACATCTGCAGTGCAAATTTTAAGGAAACAAAAAAAAATTATGTTATTTCTAAATTTTGAAATTAGAGTTTCTCATTTAAGGCAACTGAAAATGTCGCATAAGAGATGGAGTCAGTGGGCCGTCGAGCGTGAGCTCTTAATGCCCCCCCGGCGCCCCCACACACAGTCCAGAGCACTGAAGGACTTAACCCGACTCCAGCCCGTGCGGGAGGGCGCCGGGAATTTCCCCCTTGACCTAGGGGAGGCCCGGTCGACCGAGGACGCTGCGTTTAAAGCGTCCGCAGTCCACTCTCTGAGGGTCAGGACGGCTTTGCTTCCACTCCGGGGGGTTGGTGTTGCGTTACCACTCTCCACCGCCCAGGGAGTCTTTCGGTCGGGACGTTGGTAGTGGCGGGACGAAACGGTTGCCTAGGAGCGGCTTTTTCACGGCCGCGTAGCTAAAATCATCGGCATGGGTTTTGAGGGCCACCCAAGCCTCATATCCATTAACAGCAACTAGTAATCATGTTAGTGGCAGCTCCCGTTGCGTTGGGAGTCATGCGTTTGGCCGGGGTTTTTTAGCTTCGGGTGGACAAGTCCCCCCCTACTAGTCTGCCACGCCACGAAGAGGCAAAACCCCATGTGGACGCCCCCAAGTCTCCTCGAGGACGCTGCCGCTTACGCAGCACAGCATTTAAGGCAACTAAAAGACTTCACTAGTAGGACTCGATGTCTTTAAATTATGTGTAAAGTATTGTATGTTAGATGTTTGTAAATAACGCTAAACGCCATGGTATCCATACCCACCTTGACGACGATACAAGTCTTAAGCACATAACAGTATTAACTGTTTTTTATTGTTTGCGTACGTAATGGTGCAAGGAAAGATCTCCAAGAAAATATTATGGGCTAAACTTTATTTTTTTTAATAGATATTTGGTTTAATCATGGTTACATGTAATGTATTTGGTTTAATCATGATTACATGTAATGTATTTGGTTTAATCATGATTACATAGAATGCTAATGAAAACGTTTTGGCAAATCCCGCCATCAGTACAACAACAACAAAGAGTAGAAATTAAATTTACATTATATATATATATACACACATACATATTTATATTTATGATGCGTACGTTATTTACATATACGTTTACACTTGTATTATGCTTAACCATTATACATTTAAAGCTTAACATAAATTGTTTTATTTAAATAAACTATTTGTGTCTCATTAATCTAGTTTATAGAATAGAGTTTTAAATCTGATCACACTTAACCTAATTGGTTTAGGTGATGGGAAGAGGGAGGGGGGGTTAAGATTATAAATAAGTTGGTTGTTAAATGATTGTAGAATTAATAGCATTTCTTTTCTATACACGTTCTCTTAAAGATGGGGGAAAAAATGAGATTTTGATCTTATTCTTTGGTTCAAAATGTTGAGAAGTGCCTACCGTGTAACAACCTGAAGCCTAATTATTTTAGATGGTGCCTTATCAAGTTTTCTGTTTTTGAATAGCGCTTGCTAGAGTTTTGTCCTCTCTGCTGCTTCGAGGTACGGGAGCAGTAGTCTGATGTCCGCTTGTGTTAAGACACGGAATCAGTAGTCTGATGTCCGCTTGTTTTAAGACACGGGAGCAGTAGTCTGATGTCCGCTTGTGTTAAGACACGGGAGCAGTAGTCTGATGTCCGCTTGTGTTAAGACACGGGAGCAGTAGTCTGATGTCCGCTTGTGTTAAGACACGGGAGCAGTGAGTGGTCTGATGTCCGCTTGTGTTAGACACGGGAGCAGTAGTCTGATGTCTGCTTGTGTTAAAAGAACCACCGTTCACATTAGTTAACGGACTTTGTTGTTGTTATTTTTTTTTTATAGTAATTAAACCAGATGTGATAGTATTTGCCCATCGGAAGCGTGTGATTGGATCCAGCAATTTTCATCTGAGATTACCACCCGGCCATCTATTTGTGCCGTCTGACGTTTATTATGATGGACTTGCAGGACTGCTGGATTGGGCTGCTCGGGGAATCTATTTGCCTGGGGCACATATGTATAGTGTATGATAGGTCAGGTTGATGATGGAGAGGGGGAATGAACTTCTCGTATGTGTGTGTGGGGGGGGGGGGTAAGCGCAGTGGAATTGGATGGATGATGTATGTGACCTAGTTATTGTACTAATGTGTACTCACGTTTGGCAAGGTCGTCGAACTTTGACCCCACATGGAAGACAAGATAATGGATGCCAGAGATAATTTTGGAGCTCCATTCTCGAAAATGTGCGTTTTAAAAATAAAACATTTTTTTCCCTTTCATTTTTGTTTTCAATTCTCAGAGATTTATGGGCTGACAATTTATCCAATTATCAGTTGCATTTAAATTTTAGCCTTAATGAAATTAATTTGTATTCTTTAAAGAAAATTGTTTGGAGAAAATAAAACACAAATGAAATTAGTTACATGCCAGTCTTGGCTGTAGATTCCGACTTAACAACGGAGTTATCTTTCTGTAGTGACAATAGTTGATAGGCTTAAAATAATTTGGTGAATTTAAAGCATATTTGGATAACTAAATGAGAAGTAGATCTGTTAGGCTAGAGGCGGAGCACTGGGTCAGAAGTAGATCTCGTAGAGTAGAGATGGTGCACTGGGAAAGAAGTAGATCTGTTAGGCTAGAGGTGGAGCACTAGGTCAGAAGTAGATCTGTTAGGCTAGAGGTGGAGCACTAGGTCAGAAGTAGATCTGTTAGGCTAGAGGTGTAGCACTGGGTCAGAACTATATCTGTTAGATTAGGGTGGAGCACTGAGTCAGAAGTAGATAAGTTAGACTAAAGATGGAACACTGGGTCAGAAGTAAATCTGTTAGGCTAAAGGTGGAGCACTTGGTCAGAACTATATTTATTAGACTAGAGGTGGAGCACTGGGTCAGAATAAGCTGTATTAGGCTAGCGGTGGAGCATTTAGTCACATTTTAATATCAAGTTCAAAATGTGAGCTCAAAGTTAAATTTCGCACCAACTTTTGAGTTGTAACATGATGTTAAAACTTTTACACTAGTTCCAATTGTAAGCACTTCGTCAAAATATGACACTAGCTCTCAATTGTAGCATTTCGACAAAAATGAAACTCTTCCTGAATTTGATCATTTAGTCAAAATATGACACTAGCTCTCAGTTGTAGCATTTCGACAAAAATGAAACTCTTCCTGAATTTGATCATTTAGTCAAAATATGACACTAGCTCACAGTTGTAGCATTTCGACAAAAATGAAACTCTTCCTGAATTTGATCATTTAGTCAAAATATGACACTAGCTCTCAGTTGTAGCATTTCGACAAAAATGAAACTCTTCCTGAATTTGATCATTCAGTCAAAATATGACACTAGCTCTCAGTTGTAGCATTTCGACAAAAATGAAACTCTTCCTGAATTTGATCATTTAGTCAAAATATGACACTTGTTCTGCCTCAATGTGTGGTGGAAATTTCTATTACATTTATAGAAGCTTTTAAAACATGAAAATTAGTTGAACTTGTTTGTTGATCTTTCGTGGGTGGATTCCTGTTTTTTTTTTTTTTTAGATCTGCTGGTGACATCTTCGTATACAAGTGTAAATCTATTTACTCCGGATGATACAAGGAAAACAAATTAATATGAAGTGATTGAATGAATTACTCCGGTTATATGACATTATAAGACATAACATATCGTCTCCAAAAAAAAAACCAAACGTGTTACGATTCTATTTACTTGTTTAGCCGTAAGATGTTTTCTTCTTGTCTTGATGGACGTTTTGTGTTACTGTTGATGGACGTTTTGTGTTACTGTTGATGGACGTTTTGTGTTACTGTTGATGGACGTTTTGTGTTACTGTTTCTTTAATAAACTCTTTTATTGTCCAGCGAGACCAGGGACGGCCCCAATCAAAAGGACTCAAAGCTAGAGTTTCCCGATCAAAGAGAAACTTCGGAAGCCAAGTCCTCGGTCGATTCATACAATGGAATTAGTTTGTTGAAACGTTTTCTGTCCTAATTTAAAGCTATTGTAATATAAAAACAAAAAAACAAACACCCACCAACATAACAGTTGATATGAGGGAGACTTTAAAGGAGATGATCAAAGTGAGATTCAAATATCTTGAAGAATTAAATACTAGACTTCTCGTATAGCAATATATGTTATCAAAATTAAAACTTTGCGAAAGACAACATTGAACCCTCCTCCACACCTTGTTATCTCATATTTTAAGCTGGTCCTTAAGGTTGATGTGTCTCTATTAGCAAAGCTTGTTTTATCTCATATAGATCACCTTTAGGCAAATGTAATCATGAGAATAGACAACAAAAAACTAAATAATATCGAAATGTGTTGCTCTTGACGAGTTAAAATGACCAACCCCCCAACCACCCACCCCCCAAATAAAGGAGCAACAACAAAAATAACAACTCGTAAACAAAATAACATTAGCTTTGACGTCATCAACACTGCCATAAATGTCCTAATTAACTGGAGAGACACGTGATCATTGGCTAATCCAGCTCTTATTGCCTGGCAGAAATTAATTACCCTTCTGGAGATTTGGATTCAAACAACGCTAAAACAAACCACAATGAGATAGATTGAAACAAGAGAAAAGGATTAGAATAGAGTAGACTCATTAAATACACCAGCTCAACAGTGTGTTTCGATATTATTTGGTTTTCCAAGGACACCCACTACAAACTGCCCATCATTTTGGAAGTAGAGCAACTCGAATAATACACTCAGAAGCAGTGGAATATGTTGATTTAAACTTTTGAAGAAGTTACGAATAAATAAATGTAAAAAATAATTTATTTGTTATAACTTTTATTGTTAAATTTTACCGACGCTATTTTAATTTAGCCGTTTTTATTTATAGGTGTATTTTGCTAAATTTGGTTTTTACGCATAGTTTGATTTGTATTTATACGTTTAGTTTTTTGGTATAGTTCGGTTTATATGTATGATTTGGTTTGGGTATCACATTCAACTCCTTATATCAATGAGATTTGTTGTGTCTTGGATGTTGGTAGTCACCTTTGTAGTAATGAGAGTAGTTGGGATGTTGGTAGTCACCTCTGTCGTAATGAGAGTAGTTGGGATGTTGGTAGTCACCTTTGTCGTAATGAGAGTTGTTGGGATGTTGGTAGTCACCTTTGTCGTAATGAGAGTATTTGGGATGTTGGTAGTCACCTCTGTCGTAATGAGAGTATTTGGGATGTTGGTAGACACCTTTGTCGTAATGAGAGTTGTTCGGATGTTGGTAGTCACCTCTGTCGTAATGAGAGTTGTTCGGATGTTGGTAGTCACCTTTGTCGTAATGAGAGTATTTGTGTCCTGGATGTTTCATGGACATTTTGGAATTGAAAATCGAGCAGAAGTTCGTGGCATTTCATGCAACACTTTTGTTTAAGAAGTGTTTTTAACAACTGTGTGTTTAATAACTGTTTTGTGATTAACAACAGTGTGTTTAAAAACAGTGCGCTTAACAACTGTGTGTTAACTATATTATGTTTAACAAGAACGCAGTCCAAATTCCCCAATTTTAAACATCAAATTGAAACTTGTCAACCTAGTATTGCAACTATATTCTTGTTTATTTTCTGTCGTGCCACTGACTCTAAGCAATGAAATGCTATTTGCGGCGTGTTGCATTGTGCTGGCTGGCCCTAAGTCTTATGTCCTTGAAATCCTGCCCTGGGTGATGTGCGGCCTAACTTTTGTGAACTTAACAATGTCAAGTTGACACGAGGCAAAACAGATTTTGAAAGATACCGATATAAAAAGTTCTCAAAGTACTCGAACAATTTTAATTTCGAAGAGTACTTTTGTCTTTCTATTTTTATCTAATCTTACTGACCACTTGACAGTGAATAAATTTAAAAAAAAAAAATATATATCTTTAGATATCGATAACTTTTTACCACTTTAGTTGTCAAAATAATGTTTTTATCGTGTAAGAACTCAACATAAAATATTAATGCAGAAGAGAAAATATGTTTTGGGAAATGATAAACTTAGAGAAAAGATAGGAGGAATTTAAAAAAAAAAAAATAAAAAAAATAAAAAATAAAAAATAAAAACCAAAGTAACTTTATGTATTAAGGAAGGTTGTTAGTATTGTAATGACATTTATTATTGTCTGAAAAGCACATTATTAATTTTTAAAGAGAAAAAAAAAATCTTGTTTTTTGTCTTGAAGATGTGCCTTATATTCCCTTACGTAACGAGGCCCTTATATATAGGTTGGTAACGAATGGGCGTCAACAAATAGAATCGAGAAGGTCGATATTTCCTCGGGTAAGTCTGTGCCAAGGAGCAGCAGATCACAGATGACAATGTACCAAGTGAATATGAGAGAATGTCCAGATGTAATTGGAAGATGGCTCCGTCATAGATAGGACCCGGTCGTCAATCATAGCTCACAGAGAAAATAGGATTACGGTCCCTGATAGCGGTGTCCTGGGGTCTAATGGAGAGTGATGGGAACATGGTGGATTTGTTCGATTACGTGGATTATATGGATGCACAGGGGTGGCATAGGGTGGATGGGAATAAGGTGGATTACATGGATGTATACAGAGTGTAAGGTAGTTGATGGGCACATTGTTGTATTATATGGATAAATAGGGTGTTAGATGTTGGATTTGTTGATACTACATGGATGAAAGAAGGTGTTTGCTGGTGGAGGGAGATATGGTTGAATCGGGGGATGACATGGATATATAAGGATGTCAGATTGTTGATAACGTGTTGAATGACGTGAGTGTATCCGGGTGTTAGATTGTGGGCTGGATCATGATGCGGATTTGTTGGATGACATTGACGACGGTCCGTGTTAGGCTAAAGGAAATACGGTGGATGTGGTTGTTTACATTGTTATAAGGGGTACTGAGCAGTGGATAGCACATGGCGACATTGTTGGATTACACTTAGATGTTGGATGGGGATATGTTGTGTTACTTGGTGGATGGGAACATTGTAGATTTGTTTCACTTCATGAATATATCGGGGAGTTTGATTGGGATATTGACATATTGTGTTATATATATATATTAAATATACAGTAAAACTATGTGGTGGATGGGAACATTTTATGTTTAATTCATTACATAGATATATGGGAGAGTTATTTGGTTATAAGGAACAAGGGAACAATTTTAGACAACATGGATATATTTATGGGTGTTAGGTGTATTCAATCCATGGATATGTTCAATCACATTGCCACGTTGATTTTAGAGTGGTGTATAGGAATGTTGTAGATGGGGTCTAATGTTGTAGATACTTGTTAATAGTTGTACAGTAGAATCCAACTACAACATAATAATTGTGGTCTATAATCTCGGAACGCGTCAAAAATGGGTTTTAGAATATCCCGTGCAAAGATCGTCGTCGTCGTTGTAGTCGTTGTAGTCGTCGTCGTCGATGTTGTTGTTTAAAGTGTCAAGATTTGTTTAATATCTATTAGTTAGTGAGCTATGTACTGTTGCAGTTGGAATAGTTGATTTGTAACAGTGTGTTTTGTACTCTTTTTTTTCCTCGTATTTTGAAAAATAAAATATGCACAGAAGAAACATCGTGACCCATGCAAAGCTCGCGTCTCTCCAACTTGGTGGTACTGCACGATTTTACAGAATAAACGTGTTGTAGGGAGGGAAATTTGGTGAATTCGATGGATTTATAAGATATATGTGCAAGTAGGGCTACTTTGTAGATGTTATGAATGCTTTTTGTCTGATATAATGACAACGAGCCACCTGCAGCTCTATTTCCTAAAAAAAGACAACTTCAACTTAATAGGTTAACAAAATGTTTAGAGTGAGAGTGAACGAAATGGATATCAGGCAGCGTCTGAGAGTTTGTTGTATGAAAGCAAGAATTTTGACAGGAGACCGCCTTAACAACTAATGCACGGTGAACTACCCAAAAGGTAACACTCAGCTGGTGGACAGAAGAAGTTTCAAAGGTTGCCAAAAATTGTCCATCAACTCCATTGGACATCGGCTTAAGCACATCAGAAACAATTGCCTTGGATCACACAAGCCTGCTCACGCCCAAATGAAAGCGTTCAGCAAGGACCACAAGAATTGTTTTCAATCCCACTACGTCGACACGTTTGTCCTGTATGCGGGCAAGCTTTCCAGGAACACACAGGACATCAGTGGGTTCACTGCGGTCATGCTGGAATGCGAATGACGAGCAACGTGTCATAACAAAACATTCATCTTTCAAAATGTTCAAATCATTCAAATGTTAAAGTTCTCTAGAAATAAAATAGTTTAATTATTGAACATTGTGAATCACATTTTTTACACTGTTTTTAAGTACATTTTAACCTTGTGTCATTACATGTAATATATATATAATATTTTATTTAAAAAAATTATTATTATAATGAAGCTTTGAAACAATGATTAAACATTTGATTCGTTAACTCATCAGTCAAAAGATCGAAAAATTAGCTGGAGAGGGATAAAAAAAATATTTTCAGAGCCAAATTTCTTTTCAAGAAATTTAATTTTCTGAGTCAAAACCTATTTAGTCACTAAAGAGACGCAAGCGGCTCACGAGCCGCTGTTTACCGACCACTGGTCTAGTACCACGAATCCGTTCTGTATAATTTGACCCTTTCGGTTCACCATACTCGAGCCTCCTAGCGCTAAACGCCGATGTAAAATTACGAGAGTCGAGTGTCCCCAGGATTGTGAGCTCGTTACAGAACTCCCTGAGAGTCGAGGTGTCTTCTGGCATAAGCCTTGCATCAGTTGGACTTTAGAGACTTGATAACGGAAAAAAAAATGTGGTGGACAAAAACTTTTGGAGATGTTCAAGCTGACTGGACGTGTTTCATTCTGTGATATTTTGATCGATTATTGAAAGGTGTGTTAAAAATCTGGATATCAAATATTGAAAAGTGTGTTTAAATGGTCGATGTCAAATGTTGAGAAAATGTGATTTAATGGTTGATATATCAACGATTAAGTTTCACGTCGAGATACAATGTGTGAATTAAAAAAAATGAAGTTGGGTTTGGAAAAAGCAGGGGATGGGGGAGCTAACGATGACGTGAAAAGTTTTTTTTTATTAAATATTTTAACGTAAGCTTTTCTCTACATTAAAAAACAATAAAACAACAATAAAATATACCAATAAGACCAGGATCTTCAAGTGGTCAGTTCAAGAAAATGTATTGACCATTATGGCGGTGAGATATAGTTGAAATAAAAAACGTAACAAAATATAATATATTTTTTAAGAGTTTGCATAAAGTAGGTTTATATGGTTACCGGAAATTTGATCGAAAGAAATTTCGTCGACGGAAAATTGATCGACGGTAATTTGATCGAACTGAAATTTGGTCGAATCTTTATTTCAGTCCAGACGTTAAAATTTTCGTCAAATTTCTTTTTGAACGCACTATACTATACAGTAAAACAAAATAATTCGTTCAAAAAGAAATTTCACGCAAAATTTTAACGTATAAATTAAAAAAACGATTCGAACAAATTTCCGTTCGATCAAATTTCCGTCGATTATTTTCCGTCGACCAAATTTCTTTCGATCAAATTTCCGGATACGGGTTTATATATATAACGACATATAAATAAATTATTTAATTAATACATCGCATTAAAATAACCTCTGTTATGTTCAAAGTAATGTTGGTTAATTAATAATAACTGATACATTAGGCAATGTGTTTTGTTGCTATTTGATGCGTTCATTATGTCAGACCAGCTACTTTTACTATTGCGTTGTTCTTTCTCTTGCTTCGAAATTTTCAAATTACTTTGACATTAACTAAGGCCATAATTTGATGCGCATTTCTTGGATAACTACCAGATGCGCTCATGTGATCAAGTGATAACTTTAAAAATTAACAACGTTCATGATTAAATGTGCACATTTTTAAAAAATGTGTTTATTAAACTGAAAAATTCCTGCTTGGGCAAAATCTTGGTTGGATCTCTACAAAGCTTAAAATATTTGTTCAGATTCTATTCTGACAACACATTTCAAAAACATTGGACATTTTAGAGAGATATTTTATGTATGGTTTTTAATAACAAGGTATATAATTATTTGCAGAGATAAACAGACAAACTTACGCTATGGCAATATACCCCAATGATACTTGTAAGATAGGCAAAATACCCCACTGATACCTCGAAGATAGACAATATACCCCACTGATACTCGTAACATAGACAATACACCCCACTGATACTTGCAAAATAGGCAATATACCGCATAGATACTTGTAGAAGGCAAGTAAATGATTCAACTGGGTTATTTAACTCTTTACGGCCCATATGGATACAATTTAGGAAGACCGCGTATCCCAGGCTTAATCAGCTTCGTGGACTCGAACATATTAGAGGATAATAAGGTACACCAGTTACTGAATGGGGAATCTTCTCAAACAGCGCTCAAATCGATCGCTATATGTCACGTGCCATAAATGTAGATTACAATCTATTACTTATTTCAGAGACTTGTGTTCTATTCCAATTCACTGCGGTGACACAAACCCGAGGTAAATAAAAAAATAAATAAAAAAACTACTGGCACCGTTGTTTGACATGGATTAATTTCTTTTGTAAGTATCTCTGTGACCGGAGCAAGATCAAACACCAGCATTACAGAGCAAACTATGAGTATCTCAATTAAAAATACATTATAGCTTATTTGTATCTATAAAATAAACTTGATTACCGGATTTTTGATCGAAAGAAATTTCATCGACGGAAAATTGATCGACTGTAACTATATAGTAAAACAAAATAATGCGTTCAAAAAGAAATTTGACGCAAACTTTTAACGTATAAACTAAAAAAACGATTCGACCAAATTTCCGTTCGATCAAATTTCCGTCGATCAATTTTCCGTCGACCAAATTTCTTTCGATCAAATTTCCGGATACGAATAAACTTGTCTCATCTTCAAAAAAAAAAAAAAAAATACATGAACAAAAGTTTTATCAGAATTATCAATTTCTCTATTTCTACAAATTACAAATACTTGACAGAGTGTCACGACACTGCCTGCAGCACCAATGTTTGGGGACAACTGTATCAGAATTCAATAAAAATAAAACTATATTTCACTGTGACTAACCAGCGAAATCGATATAACTGTGCTTTGCAACTGAAAATCGGAGACGTCATCATAATCTGGATGTACTTAAAATGTTCGTCTCCGGGAGCTGGTTAATTGGATGACTGTGTCAGTCTTTTTACTGAGGTGTATTTAGTTATAAGCAGAGTAGCAAAGATACATATTGGAGGTTGTGATAGAGGTCGTGATAGAGGTCATGACAGAGGTCGTGATCGAGGTCATAATTGAGGGCACGATGGAAGTCATGATAGAGATCGTGATAGAAGGCATAATAGAGGGCACGATAAAAAGTCATTATGGAGATCGTGATAGAGGGCATAATAGAGGTCATAATAGAACTGTTGGTAACCTGGTCTAGAAACCTTATCCCCCCTCCTAGTTACCCCTCTTAGGCATGATTGTCCTTGATATTCCGACATATCTTAGAGAAAAAACATAGAAAACAAGAACAACACATACATGATAGAGCCATGAGACACACACATATTGACGCCATGGGCATGCTCATTTCTTTACAACTATGACAAAAGAAATGTAGTAAGAAAACCTGTTAGAAAATTTGGTTACGGTCGATAGATATTTTTTTTAAAATATTTAATAAAGGAATGAATATAAACATATATTAATATGTATTGCACTTTTTCTCCACACAATCATTGTTTTGTTTCAATATCTCAATACCTTTTTTTAAAAAAAAAATGTATTTTAATTGTTTTTGCTTTTATTTTCGAGATAGTATTTTGTCATTTGATACATTTGAAAACCATAAAATAACATACGATGTGCTGGTGAGGACTTCCACTACACTATTAAAGCAACACGTTCTTTATTTATCTCTAGCTAAGTGAAACACTTAACTCTAGAGAGAAGTGACGTGATATTAAGAGTTATGTTCACCGCTTAGAATGTGATACATTTAATGGAACGATCACATTTTTGGTGTAGTGGTCAGTGCCTGAAAATGTAAGGACGGGAATGAGCCTGGGGCCACCACAACTATGACCATCTTTGCCGACCTGCAGTTTTCAATGCTGAGGATTTTAGCTGTGCGCGCCTTGTTCTTTTTGGGAGTTTGTGTGGCTGCCTTCGTGGATTCCGTCGGCTTAAAGGACGGAGGTGGTGAGTACATACTATTAAATAAATATTCTTTCGTTGCCCTCCTGGATACTACTTTTCAGCAAAGTGCTAGTTTTTTAATTTTTATTTTGTTTTTTTTCTGTTTGTTCGCTGGCGATGGCTTCCTGCCCACACGTTCATTTTTTGTGTTGCATTTATTATTTTTAGGTTTACTCATTCCATTTAATATATATATATATATATATATATATATATATATATATTATACTCTACAGCTGCATGCAAACCTATCATAAACCTATGCAGTCGCTTATCCCTGATGCTTCCTCTTAACCCGGCATTGCTCCCTAATACACAATCACCCCCCCCCCCCAACCGACAAAAAAAAATCAACGAATGAAGCTCTATTTACTAAAAAATATATTTATTAAAGCATTAATTACATTATCGTAAACTAATTTTTTTTACTAACTTCAGTGAGATATTATAAAACTACATTTTGGAGGCCGCTAAAAAATTCCATATACTATTATAATATAACACGTTGACACCATTTTTGTTTCCATTGCAATGATGAGCTTGCACAAACTCATAAGACACGTGTCCATCTCTTCGGCTCGAAATCTCTACTTCTGCTTTGGGCAAGAGACGTTGTCACACAGAGTTACGAAAGGCCTAAAATAACCGTCAAGCTAATTTTAGGCCAATCCTTTCATCGAACATTCAACAAAGTTGAAGATGGATGTTTCAATTAATTACAAACATGTTTTAGAATCATTTAAAGAAGTGGAATAATGTTTAAAGGATTCCACGGGAGACCAATACAATATCTTTCCCCAGCACGATATTTCTTTTGCAGGTATGTTCCCATGATGTTATCGACCTTGTTGTAAAAATTTTTTTAATATCTTTATCTAATGAGACAATGTTCGTTCGTTTCTTATATAGTCACCATCCGTCCCACGAACAAACACACACACACACAGATATCTCGATGGATAAGTTAACGTTGAAGATTGCAAAAAAAAAGTATATCCATCTACTGGTATCTGTCTTGTAACTCTACTTACTAGTCTTGTCGAAATAAAGAAGAAATAAAGGGGAAATAAAGGGGAAATAAAGGGGAAAAAAGGCTTTATTTATGGTTCAAATAATCCCCCCCCCCCCCCACTTTCTTGCAAGTCCCTCTATCTCTTTACTTTTTCTCACACAAATCACACACGCAGACTCCCACACAGGTCTCCGCTAACCAGTGTCCCTAGTCTCGGCGCTGTTTTCCCAAAGACTAGAAACAACACAGACATAGGAGATATACGACGCTTAGTCACCACACAGACTGTTGCTTCATGACATGAATACTGTTTTAACTGGCTTGAGTCTCCGTGTCGATAGATGAGACTGCCTGGCCTCATTACATAGACGTTATTTGTTGAATGGATAAGATGGCATTCTTTGTGTCGATATCCGATATGGGATGAATATATAGAGGATTTTTGTTGTATCTCCGTGGATAATATTGAAATTCGTTTTGTCTACATCTAATATGTTTTGTATAAACAAATGATATCTTTAGGATTTTCAGGTGATGTGTTGCAAAAAAAAAAAAAACAAACAACAAAAAAACGTTATAAATGTACATATTACGTCTATTACAATTTGATATTTATGAGCGCTTCTCAAACGTTTCCCGTCCACTTTGGGGCCACAATCGTATCTAGAGAGTCCTTGTCTTACCCTGTTATCTTGAATGAATCTAGGTCACCACAATAACTAGTTATGAGAGAATAACCTACACCACAATAACTAATTATGAGAGAATAACCTACACCACAATAACTAGTTATGAGAGAATAACCTACACCACAATAACTAGTTATGAGAGAATAACCTACACCACAATAACTAGTTATGAGAGAATAACCTACACCACAATAACTAGTTATGAGAGAAGTAATTTTCACTATCATTAAATAAGACAACAACGCATAACACGTAAAAAGCTGCCGCGGCAATTACACAGCTTAATGTGACCTTGGTCAAGTTATGCCATTTTATTTGTCAATATCTGGTTTAGTCACATATTGGAGCTCTCATATATATATACAGCCGTCCGTCACCACTTTGCGCTTCCAGTTTCGCGTCTTTACTCTATTGCGTTTTTCCCCATTTCAAATATAACATGTACTCATTAAAACGTTGATAAAGAGAGTGAACATGATGCAGCGCGCGTTCGTTTGTCTGAGTCAATGGACTACGATTAGTCACTTCCTTGTTTTGTCACGTGATATGTGTAAGCCTTCGGTAGCCTATGCTACACATAACAACACATAACAACGGATAACAGCTGATCAAACATTATCATTAATTTTTAAGCAAAATGTTTATCTCCATCAGCGCTTCCCCAATGTTAATTAAAAATTTTACTTTTCAAAATATTCTTGAATACACGTGTTTTGTAAATGACATTCATAAATGTGACAATAATTATAATTCAGTTATGATTAAAGGAAGAAAGTTTTTTGAAGAAAATTTTGTGAGCGACTAGTGTGTTGCAGACAGCCTACCGGAAGTCTTACTCGAACTTACTCTTATCACATGACAAACCAATCGACTCATCGTAGTCCATTATACACCCTTGCGTTACAATTAAAATTAAAATGACTGTACATATGGACTGTAGACAGGCCTTGATTAACCATTAGGCAAATAAGGCATGTGCCTCGGGCACCAAGCGTTTGGGGGCACCAAATATGGACATACCAGCGGTCACGGTCAGTGAAAGATCAGGGGCCCCGGGCAGAAGGGGGCACCCATGTGGGTTTGTGCCTTGGGCACTAAAATGGCTTAATCCGGCCCTGACTGTAGACCCATGTATTCGAGCACCTTTAGAGGGTCTAATATTGTTAAAAACCCGTATTTGGAGGGTCCTGAACAGGTTTCCTATTCACTAAGAAAATGTTCTATTTATAAATACATATTCAATTCGGGGGTGGAGCCTGGAACTGATGGACAGCGATAAACGAGGGACTAATGTATTTATTTATATTTATAACCGCATTCAAAAATCTGGAGATAATATCTTGGTTGGTGTAAGCTGTACAAATACACTACTACTACGTACCACCGTAATAAGTTAATGGAAATGCAAATGAGTAACGCCACAAGGCAGGAGAACTGATATAAGATTTATTTTCCTAATGAAGTGAACAATCTTTGTATGCGTTCGAAATTTGTCGATCCAGTTCAATATTTTTTAAAGCTGATTTACTTTCCCTCAACTGTCCATGTAGCCAACTGTCCATGTAGCCTACTGCACATGTAGCCAACTGTCCATGTAGCCTACTGCACATGTAGCCAACTGTCCATGTAGCCAACTGCACATGTAGCCAACTGTCCATGTAGCCTACTGTCCATGTAGCCAACTGTCCATGTAGCCAACTGTCCATGTAGCCTACTGTCCATATAGCCTACTGTCCATGTAGCCAACTGTCCATGTAGCCAACTGTCCATGTAGCCAACTGTCCATGTAGCCTACTGTCCATGTAGCCAACTGTCCATGTAGCCAACTGTCCATGTAGCCAACTGTCCATGTAGCCAACTGTCCATGTAGCCAACTGTCCATGTAGCCAACTGTCCATGTAGCCTACTGTCCATGTAGCCAACTGTCCATGTAGCCAACTGTCCATGTAGCCAACTGTCCATGTAGCCAACTGTCCATGTAGCCAACTGTCCATGTAGCCTACTGTCCATGTAGCCTACTGCACATGTAGCCAACTGTCCATGTAGCCAACTGCACATGTAGCCAACTGTCCATGTAGCCTACTGTCCATGTAGCCAACTGTCCATGTAGCCAACTGTCCATGTAGCCAACTGTCCATGTAGCCTACTGTCCATGTAGCCAACTGTCCATGTAGCCAACTGTCCATGTAGCCAACTGCACATGTAGCCAACTGTCCATGTAGCCTACTGCACATGTAGCCAACTGTCCATGTAGCCTACTGCACATGTAGCCAACTGTCCATGTAGCCAACTGCACATGTAGCCAACTGTCCATGTAGCCTACTGCACATGTAGCCAACTGTCCATGTAGCAAACGTTCCATGTAACCAGCTGTCCATGTCGCTAAAATTGAGTTTATTAACTCTGCAAAAATTCTCAAAATCAGGTCATCATGTCGTGCAGAACACTAGGGTGTAGCACTCTCTGTAGGGCCTATTGTTTAAAGGAGGCAGGTAGGGTGTAGCACTCTCTGTAAGGCATATTATTTAAAGGAGGCAGGTAGGGTGTAGCACTCTCTGTAGGCCTATTGTTTAAAGGCATGCAGGTAGGGTGTAGCACTTTCTGTAAGCCTATTGTTTAAAGGCAGGAAGATAGGGTGTAGCACTCTCTGTAGGGCCTCTTGTTTCAAGGCAGGCAGGTAGGGTGTAGCACTCTCTGTAGGCCTATTGTTTAAAGGCAGGCAGATAGGGTGTAGCACTCTCTGTAGGGCCTCTTGTTTCAAGGTAGGCAGGTAGGGTGTAGCACTCTCTGTAAGCCTATTGTTTAAAGGTCGGCATATGTAATAGAAAATGAGAATTTAAACCTTTGTTGTAACACTTGGACCCACCACAAATGTTCTCAAAATAACCGAACCAGGTGTAAAATACTGCACCCGGTTTAGCCCTAGCTTTATAATATTTTATCACACCAATCTATTTTTGTTCAGGTGAGATTGAATAGCTAAATGTAATTAACTTTTGATATCAATTTAAAAGATGATTGATTTCCCAAACAATGCGGTTAAACCCATTTCTTTTAAACGACATTTAAAAATAATAAATCAACTCTAGCTTTACAATAAATTTATCACGACGACAATGACACAATAGAAAGAAAAGTTTGCACGAAATCGACAAATTCCTGGCAACGAACAACGATTTTAACCGTTTCTAAACCAGATTTAATTCGTCCGCATGTTATTGCATGCAATAACTACAAGTTATCTGTTTCTCTTGTGTGGAAATCTCCGATGGACAATACAAGATATTTTTTTATCGCAAATGGGAGCTGGAAGATTAAAAAAAACCCTGCAACATCAGCTTCCGTTGCATTTTTGTATAATTATATCGGTGGCTCTCCGTAAAATACATGTTCATGTGGGCTGTTTGTTCATCGGACCCTGCTAAGCATACATTCTTCAATTCAACCAATGTAAATTTCATGGTAACAATTATTAAGAACATAATTATTAAATTTAAAACAAATAACATAAGAATACTTACATTCCTTCTCCAGCACAGTGCATGGTGAAATAAGTGTCTTATTGAGTCTAATGAGCACTCCAAGGCCCCTGCGGGTAATCCCCCACCCAACTGGTCCTTATCGTGTTTCTATAGGTTAAATATATCACATAGGAAACTGGTTGTAATCTTGGTTACCGGAAATTTGATCGAAAGAAATTTCATCGACGGAAAATTGATCTACGGTAATTTGATCGAACTGAAATTTGGTCGAATCTTTTTTTCAGTTCAGACGTTAAAACGTTCGTCAAATTTCTTTTTGAACGCACTATACTATATTGTAAAACAAAATAATGCGTTCAAAAAGAAATTTGACGCAAAATTTTAACGTATAAACTAAAAAAACCATTCGACCAAATTTCCGTCGATCAATTTTCCGTCGACGAAATTTCTTTCGACCAAATTTCCGGATACGTGTAATCTTGGATGGTTATCCTACCGATTCACTTTGTATGATACTAACGATTGGTGTTTGGCCTGTAGAGGGGAGTTGTGTTTCTTCTCCTAGGCGTTGTGGTTTATTTGATCCGGTTCTGGTAGCTGATGTTGGTTAGATAGGGAACTATTTTCAGCTTTGTTTGTTTTGCAAATTTTACAAGCTTAGTTCCTTTTTACTAATTTTAGAAAGACATCCTTTTCTTTTTTTTCTTTCTCCTTTTTGGGGGGAGGGGGTTTGGGCGGGGCGGCGACAGGGCGCAGGGAATGATAGACACAATCTTATTCAGGCATTATGCCCAGGGAGTTTGGGAATCAACATGGACAATGACAGATATGATATTTATGCGGGAGTGATCCATGGCATTAATGTAATTCCTCTCCATCGGCCTGCCTCACCACATCCTTCCACTCAGACCTAACTGATGCTTTTCTTTTCCATTCTTGGATTCCCAGATGCAGTACATTCCGATCCACATCATGCAAGAACCTAATCCTACGCCTGCCTTTGAGCCGTTTTCCTCTGGGATTTTGGTGGTGCAACCTCTTCAACACCTCTTTCATTTTGGCATTCTTTCTAAGTGTCCAGCCCAGCATAGCATTCCCCTTTTAAATTCCAATTCGTGTCGTGACGGAAATGATAAACTTCATTCATCATCTCCTTCATTAAATTGAAACTGTTTCCAACTTCCACTAAAGGCGTGAGGACGACCAGGTCCAGTCATTGACCATTAAATACGTGTCTTAGTGGACGTTAAAAATATGCTGGAAGAGGTGATACCTTTTGTATAAAGAAAAGATGAATTATTTACGCGCGTAAATACTCATCAAAATATTTATGAATGTTGCTGTGAAATAAGTTTTAGATACTAATTAAATACTAACCGAAGACACTAAATAAATTAGGTATTTCTTTGACACGATTTGGCGAATCTGATGTTAATCGCGATCGACACTAAACATGCAAAAAATAGACAATCATTTATTGTGAATGTTTATCCACTGCTTTATACGAGAGGATTGTTTAAAAAACGGCGCCTTTTTATTGTGTAACCTTAATGAAGTTATTGTCTGATGTGTGAATATTGCACTATTGAACTATGTATATATCAATATTGAACTCAGTCTTTATTTGTATTCAACTATGTCTTTTTCAGTATTGAACCCTGTCTTTATCTGTATTGAACCCTGTCTTTATCTGTACTGAACCCTGTCTTTATCTGTACCGAACCCTGTATTTATCTGTATTGAGCAATGTCTTTATCTGTATTGAACACTGTCTTTATCCGTACAGAACCCTGCATATATCTGTATTGAACAATGTCTTTATCTGTACTGAACCCTGTCTTTATCTGTATTGAACACTGTCTTTATCTGTAGTGAACTCTGTCTTTATCTCTATTGAAAACTGTCTTTATCTGCATTGAACACTGTCTTTATCTGTAGTGAACTCTGTCTTTATCTCTATTGAACACTGTCTTTTATCTGAAATAAAAACACTATGAAACTGCCGAACGCCCGAACATCCTGAGCTAAGACTTAGTATCCACCAGCCATCTTGTACGCTTGTTAGTTTGAAATCTTTAAAGCCACTGCCTTGTTATAGAGCTGAGCTATCACTTGCGACATTATTTCTTTCTTTCTCTTTCAAACATTATGTGAGTGATCTGTGCAAGAATTAGATCGATGAAAACTGCTGCAAGAGATTTAAAAACCTTTCTGTCGAATATATTATTTTGTACACAGGTCCGTTATAAAATATGTGACCTCAAACAGTTGAAACACATATTGATTATGGGCTCTAATTATATAAATATGTTTTTTGTATGTGGTGGGGGCTAAGCATGGAGAGTGGGGGGGGGGTAAATATAACGGGGGTAACTATGCTCAGAAGTAGGTTTTATAAAATATATCTCTGGTTCTCATATTTCCAACATTCAGTGTCGGGACTGAACATTTAGACCTTTTACGTAGTTTGTTACTGTTCATTTAGTGATGCAGCATACGAACATGACGTAGTTTGTTTCTATTCATTTACTGATTCAGTTTACGAACATGACGTAGTTTGTTTCTCTTCATTTAGTGATTCAGTTTACGAATATGTCGTAGTTCGTTTCTCTTCATTTAGTGATGCAGCATACGAATATGACGTAGTTTGTTTCTATTCATTTAGTGATTCAGTTTACGAATATGTCGTAGTTCGTTTCTCTTCATTTAGTGATGCAGCATACGAATATGACTTAGTTTGTTTCTCTTCATTTAGTGATTCAGTTTACGAACGTGACGTAGTTCGTTACTCTTCATTTAGTGATGCAGCATACGAATATGACGTAGTTTCATGGAATAAAGGCCTTTCTTCCAACTCGCGATTCTAAGGGGTTTGTCAGATTGTATGATAATTTTGTGTTGCCACACGTGACACTCTGGTTCGGTCGACTCAGTCTTGCTCGCGCTGACCTGTTAGGTCGCGTCTGAGTTGGTGACACGGGGTGACAGGTCCAGTTTGCTGAGTCGAGGGGGGATGTGTGGTTTGAGATGGTGAGAGGTGATGAAATAAGAAGCGGTAGTTAAAAACAGCAACAGCTCGAACACTTCGCTTACAATAACCACCGGTCCCATCTGTAGGATGTAGGCATCACACGTGGATTGTGTAAGGTCGAGGCATTTTGGCACTTAGACTCAGAACACCGGACGATTCGCGACCTGGATTATAATAAAAATATTTTAGAAACCACACCAAAAAAAAAAAAAAAATAAAAGAATTTATATCAAAGACGAGTTTAAATTCACACAAAAATGGAGCTTTTTATCTACTTTTGAAAATTCATATTGAATCGTTTTTAAAAAATAGAAATTCTTTGCCTCTTTTTCATCTTTATTCTTTCCCCCATTGAGTCTAACAACTTGCACGTTTTGCCATTTCATGTGTATCGCCATTACGTATAATGCCGTGTGACAGCTTGCAATTTTGGAATATCCACAATGTAATATAAACATTTTAAATGAAACGTATTATTTTCTTATTATGACCCAGCGTAATTTTATCTCTCTCTCCACCCCCCCCCCTCTCCCAGCACTCACTCCTTTTTAAACTCCCTGAACGTTATCAGGGGATGACTTCCGTCTCCTCAGACGGGGGGAACTCCATACCGTCGGCTGCCAGCTTTAGAAATTCCCCGTGGACTTTTAACAATAACAGACAGCGATTTGAAAAGATGGTTTCATTGTCCGAATTTTGTCTACGCCGGCCCACGAATCCGTTAGCGAACATTTCCCCATTAGTTCAGGGGCCTGCACTCGCACGGCTGCCCGATAGAGGCTTTTTACAAGTGACGTCGTTTTATTTATTCATTTTTGTTTTATAATCGAGTCTCAAAAAAATAAGTTCAAGGACGTTACACATTTATGTAAATACTTCCAGGGGTTCCCGATGAGATAGGTTTGTATTGATTTTTTTCAGAGCTGTTGTTGTATCAGCTTAAATATTATATCTTTTGAGTATTATGAGTTTTTTAGCTTAGAAATGTGCTTTTTTTTGGAGGGGGGATTTAAGCTCGTGATTTCAAAGATCGTATATCCTTGATGATAGTTCTTCTGTCGATGGTGACCGTGACCATTCTAAACTCAGGCCTCTTGTCTGTGGGTGCGCAGATGGCTGATCGGATCAATTCTGGCACGGAACGTTTTGGTGCATACGGTGAAAGGGATGGGATGGGACAACTCCAGGTGCAGAGGTCGCTCTGTCTTTTTCGGGATTTTCTGGCTTTTCTTTTGTGTTCTGCAGGAGCTGTTCTGCTAACCTTCATGTTGCAATGAGCCCTTGTGTCTGGGAGAGCGTCCCGAGCCTCGATTCTTCGAGAACTATTTCCGTATATCTGTATATAAAATTCAACAATGCACTCACAAACTCACTTGTATACTTAAAAATACAGTGACACACTGTTAACTTTGTTTTTCATAATATCCCCCCCCCCACCTTTTTTCTCAACGCGCCATTTTACCTCTTATGTGTTTTAAAGCAAGTTTGAATATGTCTCTCGTGCGTACTTCGTCCATTTCTGATCTAATAGTCTGTATATGTGCTATGTGCTATTTATGTCTCTAAAAAAATCCGAGTTGTAACTACTGCGTGTTTTACTTGACGTTTGGGTTTCATTTTGACCACATTGTATTTAACATTTAAGATTTAAATAAAATACTCTCCAGAAGTGACGGAATAATCTGACACAGACCGTTCAAACGTTTCCCTATGCCCGTGTAGAGATTATATTTTAAAAAAAATCGTTATTGCGTCATCTTTGATAAAAGAAGGTGCACCCCCCCCCCCCATGTCTGGTTAATCTAATAACATGTCGTTGTGTAGAAGATTAACGCCAAGCTGTGCTATTTCATCAACACTTTCCATTAGGAGTCATTTGCAGAAAGATAATGGCAGATCGGTTGACATCACATTTGACAGTGGCGGATACCAGGAGGGATAATTTTTTGGGTGGGGGAGGGTGGGTGATCTTTTATATACGTGTTTATAGAAAAAGTGCATTTGTAGAAATATGGACAACATATACATTTGACATAAGATGGATAACACGGATGTCATCGTAAACCGGAGCTAACGATGGTAAAAATTCCGTTTCTTGTGTTCCTAAGAATAGCCGCTCTAAGCGGTGGCTCACTTACGATATCTTGGTACTACATGCGAGTCAGCGGCGTAGGGAATTATTGTGCGAATAGAGGGATGCTATTTTCAGCCAACTGTCGTCGTTTTCTTTACCTTGAAGGAGGTGAACAAAAAGTTGACTTTGCCACGCCCCTGATTCGACCCAGGTCATTCTTTGAATATCATTCCATATTTTCCACTACAAGATATTGGATTACACCTTATGGATTACACCCTATGGATTACACCCTCTGATAAAACTATTCAATGAAAACCTTCACCAAGAATATCATTGTGCGCAGTCAGCTCATCTAGCCTAACATTGGGGGGGGGGGGGCGTAGAACGTCTGGAAGATAATTATTTACCGATTTTAATATCAAGTGGCGGTAAGTCTGATCATTTGTAAAATAAAACTGGGGACGCTATTCAGCAAACAGCCTGGTCCACCATACAAATAAGACATTAAGTTCTCAATATCGTCAAATTTGTTTTCTATAAAACAACAGGTTGGGTATGTAGGGTATGTAGAGTATGTGGGGTATGTAAGGCATGTAGTGTGTTTGTGGGACATGCTGGGCATGTGGGGCATGCAGGACATGTAAGGCATGTTGAGTATGTGGGGTATGTAGAGCATGTAGGGTATGTGGGGCATGTAGGGTATGTGGGGTATGTAGAGCATGTGGGGTATGTTGGGTATGTAGGGTATGTGGGGCATATAGTGTATGTGGGGCATGTGGGGTAGGTTGGGCATGTAGGGTATGTAGGGCATGTTGGGTATGTGGGGTATGTAGGGTATGTTGGGTATGTAGGGTATGTTGGGTATTTAGCGTATGCAGAGAATGTGGGGTATGTTGGGTATGTAGGGTATGATGGGTATGTGGGGTATGTAGGGTATGTTGGGTATGTGTGTTATGTAGTGTATGTGGTGCTATGTTGGGCATACAGGACATGTAAGGCATGTTGAGTATGTGGGGTATGTAGAGCATGTGGGGTATGTGGGGCAGGTAGGGTATGTAGAGCATGTGGGGTATGTTGGGTATGTAGGGTATGTAGGGCATATAGTGTATGTGGGGCATGTGGGGTAGGTTGGGTATGTAGGGTATGTTTGGCATGTTGGGTATGTGGGGTATGTAGGGTATGTTGGGTATGTAGGGTATGTTGGGTATTTAGCGTATGCAGAGAATGTGGGGTATGTTGGGTATGTAAGGTATGCTGGGTATGTGGGGTATGTAGGGTATGTTGGGTATGTGGGTTATGTAGTGTATGTGGTGCTATGTTGGGCATGTAGGGCATGGTGGGTATGTGGGAATGTGGGGTATGTAGGGTATGTTGGGTATGTAGGGTGTGCTGGGTATGTAGGGTATGTAGAGTATGTGGGCTGTGTTGGATAAGTTGAGTGTGCTGGGAATGTAGGCTAACAATATTAGGCTGGGAATCTCAAATCCTCTGGTTAGGCTAGGGCTGTCAACGAGTACTCGCCCATGGCTTGGTTCCCGGGCAATTATCAATTACCCGATTTTAAGAAAATATTTAAAAAAAATAAGTCTTTAAACAAAAAAGTCAAATAAGAATTTTGTCATTCAAAAAATGTGAAGAATCGTTGAGCTATAAGTGAAATTGTCATTGTTATGAATAATACTATTGACTAGTGAACAATGTTCTAAAACATTATTAGCCTTAAATTGTTGTATGACTAATATTCATAGTGAACTCCGGAATTAAACACCAATACCACGACTAGCATGACCCAACACACACACACACACACACACACACACACACACACACACACACACACACACAATTTAGAAGTTTACCAAGTCCAAGTTCTAGGAGGGAGGTGGGAAGCTTCCACCAATGGGGAGGGGGTGGTGGGGTGGGGCTGGGTAGACGCCTCTGTCGTCCAGCCACCCACCTCAATACCTTAACACGGTTGTCATAGGTTGTCTTTTTTTTTAAAAACGTAGTTTAATCTATTAACTAATTATAAAAGTGTTGGACTGCGATAAAGCTTTAAAATAGATTAAATAGACACGAACGATCTGTGTCAATATAACAATATATGTTAAGCTTTAATAATAATTGTACATTACACATAAGTGAACGTTTCGGCACATGCTTTCATCAGTACAACAAGACATATACATAAGTATAAATCAAATTTACATAATATAAATATATAGATATATTCTACCTAAAAAAAAAAGAGAGATAAAATAGGAGAGGGCGAAAAAAACCAGACAGACACAAAAGTAAAGAAGAATGGAAAGGAAGACTGTTAAATCTGTCCCGTTATGCCCCGTCAGCCAGTCTTGTGACAGACCGACATACTGACACGTATGTTTAGTCACCTGTAACTTAGTTGTCCTAGTTTTAGAGTTGTGGCAACCCGGCTTTAGTGACCTCGTTTAAACCGTAGACTGTATCCCGTTGGCTTTGTTTATATCCGAAGCGAAACGGGATTTCCCGGATGTGGTTATCCGTCTATTAATAGAAATGCTACGTGGAAGTCACCCTGCTGGAATCGACGTGTCGACTAATTGTGATCTGGTCAAAGTTGCGTCACAAGTTAGTTGTGGTAAGAAATGATTTCTCGCTATGGTTGTATAAAAGGACAGAATGTCGGAGCTCCCACTAAATAACCGAAAATCTTCTGAAGGAAATAAATAACCATTTACTGAAACAAAATAAATTATCGCTCGAAGATATTGTTATTAAAGTTTGAAGGCTAATTTCTAATTAAATCCATTTCTTAGCAGTACATAAGTTGCAAGAAAAAAAATTGTAATTATAAAAAAATTAAAAAAAAAAAATTCAAGTTGACGATTCATCAAGAAATTTCTTCCAGCATATTAAAAAAAAAATACTGTTTAAAATAGTTTGCACACAATTCTAATCTTACGGCACGAAATTGATATGGGTTTACTATTGGCTAAACTGTACGAGGCTGTCCAGATGTTTCAATCTGGCACACCCACCCGTGTCCTCATGCTTGGACTGGATGCTGCTGGCAAGACAACCATACTATATAAGGTAATTTTTTTAAATATTTGTTTAAAAGCATTTTTTCATTGTTTTAAACAAATATAAGAGTTGATATAAATGTGTTTCTCTCATAGAAGTTTAACAGCTGTGAATGGTGCTAGCCTCACATTTGCTTCAGAGGTCGTCTCTTTTCATATCTGACTGTAATATTCCGTGAGAGCTCACGGCTGAATTATTGATAGGGAATAGCTGTGCTGAACGGACTTGTCATTTCGCCTTTTAAATATCCACGTGGGTGCATTCATTGGCATTTTGGAACTTGTTCTCCTTTGTATGTTACAATCAAACTCACCGAAGCTAGTGTTATTGATGATCACAATAATCTAGATACAACGTGATTGCATCGTCGTGTGAATAGTCTTTGGTCATCATGAACTGGACACGTAACGGAAGCACATAAACCTGTCTTGTTATAGATAAAAATATAATTTTTATCATTTATAAATTACTCATTAATAACTATAATGTGAGCATCTAAGTACACTTATTTTATTACTTTAATAGTGTCATTATAATAATTAATCTTTACGTGAATTTAAGATAGCATTATATAAGATAAAATATGGTACTTTATTGATCCACGTAAATTGAAATGTTTTTTTTTTATCACATTGTAAATATTAATTTTAAGCAAATAAATAAAAACATGTTGTTAACTAATACAACATTTTACAGTTATAACAATTTTAACACAAGACACCTGAAGCTATTCAAAAAGCTATCAGCCACAAAAGCACTGCACTAAGGACAATAATGACTTAATTAGTGATCATTTAGGGTTGGTCATCGCTGGGAGCGCAAGCTGGTGAATTCCAACAGAGTGTGGAACAAAATAATTTGCACATTCATTTCCATCATATCAAATGCGTGACTGAGATTTAGAATATTTGATAAGTAAATGAGAAGCGATCTATAAACCCATCTATGTCCTCTCCTGCAGGTTAAACTCAATGAGAATGTCTGCACGATACCAACCATCGGCTTCAACGTTGAGACGGTCACCCCCATCAAGGGCGTGTCCTTCACCGTGTGGGACGTGGGGGGCCAGGAGAAAATTCGTGCTTTGTGGAGGCATTATTACGTGAACACGGAGGTGAGCCAAGTCATTGAAAAGTTTGTGTCTCGTCTGTGTACTGTTGATATATGCAGGGCAATTGAAAGTCGTAAAGTGTTGAACAAGGCATTGACGTGTGTCTAAGTGTCATTTATTGTTTAAGCGTATAAATGACATGCGTCGTTCACCACCTCTTTGTGGTTTCTCCTGACGTCATGAGTTTTTCCACAATGACTAAGGGTTAAAGCTCTTATTAAATGTAACAATGACCAATGTCTTCTCATTCAATTATTATTGCAGTTGTCTTATATAGCGCGGTGAGCCAAGACCTAACCTGGGGTACCACGCTATTTAAGACAACTGTAATAATAATAATAATAATAATAATAAATGTAGGTAAAAAATAGTTACTGTGGTGGATTAAGGGGGGTGGGGGTCAAGGGGCTGGTCAGTTACATTGCAACATCAAAAGGATAACTCTTTCCCTTGCATGACTTGCACGAGGCCTCTTCCTTGAAGCAAATATAAAGTATGGCATAAATATGTTACACCATGTTCAGAGCTTTTCCAAGTGTTTTGAAATGCCATCCTTGTGGAGATGGTGCGGAGTGGGGGGGGGGGGTTAAGGGACAGGTTTTCAAGTTATTAAAATAGATTCTTTCCCAACCCTAGTAATCGGTTCTCTTGTGTTCTACAGCCAGGTTATCAGACTCACACACTCTTAAATTCTCTCTACTCAAATAAGATAACAATCATTTACCTTTCCCATTCCTTAAAATGTTATTATTTGCATCTCTTTCCTTTCCCAGGGACTTTTCTTTATCGTGGACAGTGCTGACGTCAGCAGAATGACTGAAGCCAGCGAGGAGCTGTTTGGTATCGCCAAGTCCCCAGAGATGCAGGGGGTCCCTGTTGTTGTGGTGGCCAACAAACAAGATCTTCCCGGGGCTCTATCCACAGCGGAAGTCGCCGACAGACTCAAACTCAGGGAGTTGCGTGACAGGAAGTGGTTCGTGCAAGGCGCATGCGCAGTGAACGGGGATGGAATTTACGAGGCCATGCATGAAATGGCCAAGTTGGTCAAGGAATTCAAAAAGCGATGAAGATTGACCTGAACTAAATTGTGTATGAAATCCTGAAACTAGTGAATTGATCGCAAATGGATCTTGTTGTCGGAAAAAACTTGAACAAATATATTAAATTATATGATAGCTTCATGAGCATGATTCAAAATGTTAAGTAAATATTTTTATATCAACTAACTGTGCATTGTGGACCATACAAGTACTTGTATTTGGATAACGTGTCGAATAATTCAGTTAGGGACAAGATTGTGACCAATACAAGGTGAACTCTTCAGAATAATAAGAGGATTTGTAACAACGGGACACAGTAAGGATTTTTGTTTGTTTGTTTGTTTGTTGAGACTTCCACAATTTGAAGGCCAAGAATTTGGGAACACAATGTCAAGAAAGACACGTCAAGGAAAGTAATTGTTGGACAAGGTGAATTTGTTTGTTTAGCTGGGTGATATCGATTTCCATGGAAGTATATTCTGATGAAATATAATCGATTAGGGTAGCAGGATTATCGATGTGATTGAAGACATCTGCCTCTCTCTCTCTCTGTCTTTCCATACATTTGTTTCTCTCTCTCGCTCTCTCTGTCCCTCCATAGCTATGTCTCTTTCCCCCCTCTCTCTCACTCCCTCTCCTTCCCTCCCTCTCTCGCATTCACACACAAACAAATAAGTAAAAATATATACATTCAAGCCCACACATTATATCCTCACACATCTTTCTTCATGCACTCTCACATTCTCTTCATGCACTCTCACATTCTCTTCATGCACTCTCACATTCTCTTCAAATACACACGTATAAACTCATCCACTTATCACCTATACAAAGTTACGTGTAACTCGAGAACAGTTTCAAATTTAAACTAATGCGAAATAAAAGTACTCATTTACATCTCATCCAAACATAAGAGGTTCCACCCACGATAACTATAACTTCTGGGAGCACGATAACAATATATCTCATTCAAACATAAATGTTTCCACACACGATAACTATAACTTTTAGAAGCATGATACCTATAACTTCTAGAAGCACAATTACTTTAACTTCTGAAATCACGAAAACTATAACTTCTGGAAGCACGCATTCTTGTATAGTATGAATAATTTACGTTTCTCGCTATATCAAATGCATCTTAGTGTCATGTTGACGACTAGGATTACATTAGCAAATACATAATTAACGTAGCACAATTCAAAACACTTGGATAAGCTCTGGAGATGCTGTAACATATGTATGCCATACTTTATATTTGCTGGAAGGAAGAAGCCTCGTCCAAAGTATGCCAGCGCCGGAATCATCTCTTTTGATTTTGCCATGCAACTAACCAAATCCATCTATGTATCTACACATGTATATATAACAATTATTTAATGTGCATTTTGGTGTACTTATCAAAATGGAATTTGTGATATGTAAATTCTGTACGTTTTTGTTTAGAAAGATTTGTTTAGAATAATGCCATGTTGTAAAAAAAATAGCTGCATAACTCTATCTGGCAGAGGCTGACCAGGTGCTAGACCATAGTTTAAGGACAGTGATTCCCGAGATTCATCTGTTTTTGTGTTCCCTTATTCTAGTGCCCCAAAGAAATGCGCCGACCTACCAGATTTATAACAAAAAATATTGGTAACATGTTTCAAGAAATACTCTGATTTTAACTCCAACATTTGTTGTTGCCCCCCCCCCCCCCCCGGGACTCTAAGCTCAAATCTGTTCAATGAAACAAACATGATTTTATAAAATGAAAATGCGCTTTTATAAGATTCTTACAATTCATAGTAATTGCTGGAAATATTATCGTTATTAATATAATTTATTTGCTACAATAAATTTACCAATAATTGTTTACATATGTTATGAACTTGTTATAATATATGTTCAATAATAAAATAAAATAAAAACCATGACAACATAATTTCTTATTTGATGTTTTGTTGTATAAAAGTGGTACTTAAAGAGTAAACAAAATGAAGATCAAAGAATCTTTTTAAATATTAAAATAACTTCACAAAGAAATGCCCGGAGGTCGGAATCGAAAAGATGATTTTTTTTACGATTGAAAACAAATCTAAAGTTATTTCTATTAATTTAGGCTTCCGTCTGCAAGTTTAATCAGTGAATCAAAGACGGACATCTTTGAGAAAAATGTAGTAGCGTAAAGGAAAAGAAAATAGAACGTGTTCAAGTACAAGTTGTCACCCTCTGATGCCCCGGATGAGATAATGACATCCGGTTTTAGTCGTCTGTAAGCCGATTGGTCAACAAGGCCAGTACGGTGTGTGGGATAGAGTATTTGAAATAGCCCACGGTAGGCCAAGAGGAAATGCATCTACGGGTAGGTTCTAAGGCACAGTCAGAGAAAAACTTAAAGCCTAATAAAATACGTTTTAATAAAAAAAAATTAAGGGTTTCCTTTTCTTTATCGAATGTTAATTTATGTGGATGCATTATTACGTGGATGCATTATTGATGGTAAATGCAGATACTTTCGATTGATGAAAAACAACAGTTTGATTAAATCAAGTTGCGTCGTTTCACGGAAAATAATATAACACAAGTAACGTTCATTCGTTGATACAATTTAACTCAAATGCTGTTCTACCATATGGATGTTCTACAATACCTATCTATAGTTGTCCGATATACTATCTAAGAATCTTTACCATGCCTATCTATAGTTGTCAGACGGAAACCATCTAAGAATCTCTACCATACCTATCTATATTTGTCAGACGTTCAATCTGGTGGCATCTCACTTCTTTCGAAATATTTACAGTTAACTTCATTAAAAAATATATGATTATATTATAGTTATAGAGAACATATGACTTTATATTTTGTGGTATCATTTCTGATTTCCCTTATAGGATTATTTTATAAACATGTAGAATTGTGTAAAGTAAATTCTTATGACAAGTCAGACATATAAATTACTTTGGTTTGACTTAATTTCTAAGACGGTAGAAAAGTTTGAACTTTTGGATTGGCCGTTCACTCATAATCGCTGCGTACACTTTAAGATAAATCAATCTTACAAGCAAGTGAATCACTCCAAATTCACACTCACAAATCATCCTCTACCTCAACTCTCCCCAACTCATTTCAAGTAGGTAACTCCGACATACAGTTTACATCCTCTGCTAGGAATCTTGGTTATATTCTTTCTAACAATTCTGTTGATAAACACATCTCTCACATTTGTCGTTCTGCATACACCGCTATCCGTCAGATCAGCTCCATCCGCCACTACCTCACAGTTAGTGCAACAAAAACACTAGTCTGTGCTCTTGTTCTCTCTCGTCTTGACAATTGCAACTCTTTTTTGTCAGGTTCACCAAAACACTTCATAGAAGAACTACAAAAGGTTCAAAACTCAGCTGCTAGGCTATTTCTAAAGACAAAAAAATGTGATCATGTCACTCCACTACTCCACTCACTTCATTGGCTTCCTAAACAAGCACGCATTGATTAAAAGCTGTCTGTTCTCTGTCATAACTTTTTCTCAGATTCCTGCCCTTCCTATCTAACCGAACTTCTTTCTGTCTATTCACCCCTTCGACAGCTTCGCTCCTCCGCAGACACGCGTATTCTGTCCGATGCTAAGACACGTACTAAAATATATAGTGAACGAACTTTCTCTTTCTGCGCCCCCAAACAATGGAATTCTCTGCCACTACACATCCGCAATATAACAACCACCCAGGCCTTCAAAACTGAACTCAAAACACATCTCTTTAAACTCTAATACCCCGACTAATTCCCCATATCTGACCGATAAACGATGCTGCTGGCTGCTGGCCGCCGTCCATGGCTTGACATGTAAAAGTTCTGGGGTGGATGGGTTGAATATGCTATTGTTTTTGTTTTGTCTCTATACAACTGTTCTTTATTACATAAATGTATTTTATGTTATTGTCACGATTATGTATTTTTTGCTAATATTTTTATGTAAAGCGTGGTAAGCCTAGCCCTAGGCTGGGGTACCGCGCTATATAAGACAACTAATAATAATAAAAAAGTATTTTTGTTATTAATTCAAGAATCTAAGCAAAGCTCAAAGCTCACTCCTTCGTTTTCTGTATCAGGAACTTCTTAATGTTTCTGTATCACACAGTTCTTTTAGTGTGACATTCTTTTCACTTCGTCTCTTACTGGGCACTAAGTAACATATTCTGCACTTTGTCACATACTCTGCACTTTGTCACATACTCTGCACTTTGTCACATACTCTGCACTTTGTCACATACTCTGCACTTTGTCACATACTCTGCACTTTGTCACATACTCTGCACTTTGTCACATACTCTGCACTTTGTCACATACTCTGCACTTTGTCACATACTCTGCACTTTGTCACATACTCTGCACTTTTTCCACATACTCTGCACTTTTTCCACATACTTGGCACTTTGTCACATACTCTCTACTCTTTCACATAATTGGCACTTTGTCACATACTTGGCACATTGTTACATACTCTCCAGTATGTCACATTTTGTAATATATTCGACACTTTGTTACCTACTCGGCACTTTGTCACCATCTTGTCAGAGAAAGATGACGTCCTGTCATAACGTAGTGAATCAGAAACAGCCAATTGCACTCGGAGAAGGCTAAACAAAAAAGAGTACACATCAAAACGAAAAAAGCGTACGTTTCTCAGGGAATCTTCACAACGTACCTAGTCCCATCAGAATCGCAACAGACACAGTGCATCGTCACAACGTACAGAGTCCCTTCACAATCGCCAGACATCCTTGAGCTGTGGACTATAGAATGGATATGTTTTTTTTTAGCTCTTTCTTCTTTTAATCAGCACAACCTTACATGTTTGCACTTGTCAAATATACCATCAGAGTTATTGAACAGACCAGCCATAGTCTTGTTTGAGTCATCCTCCCCCCCCCCCCAAAAAAGACTGCAGTATTACTTTATCATAGTCAGCACAGCTATGGTTCATGTGAACTGTACTGTATTACTTTATCATCAACAACACAGCCATGGTTCATTTGAAGAGTACTGTATTAATGTGTGATAGACAACACAGCCGTGGTGCATTTGAAGAGTGCAGAGTTACTTCACCATATCCTTTCGTCTATACAGCTATTTTTCATTCGTGACCCGTGGATTCTCAATGAACATTAATCACAAAGGTCAAATGAAAGCTACCAAGCATTGCAGTGATTAAGATCGTTGTATTACTTACTGTTAAAAAGTGTTAGATATTATTTGAACAATCTTTGGACCACAAACATTAAAAAAAGGAACGTTGCACAGCTTCTATGTTCAGATTAATGATTATTTAGCTGAACAATAATCCTTCACTTTAACTTGTATTTCAATTTGTTTAGGGCTGATAACCTTTTCAAAATGGTACGGTAATATCTGGGCAATGATATTACACTGTGAGCTTTTAAGTTTATTTTTTAAAAAAAAAGTACAAAAAAATAGTCCAATTGCTTTGTGGTGAATGTTTTGGTGTTATTATGATGATAAAAATGCATGATAATTATGAGGAAATATTAATGACATTATATTTGTAAGACAATTATAGTGACTAACCACACTGCCCACCGTTCCCCGCCTTTTCTTTAACTTCCATGTCTCAATTTGTAGGAGTGGATCTGGTGGGTGTTCACTAAAACTTGGCAAACGATCACGATGCTACTGGGTTGAGAACCGCTGCGCTCAGCAGAGGAGTAACGTAGGGGGGTAGGGGGTACAGATGTACCCGGGCGCCAGCTAGTTAGGGGCGCCAAATGTGATTTGGTATTATTTTACTGATTAAAATAATGGGTTTGAGAGTTTAAAAAAAAAAGAAAAGAGGGCGCTGTAAAATGAATCTTGTCCCCGGGCGCGAATCTTGTCACCGGGCGCCAAACACTCTAGCTACGCCTCTGGCGCTCAGTTAAATAGTTAAGCTCCCCATGAATCGCCGCATTCATCATCATGTTGGCTCATTTCTAGCTCATTTGATGGCCCACAGGAAGTTGACTAAATGTACGGTTTCTATTTTTGGGGACTTTTTTTGTTGTTATTGTATTAGAGTAGATTCCCCCGTAGATAAATTTTTTGCTGGAAACTTGACTTCATAAAAACACCACGAACCAATTAACACGACTGAAGCTGGTCTGTCGTTATTGGAAAAAAAAATTTGTCTGGGTATGTGTGGGTGGAGGGGGGGAGGGGATGGATTTGAAAGGCTTAAAGGGGGTGGGGGACAAATTAAGTCTAGAAGTTATGTGTAGCTCTGTTTAAGTGGATTTCGTGGTAACGATGATTCCCCACCTCCAAGAACAGCTCATCATGATTAATGGCACATTTCCTGTTTACAAAGACGTTTTGAAGATTAAAAATAGTTTGATAGGAAAGACTGAGCACTTGAGTTAACCATAAAAACAAATATATTTCAGGTTTGTATTAGATGAAATTGTATATTATATAATATTTTATGTCGGCAATAATATCAAAGCGCTTTTTTTTTAAAAATAGAAAATTAACTTAATGGTAGCAATGTAATACCGATATATGGATTTCATTAGCGCTATGAAACGACATTCAACCTCCCCCCCCCCCAAAAAAAAAAGGCCATAGGTCAAACCAGTGTAAACATTTTTACAAACATGTAATTTTAAAAAAGAGTTTGCTGTAATATCCAGTATTTAACCAGCTCTACAGGTGTTCCGCTGTATGTCTGTTTCTTACATAGAAAGCTTTATTCAGAGATTACAAAAAATTAATTCAATCTTGAAATGATCAGCTGTGTTGTTATCAAACACTTGGTCATCACTGAAGCAAACACAAGCGTCCAGTCACATAAATACATTAATAAAAAAACACATTTAATGCTTCACTTATTTAGTTTATTTAAACACATTTGCAATCCATTTAAGCAGATAGATTATAAAAAAAAAGATATAATCTTCAAGCCAAACCGTTCAGATCAACAAAAGCAAGTTTTTTACATTATATACAAAGTTATTTCAAGAAGTATAGGGGTTCATAAACAGAGGTATCCACAACCCTAGAGGTTGCGGGAAGAACCAGAAAATTAGACCTATTAGCATTGTATTAGCATTGTGTGTGTGTGTGTGGGGCGGGGTGTTGAGAAAAATATATTTTGAAAAAACATAGGGGTGCGACAAATGCTTTTAAATCAAGGGAGGGTGCTGCGCTGCAAGAATGTTAAGAACCCCTGATCTACAGTATACTTAGCAGTAACACTAGAACATAAAAGATTATTTGTATTCCCCTCTTTTATTTCAGTTGAACACTCAAATAGATTATTTTTTGTATTGCAATTAACTGTATATAATGCCCCCGTCCCATAAACTGGACAATCTCACACTTGACATTATATTGCACGTGTATGAGAAGAAACACCAGTTTTAGCAGTGCTTTTTCGTTTGTGCGCGTGATACATGTCGACGAATCAAAATAGTGTATCCAAAACTAAGTACATATCAACACTTACCAGGATGTCGGTGACCTACAGGAATTATGGGCTCAAATAAGTCAAACCCTGGGCAGGTCAAGGTCATCGCAAAACGGTAAAATCATGCGGGCCAAAAAAAAAAAAAAAAAAAAAAAGAAGCATTTCTTTTGTATCTCCTCATTCCCATTCTTACTGTCTCTCTTTCTATTTGTACTATAATCTCTCTCCTCATCTCTCTATCTCTCGCTCTCTCTCAATCACTTATTTTTTTTTCTTTCTCTCTTATCTTTCTAACTTTCTGCATGTATTTATGTAATCTTAAATTCGCTGTAATCAAAGTCAAATTTGAGCAGACAAAATCAAATCAAATTATAAAGTTACATTGTTTAAAATAATTATTTTTGTAAAATCATAGTAAAAATTCCATAACACGTGGGAACTGTACAGGACTAGGTAGATGATATCAATATACGGGCGATGTTAACGTATGAACGTATTACGTGATCAATTAGAAAAACAAATAAACTACTGAGCGAATAATCAAAAAGTTTGGATCTAGTGCCAGGTTTCGTGTCTTTGGGGTCTCTCAACTTTGACCTAAGACCATAAAGTTCCTCGGTTCCCAGCCTAGCTCTACTGTGGTTTGCCCCACCTCTCCCCTTTTATCGCCAACAACAACTAGATCTAAATATTGTACATTCAATTTTCCCCACACCCACAGACACTATTTATAGTTCTTCTAGCTGCACCCACTATTTATATTTAGATAATTTTTTAATCTATCGCCTGCTCAGGTCGACAGTTGAAGCGACTTTCATTCGACCTAGAACACACACACACAGAGACCATGACGTAACAGGTCTGTATGGAGTGTACATGATTGTGCGGGTCTGTTATTCATGGCCTTGCTTTTGCGTTTTCGCCCATTCCAGCAGAGTTTCCTGACACAAATATCAGTCGATGTGAGCGTCACTTTGATATGCATGAAACAAGATGCCATTTAATGCGAGTATATTCACTACCAGGTTAAAACTGTTTAGAAAATAAAATAAAACAATTTTTTTTTTTTTTACATTCCGGATTATTTTTTTCGGCAGCTGTTACCAAACTTGTCGATGGCCAGAATAACCGGAAGTAATTTAAATGTCTTTAGTAAAATAAATTATTTCCCAAAAACCTGCATCATGAAATCGTATACACGGGTTGGCAATGCTGTAAAGATTTACCAGAGGAAGTTACTGTCTGTAATGAAGACTCTGAAACCTTAACTAAGTACGAGACAAGATGAGGTAGAAATTAGTGCTCTAAGCTCTTCCAAAATAGTGTGTGATATATATATATATATTTATATATATATATACACAACATTCCTAGCACATTTACGTACCCTACGATGATACCAAATGTACTATCTAAATATATATATTACATTTTTACAATAATTAATATTCTCTTTAATACTAAGTTTCAAACTCCAATATAATCTTGGAGTTATAACAAACTCTCGCCCTGCATGTGACGAATAATGTATTGTTTTTTTTCAAAAAACTATTCGTTGTATGTATTAAAAACATCTAAAAGTAAGACACCTTTTAAAAAAAAAAAAAAATTAACCAAATCTCTTGAAATGAATATACCTTATTTGCGCGCGAAAATGAAGTATTAAATGAAAAAATGTATAATACTAATGGTTTACTTTAAAAGTAAATGCAGTAACAATTAACTGTTGCTGTGTTCAAGAGCTGTCATCATCATCATCATCATCATCATCAGAGAAACAGGATTCTGCCTCAGCTCCGTTGATGACGAGGCTGCTGTTGTTGACGGCGACGCCCAGGGAATTCCTCACTTGCAGATCCTTGCACTTCACGTGCTGGTGTGTGTAGAAGTTGATCGTCACGGATCTTTGATTAGAATCAGAACGGGAGTCAATCAACACCCACCCATAAAATCAGTGATGTGGAAACTGGGTGGGGGTAGCTACCTTGTCCATTACTATACTATTCTTGTTTAAATAAATACACAGGAAAGTTAAGGATAGTCTAGGGGGGCGCATTGACTGTAACACGTTGTTAAAATGATAGATTAGCTTAATTTCAAATCAACACACATCTATGCCAGTCATTGGTCAATTCTGGAGCTGTTGCTCCTGTGGGGCCATACATACAATTATATTATACATATATATAAATGAAGACCGCATTTGCTACAAGGCACGCATGAGCGCCCAAGGCGCCATTATGTAAAATTTTAAACCAGAACCATATTTGTAACTTTTCAAAACTTCTCATAAAGTAAACGTCAAAATATTTGTCTTTGTAATGAATCCCACAATTCTGCATAATCCCCTCTAGTTTTAAGGTAATGAATGCAACAACCCCTGGTTTCACACTATGTACATACTCACATGTTCATCTGTCCATCTTTCTGCATGCTGCCCTGGACGTCACAGTGGGCGTACCGAGCGGCGTCCTCGCCGGTGGCGTCAGGGGGAGAAATCCTGACGAAGTTCTCCAGAGATTGCTTCTCGCCCGATGGCGGGGCCTTCTGCAGCCATGCTGAAAATTCTAAACACGCCGGAAGTTCTGGTAGACACGTGAGAATGGCCTCCTCGATCTTTTTCAAAACCGGCTGTGGTATCTGCGTGGAGTTTGTGTTCTCAGGTTGGGATAGCGATGGCGGGTTGGATGTTGATTTTGATTCTGAGTTGGACTGCGTTCCGGAACAGCTTTCTGGAGAGGATTGCGAGTCCACCGATATTTTCGATGCCGCCAACGTATGCTGTTCGACTGATTTCAGATTGGCAATACCTGCAGACATCATTTTGAGCCTGTCAACGCCGCACATTAGCTCTTTCATCGCCGATGAAGACGATGTCTTTGTTGTCCGAGATCTTTCTTTCTTCTTTGTTTTGGCACACTTTTCCCGCTGGGGATGCTGTTGCTTTAAGACAGTAGCACTAAACACTTCGTTGACATTGCCGATCAGTATTTCGAGATGGACACTTTCCGGAGGTTTCTTGTTGGGTGTGGTTAGCTTACACCCGGGCCTTAATGCGGCGATTGTGGACATGACGAAAACTCAGAAGTTGGCTTCTTAGTGAGATCGCGCTTATCGAACTCGTAGAAATATTTTTTGTAAGGGATCTGTGGTGCTAGCTCAATTTGTGTCGATAAAGTTGATGCAGAAAGGACGTAGAACGTTTTGATGGGGAAAATCTATTTAAAAAATTCAAACACCACACACTTGAAATGGGTCAATTGGAGCCTGTGTAATAATGTATCTTAAACAGTGATAATTTACAATTTGCCATTTCTGCTACAAATATCATAGTTTATTATAACATACTATGCACTTCAAGCTTTTTATCTAATTTTTAATAAATATACTTAAACAGAGGGATAACTATTTATAACGCAGAATACACAACTGACAGCAAGATCAATATACAATAAATCAGTAAACAATAGAAAGAAAGCTCACAACAGCCCTGCTGCATCTAACTAAAGTGATACATACAATTAAAACACTATCGTAAGATAATGGTTTTGTTGCAGGACAACGACTTTCAATACAACAAAAAATGAAAACTGATTTACCTTACTTTATGATTGAAAAACACACGCCTAACAATGTGACAACAACAACGTGCAATGAAATGTATCCAGTTCTTGCACCAATGACAACAACAACGTGGAATGATGTGTACCCAGTTCTTGTACACCTCGACGTCTTAATTACCGACACGTCATGTTGGGGAATTCAGGAAATCGTTCAAGCGGAAATAAAAGGTCTTCGTTTAGGCTCAATATGTTTTGATAGGTCGGGCAACCAATAGAAATCACAACGGAAATTTACTAATTTTACTGGCAGTTTATTTTTATCTTGGCTGGAAACGGGGGAATACCCGCCAAACAAAATTTAAATCAACTAGAACAGTGCTTCTCAAACTGTTTAGTATGGCGGACCGGCAGGAATTTTTTCATTGCACAAGGGACCGGTGCACTATTTTTCTTGTACTGACGTGGTAGCGAAATGAGTTTTTTGCGGACCGGCGGATGATGGCCCACGGACCGGCACTGGTCCGCGGACCACCACTTTGAGTAGCACTGAACTAGAAGATAGGTGAAGTTCATGGAAGGATGGGTAGCTCGGTTTGTATATTTTAGTATTAAAGTGTAAACTGTTTCAAGAAGTGCTAACCAGACGTTAATATTAGTAGATATTTTAAAATGATATCTATTATGCAAAAGCATTCTGAGAGATTCACTGTATTTGGAGACTAGGCGTTTTTACAAATAGTTGTTTCTCAGTGTTTTAATGGTGTTTAATCTACAGGGATATTGGCGTTTAATCTTCGGTGATATTGGTGTTTAATCTACTGGGATATTGGGGTTTAATCTACTGGGATATTGGTGTTTAATCTACTGGGATATGGGTGTTTAATCTACTGGGATATTGGTGTTTAATCTACTGGGATATTGGTGTTTAATCTACTGGGATATTGGTGTTTAATCTACTGGGATATTGGTGTTTAATCTACTGGGATATTGGTGTTTAATCTACTGGGATATTCGTGCTCAATCTACTGGGATATTTTATTTTCAATTTACTGGCACATCTCTTTCTAGTGTACTGGGATACGAGTTTGTAATGTGCTGGCGTATTAGTTTCGAGTGCCCTGGGACATTGGTTTCAGTGTAATTGGATTGGTTTTAGTGTACTGGGACATTGGTTTCATTTTACTCGGACATTTTCACTCTAGGTGGGTGCCTTGATATTAGGTTGGGTTGCAGTCACTCACCCCAGGTGGGTTCCTTGGTAGATGGTTGGGTTGCAGTCACTCACCCCAGGTGGGTTCCTTAATAGAGGGTTGGGTTGCAGTCACTCAACCCAGGTGGGTTCCTTGATAGAGGGTTGGGTTGCAGTCACTCACCCCACGTGGGTGCCTTGATATTAGTTTGGGTTGCAGTCACTCACCCCAGGCTTGTGTCTTGATAGAGGGTTGGGCTGCAGTCACTCATCCTAGGTGAGTTCCTTGATAGAGGGTTGGGTTGCAGTCACTCACCCTTGGCGTGTGCCTTGATAGAGGGTTGGGTTGCAGTCACTCATCCCAGGTTGGTTTCTTGATATAAAGTTGGGTTGCAGTCACTCAACCCAGGTGGGTTCCTTGATAGAGGTATGGGTTGCATACACTCATCCCAGGTGGGTTCCTTGATAGAGAGTTGGGTTGCAGTCAGTCAACCCAGGTGGGTTCCTTAATATTAGATTGGGTTGCAGTCACTCACCCCAGTCGTGTGTCTTGATATAGGGTTGGGCTGCAGTCACTCATCCCAGGTGGGTTCCTTGATAGAGGGTTGGGTTGCAGTCACTCACCCCAGGTGGGTTCCTTGATAGAGGTATGGGTTGCAGACACTCATCCCAGGTGGGTTGCTTGATAGAGAGTTGGGTTGCAGTCAGTCAACCCAGGTGGGTTCCTTGATAATAGGTTGGGTTGCAGTCACTCACCCCAGGCGTGTGTCTTGATAGAGGGTTGGGCTGCAGTCACTCATCCCAGGTGGGTTCCTTGATAGAGGGTTGGGTTGCAGTCACTTACCCCAGGTGGGTTCCTTGAAAGAGGGTTGGGTTGCAGTCACCCAACCCACGTGGGTTCCTTGATATTAGTTTGGGTTGCAGTCAATCACCCGAGGCGTGTGTCTTGATAGAGGGTTGGGCTGCAGTCACTCATCCCAGGTGGGTTCCTTGATAGAGGGTTGGGTTGCAGTCACTCACCCGTGGCGTGTGCCTTGATAGAGGGTTGGGTTGCAGTCACTCATCCCAGGTTGGTTCCTTGATAGAGGTATGGGTTGAAGACACTCATTCCAGGTGGGTTCCTTGATAGAGGGTTGGGTTGCAGTCAGTCAACCCAGGTGGGTTCCTTGATATTAGGTTGGGTTGCAGTCACTCACCCCAGGCGTGTGTCTTGATAGAGGGTTGGGCTGCAGTCACTAATCCCAGGTGGGTTCCTTATAGAGGGTTGGGTTGCAGTCACTCACCCCAGGTGGGTTCCTTGATAGAGGTATGGGTTGCAGACACTCATCCCAGGTGGGTTCCTTGATAGATGGTTGGGTTGCAGTCACTCAACCCACGTGGGTGCCTTGATATTAGTTTGGGTTGCAGTCACTCACCCCAGGCTTGTGTCTTGATAGAGGGTTGGGCTGCAGTCACTGATCCCAGGTGGGTTCCTTGATAGAGGGTTGGGTTGCAGTCACTCACCCTTGGCGTGTGCCTTGATAGAGGGTTGGGCTGCAGTCACTCATCCCAGGTGGGTTCCTTGATAGAGGGTTGGGTTGCAGTCACTCACCCCAGGTGGGTTCCTTGATAGAGGGTTGGGTTGCAGTCACTCAACCCACGTGGGTGCCTTGATATTAGTTTGGGTTGCAGTCACTCACCCAAGGCTTGTGTCTTGATAGAGGGTTGGGCTGCAGTCACTCAACCCAGGTGGGTTCCTTGATAGAGGTATGGGTTGCATACACTCATCCCAGGTGGGTTCCTTGATAGAGGGTTGGGTTGCAGTCAGTCAACCCAGGTGGGTTCCTTGATATTAGATTGGGTTGCAGTCACTCACCCCAGTCGTGTGTCTTGATATAGGGTTGGGCTGCAGTCACTCATCCCAGGTGGGTTCCTTGATAGAGGGTTGGGTTGCAGTCACTCACCCCAGGTGGGTTCCTTGATAGAGGTATGGGTTGCAGACACTCATCCCAGGTGGGTTCCTTGATAGAGGGTTGGGTTGCAGTCAGTCAACCCAGGTGGGTTCCTTGATATTAGGTTGGGTTGCAGTCACTCACCCCAGGCGTGTGTCTTGATAGAGGGTTGGGCTGCAGTCACTCATCCCAGGTGGGTTCCTTGATAGACGGTTGGGTTGCAGTCACTTATCCCAGGTGGGTTCCTTGAAAGAGGGTTGGGTTGCAGTCACCCAACCCACGTGGGTGCCTTGATATTAGTTTGGGTTGCAGTCACTCACCCCAGGCGTGTGTCTTGATAGAGGGTTGGGCTGCAGTCACTCATCCCAGGTGGGTTCCTTGATAGAGGGTTGGGTTGCAGTCACTCACCCTTGGCGTGTGCCTTGATAGAGGGTTGGGTTGCAGTCACTCATCCCATGTTGGTTTCTTGATATAAAGTTGGGTTGCAGTCACTCAACCCAGGTGGGTTCTTTGATACAGGTATGAGTTGCAGTCACTCACCCCAGGCTTGTGTCTTGATAGAGGGTTGGGCTGCAGTCACTCATCCCAGGTGGGTTCCTTGATAGAGGGTTGGGTTGCAGTCACTCACCCTTGGCGTGTGCCTTGATAGAGGGTTGGGCTGCAGTCACTCATCCCAGGTGGGTTCCTTGATAGAGGGTTGGGTTGCAGTCACTCACCCTTGGCGTGTGCCTTGATAGAGGGTTGGATTGCAGTCACTCATCCCAGGTTGGTTTCTTGATATAAAGTTGGGTTGCAGTCACTCAACCCAGGTGGGTTCCTTGATAGAGGTATGGGTTGCATACACTCATCCCAGGTGGGTTCCTTGATAGAGGGTTGGGTTGCAGTCAGTCAACCCAGCTGGGTTCCTTGATATTAGGTTGGGTTGCAGTCACTCACCCCAGGCGTGTGTCTTGATAGAGGGTTGGGCTGCAGTCACTCAACCCACGTGGGTGCCTTGATAGAGGGTTAAATTTATGTGGCTAATAAATTAAGACAATTCATAATTATAGCTTGATCTACGCTAGAGAGAAAGACAAGAGGGAAAAAGAAAGAACGAATGAGAGAGAGAGAGAATGTAGAGAATAAAAGAGTTGGAATTCAAGAGAGAGAGATAGAGAGAGAGAGAAAGAGAAAGAGAGAGAGAGAGAGAGGGAGAGAGAGAGGGAGAGATATATAGAGATGGGGGAAGTCACAAGGGAGGAGTTCCTCAATGGAATTTCTTTACGAGAGAGAGATAGAGAGAGATTGATAGAGCGAGAGAGAGGGAGAGACGGAGACAAAGAGACTAAGACAGAATGTAAGCATAAGCAGAGATTGACTCGATGAGATGTATAAAGAAGGATTCCACAAGTGTGTTGAATGTTGGCAGGCAGTTGGGGTTAAGTGGCGGGTATTCACACTAGAAAATGAAGCTCGTTAAGAACTCAGTTCCTGGCGTTGGCTTGATGGGGCATTACATCTTTATCATTAACCCCCATTGTCAACAAGCTATGTCTTATTTTTAAATCTGTTTGCCCCCATGAAGGCCATGCTATTCTATATATAGATTGCTGTGCTACAGTTTAAACACTTAAAACATTATATGTGAATCTATGCAATTTTTTTAAAGATATTATTAATATGATAAAAATATAGCAACTATCCTAGATTGTGATACACTGACTTATATCAGTCCCCCCTTCCCCCCCCCCCCCACACACTCACAAGTGAATATATAAAAAAATCTCCCCTTTTTGTACAAAGTGTAAGAATAAAAATAGTTAGCTATATCAACCAAATAGTAAGCTATACCAACCAAATATTTACCTTTATCAACCACATTGTTAGTTATATTAACCTAATAGTTAGCTTTATCAATCGGATAGTTAGTTTTATTAACCTAATAATTAGCTATATTAACCAAAAAGTTAGTTATATCAACCAAATAGCTATATCAAACAGATAGATATATTAACCTAAAAGTTAGCTTAATCAACCAAAAAAGTTAGCTATCAACCAAATAGCTACATCGACCAGATAGTTAGTGATATCAACCAAAAATCTAGCTATATCAACCAAAAAGTTCGCTATATCAACCATAAAGCTCTATCAACCAGATAGTTATATTAACCTAATGGCTAGCTATATCAACAAGATAGTTAGTTATAGTGACTTAATAGTTAGCTATATAAACCAAATTGCTATATTAACCTAACAGTTATCAGTCACATGTTTAACCAGTTTGAGTTTCGTGTTGAGAATTCAAGTTTTCTTTTTTAAAGCTTTTGTTTTTGTTGTCGCTGCATTCTTTTCTTCACATTTGTTTTACTTATGATTTTCGAAGACGCCTTTCTCAACGTGTTTTCTCAACCTGACACAGTTCACCAGCAATGCTTCCTTTTACAAGTTAAATAATAGTTACGCAACTGTTACTTTCAAATAACATTTGATTTCTTTTCTAAACCTTCGGATTTTATTTTGTGTTCCAACTATTTCTTTACAGCCTAATCCTTTTATTTTAAGAAAAAAAAAACTTTAGAAAATAAATAAAACTCTACAAAATAAATTATTGTGTTGGGGATAAAAAAAAAATGTTTTCACAAAACTATAAGCAAAGATTTGTATTTGGAACACGCTATGCAATGATTGCAAAATCTCAAATACACATCAACTAATAAACAAAACAAAGCACAACACCGGGTATTTCCCGAAATACAAATTCCGATGTCGTTTTTATACATTATATACATCCTATTAGTGTTTTCATCAATTGCTTCTCATGCTGGTCTCGTTTCACTCTGGCACTGCGACTTCTTTTAATTTTTTTTTCAGACAGCTGAAGTCTACTGTATTACTTTGTGTTTTTGTGTGTGTGAATATCAGTGTTTGAATGGGCGGCAGCCCACACAATATCCGATGCAGGCCGAGGCAAGGAATGAATCTCACCAAAGCTTTGTATTTACCATCTCCACAAATCCTATTTGCTGCTTCCCGCTATACGATAGTTGTCCACACATAGTGGCCGACAGGGGGAGCTGCTGTGTTAGGAGATCCTTTGTGTTTCCCTAATTAGTGCTGGGACTTTTCTGTTCGATTAGTCTTTCATTAGCTTCAGTCCAGCTGAGAGGATTTTCATCATACTTTTTTTTTTTTTTACGTTTGCTTACCATTGAAGGGTGGTCGTAAATTATTTCACTATAAGTTTTTGTCTAAGTCAAACACCTTCCAAAAATAATAATTTTAAATAAATATATATATATATATCGGAGGCACTGGTATTGATTTTGTTGTTGTAAAGAGAACATCTTATTGAGGTAAAAGAATCATTTCTTGTTTGTTTGTAAATCTCTTTATGTGTTAAGTGTGCTTGACAATTGAATGCGTTGGTGTCTTTGAATTGGAACATTTCAGTTGATTCTAATCGAGTATATGAGAAATTGTAGGACTTACAAAAGTAAAAAAAAAAAGAGTTCATATGTTAACACCCATTTAGTCATTATTTGGAATCTTGGGGCAAAAGAAATTTAAGAAAATACGATTATTTTAACAAAGAAATAACAAAATAAATAAGTGACAGAACTAACAGAATAAACCAGTGACAGAACTAACAGAATAAACCGGTGACAGAACTAACAGAATAAACCAGTGACAGAACTAACAGAATAAACCAGTGACAGAACTAACAGAATAAACCAGTGACAGAACTAACAGAATAAACCAGTGACAGAACTAACAGAATAAACCGGTGACAGAACTAACAGAATAAACCAGTGACAGAACTAACAGAATAAACAAGTGACAGAACTAACACAATAAACCAGTGACAGAACTAACAGAATAAACCAGTGACAGAACTAACAGAATAAACCAGTGATAGAACTAACAGAATAAACCAGTGACAGAACTAACAGAATAAACCAGTGACAGAACTAACACAATAAACCAGTGACAGAACTAACAGAATAAATCAGTGACAAAACTAACAAAATAAATAAGTGACAGAACTAACAGAATAAACCAGTGACAGAACTAACAGAATAAACCAGTGACAGAACGAACAAAATAAATAAGTGACAGAACTAACAGAATAAACCAGTGACAGAACTAACAGAATAAACCAGTGACAGAACTAACAGAATAAACCAGTGACAGAACTAACAGAATAAACCTGTGACAGAACTAACAGAATAAACCAGTGACAGAACTAACAGAATAAACCAGTGAAATAACTAACAGAATAAACCAGTGACAGAACTAACAGAATACACAAGTGACAGAACTAACAGAATAAACCAGTGACAGAACCAACAGAATAAACCAGTGACAGAACTAACAGAATAAACCAGTGACAGAACTAACAGAATAAACCAGTGACAAAACTAACAGAATAAACCATTGACAAAACTAACAGAATAAACCAGTGACAGAACTAACAGAATAAACCAGTGACAGATATAACAGAATAAACCAGTGACAGAACTAACAGAATAAACCAGTGACAGAACTAACAGAATAAACCAGTGACAGAACTAACAGAATAAACCGTTGACAGAACTAACAGAATAAACCAGTGTCAGAACTAACAGAATAAACCAGTGCCAGAACTAACAGAATAAACCAGTGACAGAACTAACAGAATAAACCAGTGACAGAACTAACAGAATAAACCAGTGACAGAACTAACAGAATAAACAAGTGACAGAACTAACAGAATAAACCGGTGACAAAACTAACAGAATAAATCAGTGACAGAGGTAACAGAATAAACTATTGAAATAGCCAGCAGCATATAATTTCATAAATTATAACATATTGTAAAAATGTCTAAATAACTAAAAAAAAAAAGGTAAATCCTTTTATTTTCGTGTGTTAGCCCCCCCCCCCCCCTTCCCCCACACCAATTTGTGGCACTTTCCAAAATTAGATTACTATTGTCAACAACAGTTAGTAAATATATGCTTCCCAATGTAAATAAATCACAAACTGAACAACGTCACTGCATGACCTAACAGGGTCGCTGAGTTTGTTTCCTACTTTTTCTCATTTCAATTTTAAGTGTTTAAATAAGTGGTTCTCAACCTTTCTAATGCCGCGACCCTTTAGTAAAGTTCCTTATGTTGTGGTGACCCCAAAAATAAAATTATTTTAGTTTCTACTTCATAAATATGTCTTTTCCGATAGTCTTAGGTAAAACCCTGTGCAATGGTCGTTAGCCCTCCCCCCCCCCAAAAGGGTTCGCGACCCACAGGTTGACAACCGCTGGTTTAAATGAACACCCCCACCCCACCGGTCTTCTCTTATCTGCCTAACGCTTTATTACACCGTGATGGCGTTAGATTTGGCTGTTTCTCCTTCCTGTTTTAAAATAGGATTTATTTAAACAGAGCGGAATTCAGTCCTTGACAACGAACGAAGGTGACTTCAGAGAACACACACACACAACTAAGTTGTGAAAGTTTTTTTTAAAAAAATATTTCATTCAGTTTTAACTCATATTTGTTTCAGATCTCAACTCCATGTTTAGAGTTCCTGTTCGATTCAAGGTGTTTATTTCTTTTAATCATCATGATTGATAGTACCCGGTGTTTTATGTAACTGACACTAGTCTCTTGAAAAATGTGTGTTTGCTCAGCTCGGCGTTCTTAAGAAGGTGTGGATGTGGATATTACAGGCAATGTGTGTAATCCAGGAATTTCCCAATCTCACTGTTAGCAGCCTTAAATAGTATTGGCCAAATCATGCTAAGATTGTACATGTGAGGCCTCGCCGTAGCCGAAGTCAGTAGATAGTGGAACGTGGGAATTACGATTTTGAAAACATGCTCACGACAGGAATGCAATACGAGAACAGCAGTCATTGGACCATTGGTCTACGAGAACAGCAGTCAATGGAGCCTTGATCTACGAGAACAGCAGTTATTGGACTATTGGTCTACGAAAAAAACAGTCATTGGACCATTGGTAGACGAGAACAGCAGTCAATGGAGCCTTGGTCTACGAAAACATCAGTTTTTGGAGCGCTGGTCTACTTTTATTTCAGTCAAGGAAAAACCAGGCCTATCATGATGGTATGAAAATATGTCAAACAATAGGTGCAATGCAATCAAAACATATGTTGTATCCAACAGAGGGATACAGTGCCCATATGGTCCGTCCTATCTGTTATCTTCAGAAAAAAATGTTATAATAAATAGAAAAGCTTCCAAAATTAATATTGAACAAAGAGGTGGTAAAATGAAAGAAAGATTTGACAATATACTCCCTCCCCCCACTCCCCCCCCCCAACCTTTCCCCGAACTTAAGTTTGGAACTAAGAATCTTTTTTCCATTTCTGAATGTGACAAAGAACGTGGTGACGCACGCAATATTTGGATTGTCATAATAAGCGTGCAGCAGCATGCTAATCGCTGGAGCGCGACAAAAGATTTCTTGCACCCATTGACAAACAAATCTTACTCAGATCAGTTGAAACACATAGGTCTACTGGACCTGGACTATACTACCGTCTACTTGACCTGGACAACGCAAAAGTCTAATGGACCTGGACAACGCAAAAGTCTACTGGACCTGGACTACACAAAAGTCTACAGGGCCTGGACTACACAACAGTCTACTGGACCTTGACAACGCAAAAGTCTACTAGACCTGGACAACGCAAAAGTCTACTGGACCTGGACTACACAACAGTCTACTGGACCTGGACTACACAACAGTCTACTGGACCTGGACTACATAACCGTCTACTGGACCTGGACTACACAACAGTCTATTTGACCTGGACTACACAACAGTCTACTGGACCTGGACTACACAACAGTCTACCGGACCTGGACGACACAAAAGTCTGATGAACCTGGAAAACACAACAGTCTATTTGACCTGGACTACATAACCATCTACTGGACCTGGACTACACAACAGTCTACTGGACCTGGACGACACAAAAGTCTGATGAACCTGGAAAACACAACAGTCTATTTGACCTGGACTACACAACAGTCTACTGGAACTGGACAAGGATGTGTTAAGTTCATGTGTAACACAAAGTGTCAAAAAAAATCATTTTGCAGTTTGTTATTGAAAATGTCTAGATTTTCAAATTGCAATAAATCAAGAGATGTAATTATAATGGAAAATGCCCTGATGTTCAGTCTATTGCAATAAGTAAAAAAAAGAAATCAAGAATTATTGTACTGTTTTTTATACTTTGAATTATTTTATGCTGCTTTTTGTTTATAAATATAAGCCGTTTGTATGTCATTATATACTTTGACTAGACATTCTATAGAATGCCTGTCGATTCTAGTCAAAGTGTGAAACACATAAGCCACCAAACACATTGCTTACATTCTTCTCCAGAAAGCCAGGGTTTCACACGCTGCCAGTAACATGGACACGGCCTGGGAGAACTCTTCAAAGCTGCTTAATGAAAACAATTTTAAGCCAGTGGTTAACAAGAGCACTTCTGATCGATGAAACACATATATGATACCGGCTTATAAAAACATTATAACTTAATGTCAGTATTAACATGTATTTATATTCAAATTGTTAAGTATGCATAACAAAAACGACGGTTTATTTATTTATTAATTCTTTATTTTTTGGTAAAAACTTCGCATTATGTTGCTTTCTGCTGCTGAGTTAAATGACCTCTTAAGGTCATGTGGCGCTGGGGGCGTGGTCTAAAGAAACAGCAATGAAGGAGTCGGAATGCTCAGAGAGATAAGGCACATGTTGTTTATGGTGAGCCTATCCGTGATATCTTCACTGATACATGGTGCCTGGGACACTAAATAGATTCGTTCACTGATACATGGTGCCTGGGACACTAAATAGATTCGTTCACTGATACATCGTGACAGGGACACTAAAAAGATTCGTTCGCTGATACATCGTGACTGGGACACTAAATAGATTCGTTCACTCATACGTCGTGTCTGGGACACTAAATAGATTCGTTCGCTGATACAAAGCTCCTTAATACTGCAATGTCAACAATAAATTATTAAATATTGAAAAAAAATGATTTTTAATTTCTTAAAAAAAATTTTTTTTTCTTTTCCAATGAAATGTCAAATAAAAAAACTGAATCTTGCCTTGTACACTGTTGAACAAAGTGTCTACGACGTCATCTTTAGCTTTCTTTGTACACAGGTCCACAAAGTCTATAGCACATTAAGTTTAGCTTGCCTTGTACACATCTCAACAATGTCTCGACAACTCCAAGTTTGGTTTGCTTTGTACACAGCAAAATAATGTCTATACCACATCAAGTTTGGCTTTTTTTGTACACCGCTCTACAAAGTCTCTACAACACGAAGTTTGGCTTGCTTTGTACACAACTCAATAATGTCTATACCACACCAAGTTTGGCTTGCTTTGTACACAACTCAACAATGTCTATACCATACCAAGTTTGGCTTGCTTTGTAAACAATGTCTACACGACATCAAACGCGATTAGAACACATTTACCCCCCCCCCCTTTTTTTTTTGCCTTGTTTGTTAGCCACCATAATTATGTTATTGTAAGAAACCGCCCTGTCAATTTCTCATCATTGTTTTGGTTACAGCGGGCGTCCTTGGTTACCCATTAGTCTTATTGAATACAAGCAATTCACCATGATTGACTCGAGAATACCCCTCCTACCCCCTTCCTCGCACACCAGCAATCCTTGGGTATTGGCTAATGCATTGTCTGCGGTGTCCTTTCTTCCCTCTAGTTACAAGGTAAGATTTGTTCTTCTCTAAGATTGTGTCATAAATTGTGGCATCACATAAATGGCCAATGAAGAAGAACATCTTTGCTGGTCAGTCCATCTTTTTCATTGTTCATTAATTGTTCTAATCTTGTTTTAACATCTGAAAAATTAAACCCGTGATTGCAGACTGTCTTTTATCACCGTTAGCTCAGCTTTTAGGTAAATCGGTTTAAGTTGAGACGTCATTTCCATAACTTTTATTCCATTTCTTTGGCGTCTATATTTCGTTACAAAATTTATCAATTCGTTTTGTAATGTTCAATGTTACGCCTGTATTTTGAAATGGACTTTTTTCTTTCTTTTGAATTTAGTAAACTTGTTGCCAATTTAATTTGGATCTTAAAATTGTATACTGATTCCAGTTGACTAAATGGGAACGCTCTAGTTTGCCATACTTTGTTTCGCGACACACATGCATCCTGAAGGGGACACACCGATTGTGTCGAAAGACAGTTTGAAATTACTATCTCGGCTATAGAGTCTGATCATGAACAATGGAGTATTTTATGGCAATTTAACATCGAATGTTACGAATCACCACTATGACGTCAAAGCAGATTATCCTGAACTTGCTGAGATAACCTTGAGATATATTCCCTACTTCAACCTACCTCTGGGACCGTGGCTTTTTGTACCTAAGCATTGTTAAGACAAGGGACTGGACTGCATGTAGCAGTGTCTACAGTCAAGCCACGATTTCTCTTGCTTCTCAATAAAACACATGCCCACATTTCTCATAAAACAATCACTGTTAGAATAGACAAAAAAAGTTCTTCAATCCATTTGTTTTATATTCCCAATGAAAGCTTAAGTTACAACTATGGGGAGAGAAAAAAATGATATTGAATTTGTTTTTTGAAAATTTAAAGCAATCTTAATTAACAATATTGATTGATATAATACTTTTATAGCACTTGTTTCCATGCTATTTTAGCATGCTCACAGTAAAATGATGAAACAAAACTATATATATTAATGTCTAACATAAATGATAGTAATTGATTGAGCCGTATCAAATTGACTTAATACAGATTGAACAAAAATTGACGACATTTTTAAGGTAAAATAAGAAGAACAAGAATCAATAAATCCCTGATGCAATGAGAAACTGGATTACCGGACCTCCGAAAAAAAAATAAAAAAAAAATTGTGAAACACTGATCTAGAGTATCAGTGCAAGTGTTAATGCAATTATAACAAATTTTGTGGGTAGTTGGGGGAGGAAGTGGGGGCAAATTTGGAATGGAGTTTACATCATTAAAAGAAAAAGTGGTGTATTCCTAATGAACACTTTATTTTTTTATCGCGTGTTAGTAAGTTGATCGTTTACATACATTCACATCATCGCACCTACTGGTTAATGACAACATGAAGCACACCAGAGCTTTAAGAGACTTGGCTCACGTGTGCGAGTGCTAAGACTCATCAAGTATTCCTCGTTGTCAGCAGAAGACTGTGTGATATAACTGTATGTCTAGCAAGAAGCAGCGATCTAAAAATCGCGAATAAATAATACTAAAGAGCGGTGCTCATAATTTGTGGTATACTGCTTGTTTAATACGACCTTCTTGTGGGAAATGATGTATTCATTGATAGGCCTATACATTTCGCAATTAAAAAGATACTAGTTATTGCCCGCCAAACATTGGCGACATCAATGCATGAACTTCCCATCTACTAAAGTTACTTGACAAAACATGAACTCAAGCAACGCACATTTAAGAATCCCAATTTTCGCTACACCACTTCGATTTGATACGTCACTGAACACTATTTATTTCACACCCATGAAATATATTAAATATTCTGAGGTCCCAACCACTTTTAAACCGAATAATTATTTTTTAAAACCATGCTTAAATTAAGACGATTTCATTTTCCGAAAAGAAAATATTTCACACCAAACACAGTTGCTTTATTAAAAAAAAATTGTTTAACATTTAGCGTAGTTATCGGAAATTATATTTTGCGCGCTAGTGAACTCATTCTTGAACCATACTTTCAAACATTTAGAATTATTTGTAATATAATCTCAAAACCAAATACTCTGAATAGGAAGCAACCAGAAATGGAACTACTAGCAGTCCACGAGTCAAAACTAGAAACGTAATATATATATATATATATAAGAGATGCCTATCTATTACGCAATCAGTTCTGGGAATAAGACGAACTGATGATGTGATTCAACCACCATACTGTTAATGATTTGTTAAATGAGAGCGTCTTTTGGTGTCGAGATTAGTGGTGTAGCTGTTAATATGTGCTGTGTATTCGTGAAGTATTTGGGCATGAACGATGACCTTGTTGGTAGCGATAGTCGTTTAGGAGTAAGTGAGTGGCAGAGAGAAAGCGGAAGAAGCAAGTCACCACCTGAAATACTCATGGATTTTTTGTATAATTACCCCTAGGATTGAAGAGGCTATTGAACTATTCATCCCCCATAGCAGGTCGTGGCAAATAAACGCTTGGAGACTGGAACATTCTCAACTCTTAATAATGGCCTTGAACTGCCACGGCATGCAATTCGCACTTTGTGGTCAATGTTAGATGGCATGTTTTAATACACGTATTTTTCTAAATTGTGTGTATTATGTTTTATGAAATGCTTTATCGTGGGTTATATGTCATGTGTTATTTGTATTGTGTTATATGTCATGTGTTATATGTGGATCGGACTCGTTAACCTTGGACGGCAACTCATCTAAGAGAAGGAAGCTCTCAATTCAAACCCGGAGATGGAGTCCCGAAGGCGGATAACATAGGTACAATGAAAAATTCCGACAACTCCTGCGACGCCACTGGTGCCAAGCTGTATCATCAACATGATGTTCCCTTGGGTTATCCGTAAAAATACCCCCCCCCCACCAAATCGTCACAAATAACTGGCCAGATTATTATTATTATTATTTATTGTTTAAATTTGCTTTTGAGGTTGTTTCTGAGAGAGCGAGCTCTGATCAATCTAATTTATTGCACTTTGCAGGTGTCATGGATGAAATAAAGGTGGTAAAGCGTCCAGGTATCCATACACAGAAGCTTAAAATGGTAGGCAAAAAGTGGATGTGGCAAATACCATGACGTTATGGCAAAATATAATAAAGATGTGAGACGGACAACACGATGAATTACTACAACCTGTTGTATTGATTATTGATTAAACATGTTCTGCAAGTTATCACAAACAGTGATGAAGTCCTATTGCAAAGAGATCTCCTGAGCTTCTGCTAGCACCGAATATAGCATTGTGGTCGCTATTGTGAGCTGTTAGGATAATCATTGGTCCACATTATCGTCAAATTTCTGCATGCATTACTTTGCATGCCAAGTGGAAGATATATGATGTAACAAGGGGTTGATAAATACGTATACAGTTATTCCTGGGAGAAATTATCAATATTTATATCATTTCCCGCCCCTCCCACACCTGGGGAAAAAAACCTCTATTACCTAAGCATTTGTAAATAATTATGTATTTCATTGTCGGAAAACAATTTTCCAATAAAAAACATTCGTTCCTGAACGGCTTCAGTAATAACGGAAAAGAAAAGAAAAAAAAAGACTTTTATTTCGCTTTATTTCCAAACGTGATGGCCCTACTTTCAGCTCTCATGCTAAAATAAATCGGGAGACGATCTGTCTATACGAGGGGAAATCTGGAGCTAAACTGTGACAACTTATGAATAAAAGATAGAGTTGATATATTAATGCTCTGATTTGTGTCGAAATAGCGCACTGCGTGTTGTTGTCATTGCTGTGACAAATAGTCTCCGAGGGACGTGGATGATGGGCGCCCCCATACCGCACCCCACGCCCGGCCAACATCTCCCACCACCACCACCACATGTAAGCTCTAAGGTTTCTGTTTATGGTGAGAACCACGCTATTTCTACACCACAGCTATTCCCAAACCATACTATTCCCACACCAAACGTCCACGACTGATCAAGTTCGTTTAGAAAACTGCTCGGAAAGATGCGGGTGACCAATTGTTAGTGTCACGGCGAAGCGTGGCCCGTTGTTCTAACAATCTGGTGCAGAAATGGATTGGCCGGCAGTATCTGAATATTTGTTATGCCAATTAGGTGTCGTTGCTACATCTGCGTGGGCCAGTGTTGTTTTTGAGGGTGGGGCTGTCGAAGATGCTTGTCAAAACAAAAGGAAGAAGTAAATATGTATTTTATGTTAATATCACCATTATGTCTCTTTTTTAATATTCTTATGTACAGCGCGGTGAGCCTAGCCCTAGGCTGGGGTACCTTGTATGTACAGCGCGGTGAGCCTAGCCCTGGGCTGGGGTACCTTGTATGTACAGCGAGGTGAGCCTAGCCCTGGGCTGGGGTACCTTGTATGTACAGCGCGGTGAGCCTAGCCCTAGGCTGGGGTACCTTGTATGTACAGCGCGGTGAGCCTGGCCCTGGGCTGGGGTACCACGCTATATAAGACAACAAATAATAATAATAATAATAAATAGGATTGTATCCTGAAATTGAATTAAGAGGATAGTTATTTAATTTTGATTGGGTATCGTTGTTTTTTTTGTGTATGTTTTTTTAGAGGTTGTGTGTGTTTTGTTCTTGTTTTTGTATGTTGTGTTTTTATATTTTGTTGAAATTATTCGACTTCAAATAAGACTTCGCTGGTCGAAAAATTTTGAGTTGTTTAGTAATAGGCAAATAATCTTTGATGTTGATGGTACAAATGTGGCGCACAAAAAGGGAAAATTGTGATTTAATGTGCACCATGGGAAATAATATATATGAATGAAAAATAATTAAGCTTTCATGAAAATAATAAAAAAGAATACTTTCAGGTTCTTGACCAGAGCAAATATAGATTAATGTTGTTTTTGAGTTTCATTCACTGATTAGATAACACCGTGGATTTGAGACAAATAGTCAGACCCGGCCCCATGAGAGGTCATCAAGAGTGATCGTTATCTTTGGAACCTTTAAGGACAACTGCATTACATCGCATTTATACATTGGTCTTTATCAGGGAAGTAGTCTTTATTGTAGCATGTAGTATCTTGGCTAATTATAAGAGGGTTTGACCAATAATAAAAGGATTTACTAATAATAAGAGGGTTTGACCAATAATAAAAGGACTTACCAATTATAAGAGCGTTTGAACAATCATAAAAGGGTTTACTGATTACAAGAGGTTTTACTAATTATAAGAAGGTTTGCTAGTAGTATAAGAGGGTTTACTAATTATAAGAAGGTTTAATAATTATAAGTGGGATTACTAATTATTAGAGGGTTTGCTAGTAATATAAGAGGGTTTACTAATTATAAGAAGGTTTAATAATTATAAGAGTGTTTAATAAATATAAGAGTGTTTACTAATTATAAGAGGGTTTAATAATTATAAGAGGATTTAATAATTATAAGAGGGTTTAATAATTATAAGAGGATTTACAAATTATGAGAGGGTTTAATATTTATAAGAGGGCTTACCAATTATAAGAGGGTTTACTAATTATAAGAGGGTTTACTAATTATAAGAGGGTTTACTAATTATTAGAGGGTTTGCTAGTAATATAAGAGGGTTTACTAATTATAAGAAGGTTTAATAATTATAAGTGTTTAATAAATATAAGAGGGTTTACTAATTATAAGAGGTTTTACTAATTATAAGAGGGTTAAATAATTATAAGAGGTTTTAATAATTATAAGAGGGTTTAATAATTAGAAGTGGATTTACAAATTATGAGAGGGTTTAATATTTATAAGAGGGCTTACCAATTATAAGAGGGTTTTCTTATTATAAGAGGGTTTACTAATTATAAGAGGGTTTACTAATTATAATAGTGTTTACTAATTATAAGAAGGTTTGCTAGTAATATAAGAGGGATTACTAATTATAAGAGGGTTTACTAATTATAAGAGGGTTTACTAATTATAAGAGGGTTTAATAATTATAAGAGGGTTTAATAAATATAAAAGGGTTTACTAATTATAAGATGTTTTACTAATTATAAGAGGGTTAAATAATTATAAGATGGTTTACTAATTATAAGAGGGTTTACTAATTATAAGAGGGTTCACTTATTATAAAATGGTTTAATAATTATAAAAGGGTTTACAAATTATGAGAGGATTTACTGATGATAAGAGGGCTTAATATTTATAAGAGGGTTTACTAATTATAAGAGGGTTTTATAATGATAAGAGGGTTTACTAAGTATAAGAGGGTTTACTAATTATAAGAGGGTTTACAAATTATGAGAGGGTTTACAAATTATGAGAGGGTTTACTAATTATAAGAGGGTTTACTAATTATAAGAGGGGTGAACTGTGATTAAGCCTTTAAGTAGAACGAGACACAAACGTATTTGACGTATATTTATTTTATGGGTGCACTACTTGCATACAATAGAACAATAAGAGCTATGTCTGTTATCTCATTGTTTAGAAAATTAACAAAGGGTTAGTTTATTTACACTACGAAAGCGTTCTCTAAAACAGTATACATGGCGACGATCTCTCTACACTAAGTTACATTATTTTGTCAACACTGATCCAAGAAATACTTTCAAAAATTTAATTAAAAATAATTAGTTTTTGGGGGTTAAATATCAAAGTCATCTCTAATATTTACTGATTGAACAAACAAAACTTAAAACACTTTTGAAAAAGCGTTTAATAAACTTTAAAAAAAAAACAAACCATTATTCAAAAGGAGTGATAATTATACACCACACTGCAAGTGTGTCAAGTTTGACATTAACATCCAAAACACAACGATCGTCAAATGTCCCAGCTGACTTGATAGTGAATGTTACACAGAGCTCTTGTCACGAGAACCCCGCCGCACCACACCCCCCCCCCCCCCCAATCCGTTATTTTTCCGAACAACCATTCCCTTGTTGATTAGTAAGTGTAACCCTGTGCAGTCAAGCATGCTATATTCTCCTCACAACCCGCACACCGCCCACCACTGTTAACTTGTTGATTTGTTATAGTGTAGCCCTGTGCAACCAAGCTTGCAATAGGGTACCCCCCCCCCCGCCCCGAAACACGAACACCCTCTTTTTCCCGCCACCCCTTAACCCCTTGACGTGTGGATTTTATTGATTGCAGCCGGGTATTATAAGAACCCTGTGTCATCCTGTATGCCCCCCAATTGACTCCTTTACAAGTTCGCCTCAGCAAACATACGCCAAGCCCGCGCCACGGGAAGATAGATTGAATTAGTTCGGGCACAGTCCAAGAGCCGAAAATTAGAATCGTTAGTCAAGAATTCATTCTACGACTGCGTCTCGATATTCTCTTTTTTATCTTCTCCTCTTCTCTCTTTCTTTCTTTAGTTTCTTTTATTTTTCTTAGATGGATTTGAAACGATTTTTTAGATGCTTTTCTGAAATAAATGGAAATCTATTTTTACGTTTTCTAATAATGTCTATGGTATTTTGTTTAGATAAAGAGGATGATGTTACAAAGAGTGTACTGAAGAAATAGGCTATACCTTGTCACATTTCTGTACGTTGATTTTTTTTACATCGACAATCGGATATAGAATATAATAGAATCAGAAGAAGATGATTATGTTTCCAGCCACTTTTAATTTAAGGTAGTTATCTTGGTAAGACGTATACAAAATGTACAGAGGTTGCCTCCTCAATTTTGTTACAAAGATCTTCGTAATTAAAATACGAAAGTGCTCCATCCTTCTCCCAGACGTCCATTTGCACGCATCTCTGCTCTGAGTCGTTCTTTTCAGATCTTTCCACTTCTTGGCGTTTCTCTCACTCTCTTGGGTGAAGCTTTTGTATGTATGTCTCACTCTCTAAGTTGGGGTAACTTTACTTTGCATCTCTCACTCTCTTAGTCGGGTGTAACTTTACTTTGTATAAGTATAATATAAATTAGCTTTAAAAAACAAATCCTTTTTTTTTTCTTTTCACAAGTTGTGTTATCGTCATAGTGTAAAAAGAAGCCACAAAAAAACTTAACATCAATATACTTACAGCATCATTTACAATTGCAGCGTTTCACAAAGAAATAAGTGTTACCGTGCGTCTTGATTAAAAAAAATCAGCATTTTCAAACGTATCTAGATCCCCTCTAGCTACATTAATAATTGATGAATTCATTTTCTCTAGATCTTTCTCTTCCTTTCTTTGTAATTAAAATTTAAAAAAAACATCTTTGTTTATGTTTAAAACGTCTTCACTGTGAAACTTTTTTATGTTTTTGTACTGTGAAGTTAATGTTTTAAGTTTATAAGTTAGGAAGAAATACCCGCGATGGTCATGTTGATACTGCTGATATCGGGCATTCAACTGTGGGGGTAAGGTGAATGTTTAGTGAATGTTTAATGAATGTTAAGTGAATGTTAAGTGGCAGATAGGATTTGGTTTTGTTTTATCGTGCAAAAGATATATTTTTTAGTTTGCACTAAAGTTTAGAGAAGCCATATTGGTATTACAGAAGACAGAGACTAAATTGGATTAACCGTAGCCCGCGATTAAATTTTAAAACAAATATTCAAAAAAGGTAATTTAATTATATTAAAGTACTTAAGGAAATTACCTATTTCCTGTATCGGAAGATATGAATAATTGAAAGGTTTTAATGTCATTTTCCTGTAATTAATTTTTAAGATATATCAGACACTAGTCGAAAGTTAGTTTACAGTAATTCTTTATGTTGACCAGGGGTCTCAAACTCAAATTATCAGAGGGCGGCATGAGGTCGAGTCTGAGTGACACTGTGCCACATCAAGTATTCCACAGACAAAAGCGATTAAAAGTTCAACCAATTACAACTATCACAATCTGCTCAGAGTTTATTAATAACAAAAAAATATCATAAAGGTTTCTCATTAACCAGTCTTCACTTACGTCCTCCTACTCCTTTCTGCCAGAGAACTAGCAGCGTTTCTTCTTACACAGCTGAGCAACATTTCACTTGAGTGAGGAAGCAACTGAGACCCACAGTATAGCTTGAAGATGCTCATCAGTTAGTGTTTCCCGGAACCTTGGCTTGTTAAAGGTCATAGTGGAAAAGAGCTTTTACCACAGATAGGTACTCCAAAAAAATGCACATGATCCGCTTGAACAGTCTGTAAATCCCATGGAAGGTGGAGGGTAATTCTCTCATAAATTGTCCAAGTGTGTCTGTTTTTTCATTCACCTCCCTGAAATTAGCCTTAAGTTCAGAATTGCAGTGAAGATCAATCAGCACCATTTAAAGTTAAAGCACAAAAGGGGGAGAGGCATCTTTCACATTAAAGGACAAAAGTTCAGCAAAAATATGAAAAGTGGCTCTGTGTGTTTTGAAGTCTGCAAACCTGTGATCAAATTCTTCCTGTAGCTTTGCAATGGCATCATCATACTTACTACTGAATGGTGTGCCCGAGTCCATGGCATCATCATACTTACTACTGAATGGTGTGCCCGAGTCCATGGCATCATCATACTTACTACTGAATGGTGTGCCCGAGTCCATGGCATCATCATACTTACTACTGAATGGTGTGCCCGAGTCCATGGCATCATCATACGTACTACTGAATGGTGTGCCCGAGTCCATGGCATCATCATACGTACTACTGAATGGTGTGCCCGAGTCCATGGCATCATCATACTTACTACTGAATGGTGTGGCCGAGTCCATGAGTACTTTGAAAATTGTGACATATCAGAGGTTTCTCTGAGAACGATGGGCTTTCCATAACACAAGTTTTGTGCAGAATGCCCTGACAATGTCCTTGGCAGCACTGACAAGCTGCCCCTGAATAAACTTCCCGGTGATCTGAAGAAAAAGTATTCAGCTAAAAAATACTATAAAAATAATGATCTTTTGATAAGCAGATACTAAAATCTAAAATAAATATATTGCGATTGCTACCGGCGATTTTAAAACTAAAACGTGTTCAAAGAGAAGACAGGGGCAGGCAATGTTTGAGAATTATTGATGCGAAGGAAGATGTTATTGTAGGGGGAATACATTTTTAAATTTTTTTAAAAGTGGAAAAGACTTTTTGACTAACCCTGTTTTGAAAGTGACCAAGCTTACGTGCTCGGACTTTCCATCACTTGTAAACACTAGCGGCAATTTTAAAAAAGGATTCTTGGATGCTCTGTCAGATACCCCCGATTTACACAGTTGTGGTTGTGCATTATCCACCAACTGACTTTTGTAAATTTTCGTATATGTATGTACAATATTCGAAGCGTCTTACTCTCAAAACCTCCCCCGGGATTCCGGTTGACAAGTCTGTAGTGACTTGCCGATTTGGAAGCGCTGGCCACCGACCCCCTCGGCGTTAACCCGGGGCACATTACAACCATTGCGTGTCCCGCGTGGCAGACACGGCCATGCATGGTAGTTGCTGGAATAAACAGCTCCTACAGGGCTGCCACCTGTGATGCTTCACAGGGGGAAGAAAAGGCAAACACAGGGTAGGGATCATGATTACAAGTTGCCGTTAAGGGATATGAGGCTATAGGCTGTGGTGGAAGCCTATAGCCGGTGATTCTAAATATGCAGCCCTGAGAAAGCTGCTCCTAGGCAACCGTTTCGTCCCAGCTATTTCGCGAACTAGTCGCGAGGTGGAAACCCACTGTAGAATCCCTCTTAGAGGGCGTCCGATGCTTCCCCGGGACGGGTGGGGGGAGATATTAGGACGTTAATTTACCGTCCCGGTCCCTGGGAGAGTGGACTACGGACGCTTGAAACACAGCGTCTTTGGTCGACCAGATGTCTCCGGTCGGGGAGGGTCTCCGTCGGCGAACCCGATCGAGCGGTTGCGGGCGGGGACGCTCCACGCCCGGGGAGGTCTCTGGCGCCCTTCCGCACGGCCTGCCGCCGAGGCGGCCGGCAGGTGCGGGTGGGCGCCGGGGAGGGCATAAGGAGCATAAGCTCGACGGCCCGCTGACGCCATTTCCTAATGTGATATACTCTCAAAACCGCACTTTGGTCGCCATGTTTGTCTCATAAAATGATATAAAATTAAAAAAACGATGAGGTCGATTTTAAAATCGTTTTTAACCATTATAATCAACATCGAAACCTATACAAACATATTAAAAATCAGAATTAGACTAGTCAATAGGATTCGACTGAAACCGTCGCTATTATAGATATGAGAATGGGGAAAATGCGCGGGCCGAATTAACACTAAACTTTGCTGTCTGGTATCGAGCCTCAAAATATCGTCTTCCGAGCCTCGAATGGCCCGCTTGCCGCGAGTTTGATACCACTGATGTAGACTAACCGTCGATCTACTCCCGAGATACAAAGGGTTGTCTTGGGACGAACGTTACCTTCTGCCGAATTGGCCAACACGTCACGTAGCGTAAACGTCTTTCTGCGCATGTCTTCCTAATTGGTTCTACCAGCTGAAAGATTGGCCAGAAATCTAGTTACCATTCAGTCTTGGGGGGGCCACTCAGACAAGTTTTGGCGCTTAAACCTTAAGTGCTCCTATTTTCAAACGATTTCAGTGACTCGATACAGCCCCGAATTCCCCCTCTCCCCTTTTTTCACCCCTTTCCCCGTCCCTGCTTTCTTCTCAAGCACAGATCAAACTGCGGAGTTCACTGTAACCGACCAATATTTTTGTAAGCTGTAAGGACGGTTGATCATACAGAAAACGGAGCTTACAGTTCACTATAGTTTCACGTATGATTAACATTTTTTTTTATTAACTTCACTTTTTTTGTGGCTGGCTTGCAAAATCTTCGGACGGCTATTCGACCCATTTGCCGTCAACTTCCCCGAGCTGAAACTTGGCACGTAGATTCATTGCCGATGACAAAACATTCTATCAATTTCTCAGCTCGGCCCCCAACCCTCAAAAATCAGTTTCATCTTTGCAAGAAGGGACGGTATTTTCATGAAAATGCAAGGAGGTTCTTTCGTTCTTTCTGCCCCAGTCGGCACTGACCTTATCTGGACCGTTTGATTGTAAGTGGGGTCATTGACGTGTGAAAAAAACGAACATATTTCAGGAATTTTTTTTAGCTTTCCTTGATGAGGGTTGGCGTAAAGGGGTTGTCCTCATGATCAAAACCCTTCAAATCGCAAGTAGCCCAGTGAACGTCACAAGTTGAGCTGATATGTAAAGTGTAGAAGTGCCGGTCAGATACTTTAACCCTTCATATTGCTGGTAAGTTTATCAATGCCTCGACTCCAGTAGCTGTATGAAGTCGGTGTAAGAAACTATCGAATAGCTGGACGAGACAGCACTTACATTTTGTAAGGAATAGCTGGATAAGACAGCAATTACATTATGTAAGGAACTTCTGAACGAGACAGCACTTACGTTTTGTGAAAACTCGTAAGAGCAGACGCCTTGGCGCGCGGAACTGGAAGATAAATGGGGGGGGGGTGGTTTGTTTGAGGAGGCGATTAACGTCAGCGGCTGGAGGGTACGAGGCGTGGTCACGTGACTGTTCGTTAGATAGGATATACGACCTGTCTGGTCAGTATATGGGACACACGACCTAACTGGATAGTATACAGGAGAAACTAACTGACTGGTTAGCATATTGGACGCACGGCCTGAGTGGTTAGTATACAGGACACACGGACTGACTGGTTAGAATCTGGAACACACAAACTGACCGGTCGTTCAGAGTGCACCATTTCAAACAGAGTTAGTTGGTCCGTTACTCGCCTTTTCAAAGATATGTTAGCTTTGTCCATTGTTGCATACAAGTTCTACGACTCATCATTTTTTTTTTCCTTTTTAAATCTTTTATAATAGCTTCACGCTTGCTTGTGGCTGGCAAAGTCTTTGAATGGCTAATTGACCCACTTGGCATGACTCTTTTCCAATGGCTTGACATTTTTCAAATTTTCAGCCCATCCTCCGCGCTCCAACCCTGTTTTTCACGGGAAAGATGAATGAAATATGACCACGCAGTTTTCCCGATATAAAATTCCCGCTAACTGCGCTAAATGAGATTCTTCTTAACCCCTTCGGACACGAACTCAGAATTTCATCTGAAAAAATTATTTGATAGTTGGGACCTGATATATGGGACATCCTGATATGGCCATATTAAGGATTTGACCATTGCTCATTAAATATGCAAATTAATGCATGTGTACATACGTACACACTGTGTATCAATTCAGTATAATAAAATAAAAACACATAATGACAACATGATAAAAATTGTAGAATTCCAAGACAATTATGAAAACAATCCCAATTTTAATTATTTAAGTAGCCAATTATATGACTTTTAAAGTATTTGAACATATTATTTGTAATAATACAACATCAAAATGAGACAAATAAATGTGAATATGGGTAGGAAATAGAGGATGTTCATTTGTTGTGAAACTTTAAAAAACAGTTTTTGTCACTATTGCAGCACAGAAATAGGTTACATTTATTACATTTGAACCTACTACGACCTTTACATCCTTCTAGTTTGCACCTTTGACCTAACTCTTTGATGCAGATTGGAAAATGTCCGAACTGATCATATCGGACCTTTGATACTGGTCGCTCTGCAGCCTTTGCTCGCTTTGGAGAAGGAATTACAGTATTTAAATCATCAATAACTGCTAGTGGTGCTCTGGGTCTACCAACAGGTCGGCAAATCTGTGGTGTGACCAAGCATGCCTTTATCAACATGTCTGCAACCTCACTCCTGAAACCAAGAAGATCCAAAATATTTTTTTTTGGAGTTCCATTTTGAATTTCAATGTCATGATACTGTAACCATGAATTTGAAAGAGCAAAGTCTACAAAATGAAATATCATTCGAACTGGCCATTTCTTTGTTTTAGCCTTAATCCTATACTTTGAAATAAGAAAGTCCATTTTGTCTACTCCGCCCATAAAGTCATTATAGACCTGTATGCATTTTGGTCTATCCACAGAAATAAATTCTTTGCTACTCGCACTCCATCGTCTAACTTTATCAAGATCTTCAACACCAACAAAGCTGGAAGCTATTGTAACTGGTTTATTGTCCATCCATCTGACCATACAAATATCTCCTTCTGCACTAACTTTACAGTCGGTTGATCCACGACCATCTTTTTTCAGGTCTTTTTCTGATTTCATAACACATCCCATCATTCTGTTGGATTTAACAACTCCTAAAGAATAAATCCCTAACCATTTTAATTCCTTAATGAGAGGAAGTCCAGTAAAGAAATTGTCAAAACAAAGTTTGTAGTTTTTGTTCGGAGGTATGCTTTGTGCTAGACGGAGAACAATTGAAGCGCCAAGTCCTAAATGTTTTTTATTTTCAGAAATTCCAGTTCCTGCTCCTTGATAAAGTTCAAAATCTATGGCTCGCCCAGATTTGCCACAGATAACAAAATTTTTCACTCCCACAGGAGTTGGTTTGCCCTTGATAAATTGTTTTGCTGGCACTTTGCCTGTGAATGGAATCATCTGCTCGTCGACTGAATTAAATTCTTCTCTGGGCAGCTGTAAGCAACGAGCTCTTATTGCCTCAACAAGCGGTTGAATCTTCCAAAATTTATTTTGCTGCTCGTTTGGCTGAGGTTTTTCTCCAGCAAAAATGTGTATGCTGCTTCGAAGTAGCATATAGCGATTCACAGGCATGATTTCAGAAACGGAATTAACTCTGGTGGCTTTTTGCCAATACATTCTAATTCTTGGAAATTTTAAGTTTCCCATAATAATAGTGATAGCAAAAAATTTTTGCAACTCTTCTGCTGTAGTATTTAAATTGTTTCCAGTTTTCATAAGATGATATATATTAGTTTGCTCCACAAATTTTTCAAATGTTTCAGCCTTGAAATATTCAAGAAAATATTGGCAAGGGGATGAAAATCCACTCCCCAGATCAAGTTTATCTATCCATGTGGTATTTGGATTAAATGGTTCTCTTGGAGAGCGCCATTTTATTGAAGAAGTTGTTCCCGCGTTGAGGGGCCGACACCAGCATTGTCATCTTCGTCACTGACAACATGATCATAATCAGTACTTCGATGCGCTTCATCATCATGCGCCTCATTGTCAGGGCTGTATGTTTCATCACTCGAGTCATCTGACTCTGACAAATCAAATTCAGAATCATCAAGGTGATCCAGTACATAGTCAAGAGTTAGATGTTGTCTTTGAAGTCTACCTACATGAAAAAAGTTTTTAAAAATTAGCTAATATTTTTCACTGAAATTATTAGACATTGTAAATAATATTAGAGGCCTACTGAACACTAAATTATATTATTTAACTAAAGATCTAATTGTAGAGAATACTAATGCATTTAAAAAAGAAATTAGATTCAAATCTCATTCTGATCAAACAAAATTATATTAGTTTTTTAGGCTTTAACTTTAACTTTACGGCAGATAAATACTATAGCTTCGTCATTAGCATAAATTAGAGTATAGCGAGAATTGACATTAGGACGTAGATCTTTGTACTGTGTATTATCTTAGTATTATGCCCAGAAAATTACATAAAATTGATAGATAAGAATACTCATTAGATTTAGTCTTAGACAGTAAAAATCTTATGTGAATTTCTGTAAGGCTGTAGCCTTATTCTAATCAAAGTCTAATTGAAATTGAAGTGTTATTGTCTTTAATTTCTTTAATTATTTTATTTATTAATTCTAATTAAGAATACCTGTAAATGTTAACCTTAATAGAAAATGTAATTAAATTGACAGCAATGATAAACAAACACAACACAACTAGATATCTAGCTAGTACGATCCTATTAATCAAGATCAAACCTATTATCGCACTTTACTTATTTGAAGCATGCTGTGAACATTTGTGCACACCACTATTTCAAAAATTCTGTAGCACACAGAATTTTTTTTATAAATATAAAAATTATATTTTCACAAAGGAAAAGACTTTAAGTATCGTTTCAAAGTGCGTTATGAAATGAAATCTAACTATAAATTACTTTTTTTAACTGTACAAAACACTTACCTGAATGCATGTTTTTTTCCCTGGAAGCCATCATGAATATCTAATTATTTTAAACTTTACCGGAAAAGATTTTAGCATCAAAAAGTCGAATTAGTTGTAATAATTTTTAAAAAAGCGAAACAATACAAGAAAATATTAAATTTCTAATACAAAATTACTGTTAAAGCCGTGTGTACAAATGTACACACCGTGTACGAAGGGGTTAAACAATTATAGCATGTGCTTTTTGTGCGTAATATTTTCTTTTGTTTTTCTTAAATAGTTGGTGAAATAAATCTGCTGTGTAAAAAGGGTTGGAACATTAGAATATTAATATAGTTCAGGGGCGTGAAAAAATATTGTGTGGTTGCCAGCCTTTGGGAGGGGGGAGGGGTTGTTAGCACCACTTGGGATTCTTATAAAGTGCGCCACCTGTATGCCTGTCTTGTCAAATTTGCAGCCCCCCCCCCTCCCAAATGGACTTCGATGAGTCACTTCCTTGTTTTGTCACGTGATATGAGTAAGCCTTCGGTAGCCTATGCTACGCATAACAACACATAACAACAGATAACAGCTGATCAGCCATTATCATTAATTTTAAAGCAAAATGTTTGTCTCCATCAGCGCTTCCCCAATGTTAATTAAAAATTTTACTTTTCAAAATATTCTTGAATGCACGTGTTTTTTTAAAAATGACATTCATAAATGTGACAATAATTATAATTCAGTTATGATTAAAGGAAGAAAGTTGTTTGAAGAAAAAATTGTGAGTGACTAGTGTGTTGCAGACAACCTACCGGAAGTCTTACTCGTACTAACTCTTATCACATGACATAACAATCGACTCATCGTAGTCCATTCCACGAATTTACATCTTATAAATGATTTGTTATAGGGGTTGTTTAATTTAAAAAAATAAACCTGTTACGTTTAATAGACGCTTCTGAACAAATCATTATTATATTCGATTACATTAGTTAGAGAGATTATTTTAACTCCATTACAATTACAATTTTTAAAAGTCGCGGTGACAAATTGGCGATTTCTATTCATTAATACAACAACTTTGCAGGACATCAGTAAACCTTGTCGACACACTAATGTGTCACAACACACCAGTTGAAAACACACCACAAAAAAACCCCACACACTTGTTGTAAAGAACTGATTTATTAAATGTCCCAACCTACAAATATTTCATAACGTCGTGACCCGATGGTTCAATCCCCCGGATCCGGCGGCGTCCAGAAACATCACAGAGATAAGCACGGAGTGGGGAAGCGGGGGAGGGGGGGCACAGATGGGAGAATAAATGGAAGTGTCTTGTATACAAGGGAGGAGATAAATAGCCCTGATGGCTGGAGAAAATGCAGATTGAAAAAAAAACATACGCTAAAATACAAGTGAATACGAGTTATCGTCCCTTACAAGCCGATGCCAACAGTTGAAAAGGAAAAAAAAAAAGTTTAAAAAAATCTTCCATCTTTAAGATGTCTTCTTGTTTCGGAATAATTTTAAAGGCTGATGTGCTTAATCTTCGTGGCTAATGCTCCAAACATTGAAGGGGGTTAAATCTGAAGATTTAACAAACACGTAGAAAAGGGGGGCATTGAAATGAATTCATTGAATAATCATTGCAGATGGGGTAACACTTGGAAAATCATTTCTCAGTGTACTGCACTCTTAACAGATAAAGGAACTGTGAGTGAACTTTACAAACGGTGTTAAGTTATTTTGGAGAGTTTGTTGTAGTGGGTTAGAGAAAGATGAGAATAGTGAACAGATGCAGAGACAGCCACAGTGAATGTTTGATCCTGGCTTTGTTTCTTTTAAAAATGTATAAAAAATCAATACCGGTAATAGTAAAAGTGAACCTAACGTTTTGTATAGGATGAACGTTCTCTATATTTTTGGTGGCTACGTCAAGACTCTTCTGGAGTCTTGTCCATACAAGTATTGTGACTTGTATGTCACGATGATACTTACGTCATGGCCCAATAGGAAGAGTAAAGCGGGCCAAGAATGAGAGCAGGAAAAGCTACTTTTATTTACATATCCCCACAAGACCGAATTCGAGTTTGAAAATGAACAAAGCAATTGAGTGTAGACAACGTAAAACAATCGCATATGATCCCCGCCCTCCATATGATCCCCGCGATATGATCATCCGCTCCCATATAATCCCACCTCAAGTGATCCCACCCCCATATGATTCCAATACAATATGATCCAACAACACCAATAAGATCCCCAACGCCATATGATGTGTAGCCCTCCGTATAATCCCTTTACCCCATATGATCCCCACCCCCATTTAATCATATTACCATTTGATCCCCACCCCAAATTATTCCACCTCCCATACGATCACACCCCCATATGATAAAACCCCTATATGATCCCAACTCCCCATATGACCCCCGCCCCATACGAAACCAGCCTAGGAAAACTATGTGATTTCTTATTGGCGTATTTACGATGAACATTTTGTGAACTACATGGAGGCATTGGTCAGTGGTCAGTGGTCACTGGTCAGTGGTCGCTGGTCCCACATTTCTGCAGCAAAAAGACCAACACATCAACTCATCTATCAGCACTCTACATTGTATGAGCTTTTGTAGCATTCACGCGTGATGAAAGGCTCAACGACCCCTTTCAACCCAGGTCGACTTATCATCACCGGACCAGGTGACTGATGAGCTGCGTAAGCCGGGAACTTGACCTTTCGAGGGCTAATAAATGGCGTGAATAAACTGGACGGGTTTTGAGGCTGAACAAGAATCAAAGTCGCCGCCAAGAGAGACCAGATCGTCCGTTCAAACCTAACCTTTAGCGCTCTGACCAACCTGCCAGTTTTTCCAACTTGTCATGAATTCATAACGAAAAAAAAAATGCTTCAACACTTTTCCGAAGACAACAACATCTTCTTCGACTTCTCATTTCAAATCACGAAACATCACGATGTGATATTGTTATGAACGAATGTTGTATGTTGTCTATTCAATGACACTCTGATGCGGCGAAACGACTATGCGCAAAGTCACCAGTAAAATATCAGAGAACTCACGTCACTACTCCTTTTAACGTTACAGCGTTTACTTACGATATATGCTATTGAAGACGTACTGCTTACTTCTGTGGTCAAACATTTAAATCGAATTTAAATTAAGCTCACTAATTTTGTTGGTCAGCTAAAAAGATACAATGTTGAATGACAAGAAATGAATTATAAAAATACTCAATTTTATTTTCACTATAATACGGAATTAACTGACTAATAATGCAAAATTTAATTTCATCTACTATTTCCACGCTATTTATAGTAGATTTATTCATTATAATTCCATATTTATTCGTTGAAATACTAATTTATTCACTACAATACTAAATTTGTTCACTACTATACTAAATTTAGTCACTAGAATGCTAAATTTATTCACTATAAAACCAAATTTAATTTTCATCTACAGGTTCCATGCTATATTATGTTCATTGTAACAATATCTCTCATCCTATCTAGAATATTTCAAGTCCTGTACATCCACCTCATAATTCTAATACAAATCTAAGCTATCACCTCACGTCATATGTTTCTGTGTTACACCTCCCTTTCATACCAACAATTTCCATTCTCCACAGTTCAGTCACAGCATCCAAAACACACAACTGCTCACCACAGCCCACCCACACACATCTACTCCCCACAGTCGACGTATAGCACCTCCTACTCGCCTCAGTCCACCCATAGCATCACCCACACACATCTACTCCCCACAGTCCACCCATAGCATCACCCACATACATCTACTCCCCACAGTCCACCCATAGCATCACCCACGCACATCTACTCCCCACAGTCCACCCATAGCATCACCCACACACATCTACTCCCCACAGTCCACCCATAGCATCACCCACGGTGAATTAAATAGATTCGGGGACAATTTAATCTGGGCGGCTATAAACAGGCAGTAGCCATTCTGCTTATGTCCAGTGCTGGTCACTAAATCACATGTTATGGTCACCACACCCGAGAGAGCGATGATTATACGCCGTGTGACCTGGCATATGAAGCAGGGGCGTCGGCAGCCAGCTATGAGCAAAAATATAATATCTCAACATAGGACCTTGGTGTTTTCTTATTGTAACTTTCTAATTTTTGTCTAAATAAGTTTAGGTTTGACTCAATATAATTGGAATGAACATTTCATAAACAGAGTGAGAGAGAGAGAGAGAGAGAGAGAGAGAGAGAGGGAAAGAGAGAGAGAGAAAGGGGGGGGGGAGAAAGAGAGATGAAGAGAGATGGGGAAATCGTGTACTAAAGATAACTTTAGATAAAAGAGTATGTGATAGAGATAGGGTGTGTGAGTGTGCGCCAGAGAGGGAAAAGGTAATCGAGAAAAAAAAAATGAGGATTAATGGGTTGAATGAGAGATGGTGTCATGTAATAGATGAATGTGTATACTATGTGCGTGAGTGTTTGTGTTTTTGAAAGATGAAGAGGGAGTATGGGAGAAAGTGACAGAGAGAGACAGAAAGAGAGAGAGAGAGAATGAGATATATATATAAATATACAGAGGGAGAAAGAGAGACAGAGTGGGAGAGAGATAGAGAAAAGAATTTTTGCGCCACGCATAGAGAGGCATACGGAGATAGAGAGAAAGGTTTGGTGAAAGACGACATGTCAAGAGCTGGATGAATAAGGTGCTGGTGAATATGACCAAAGATTGACACGCTCTAATCGATAGTGGCTCATGGATGAATGGGTGAGTGGCTCATGGATGAATGGATTATTCCATCGATGGATTGAGTGCTAATATCTGATACGCCCCCCCTCCATCTCCCCACCCTCCTCCCTCTTTCTCACTGAGCCCACTCGTGCCTTAATAAAGTGATGGAGCGCCCCAGACAACCAATAACATTTGGTCACGGATGGCGCACCGGAAACGGGAGCCCCTGTCAAAATACACTACGTTTAATTTCTACCGTTCCGTCATAGAGGAGTTGGGGGAACTTATGATGACGTCATTCTATGTCAACTTTCTTACCATTGTGCAATGAAGGTAACTTATGATGACGTCATTCTATGCCAACTTTCTTACCATTGTGCAATGAAGGTAACTTATGATGACGTCATTGTAAGTGGAATTTTCAATCTTTTGTCATGGTTGGCGTTTTTTTTTTGGGGGGGGGGGGGGGGCGCGTTATGTGCCTTAGCACGTGAACGCACGTGACAGTTAAAAAATTTTCATAATCGTTTCCGATTCCACCCATTTAGGGGGCTTTTTTTTTCTCTTTTTCCCATTCCTTTCTTCCTCTGTTGTTATCTTGTCTTTCTATCTTTACAATAAGTGGAGTTTGTATGCACTAGGTCATAATTTATTCTCCAAAGTTCTGATGCCGTTCCACACAACACTGAGACATGATACTGGATGAATTTGAAAATTTAAACTAAGCATATGGGCTAGCATCAATTGGTAAGAGTTAATGGATTCCTACTCTAATTGTTAATAGCGGATACAAATTATGGCAAATTAAGGGCCTATTAAAAATATTTTTTAAAAGATAATGTATAAATCTTGCACTGTTCCTGATGCAGTGAAAAATTTATGCACAGGCCCCGCCAAACTTTAAAGTTTGGGAACCACTGTACTAAGACACCAGTTTTCAACCAGAGTCAAACGTCAACGCTTTAAGTGTCACATGTGTCACATCCATGTCAACATCCACCTTTATCTTTTTGTTAACAAACCCGTATTATTTCCTTCTTCCGATTGAAAAAAATAAATAAATCCACAAATCGTAAACATATCGCCATGTTTTTAGAACATTGGTCTCTTTGTTCCTAATGGCGGAATGTGTCCGCTGAGCGCTGAACCCAAATTTGGCTGATCAACAAATCATAAAGGCGCTATTATTTTATTGATATTCCTTTTGCAGGAGTTGTTTTGTTGTTTTTTTTTTGGCCACGGGGCGTCATGACGGCCGCTCCCCCCCCCCACCCACACGTGTTGACATTTGACGTGCAAATGTACAGATACACACACATAATCATACCCACCCCGCCCTCCCCTTTCCTGTATGCGCCAGGGAGATAGAGGAAATGCCCCATTGCATAATATTGGTGTTGTGTACGCCTTATGTTATTCGGTCATCTCCCCTTTTCGTGAATAATCCACTTAAGGGGATGGCGGATATGGGGTTGGGGTAGGGTGTGAATCGTTTGTTCCGATGAATGATGGATCGATAAAATATCGATTAATGTTCATGGGTTTTATTGATGTCAGCGGCGATTTAAGGTGGGTCTTCCAAGTCTTGGATTAGGATCTATATGCTGGATTGTACTTGGATTAGGATGTATATCCCGCATTGTACTTGGATTATGATGTATATCCCCGGTTGTGCTTGGATAAGATGTGTATCCCGGATTATAATTGGATTAGGATGAATATCCTGGATTATACTTGAATTAGGATATATGTCCCGCATTGTCCTTGGATTAGGATGTATACTTGGATTATTCACTTTTAAGTTTAAGGCAGACATTGTTTTCGAATATATTATTTAATAAATACATTCTAAAAGAATAAATATTTGAAAAAAATACACTGGATACAGATAGTAGTCCATATAAAAATAAGGGATTTTTAATAGACCACACAAAAATAGCGGAGTGCTGTGGGGCATTGAGCCTATTTATTGTGATTTCTGTGCGTCCTGTCGGTATTTTTACATAACAAAACGTTGGGCCGTCACCAAGTGTTTTGGACGAATCCTACTATACCTAAAACTGAAATATACTGGATGCAATCAAAGTGAAATGAGAGGTAGCAACGCTGAAATGCGATGAACATATTTTTGACATACCCCTCCCCTCCACCCTAAAAATATCAGTCTTGAAATAGCTGTAAAAATCGTTATCTTTATAAATTAATGTTTCATTAATTGTTGCCCACTGCGCTGTACAGAGTGGGACACGGGACAAGAATTTGATATAAAATAAAATGCAAAGTGTTGTGATATTTCGATTGAGTATAAGCAGACGATCATTTTTCCTAACTCGACCTTCTGAAGTGATACCTCAACAGACTTCTCAGTGCAGTACACATAAGTTCACCTAGATGTTCATACATCCGTTTAATTAGATGTTCATAAACCACTTCACCTGGATGTTTATACATCCGTTTAATTAGATGTTCAAACATCAAATCACCTAGATGTTCATACATCAGTTCAATCAGATGTTCATACAACAGTTCACCTAGATGTTCATACATGAATTAATTAGATGTTCATACATAAGTTTAATTAGATGTTCATACATCAAATCACCTAGATGTTCATACATCAGTTTAATCATATGTTCATACATCAGTTCACCAAGATGTTCCTAAATCAGTTCACCTAGATGTTCATAAATCAGTTCCCCCCAGATGTTCATAAATCGTTCGTCTAAATGTTCATGCCTAAGTTCACCTAGATGTTCATACATCAGTTCACCAAATATTTTTATCCCAATTTTCCTTCACATTATTCACAACACTCTTCAGTACAAACATGATTCCTTAGAACAAAAGAGTGCACTCCATTTTGCATAGCAGGCTAACGTTGAACCAAAGGAATAATCTCCCTTTACCGGAAGTCATCCCATAATGCCATTTAACGCCCACTTCGCCCGTAAAATGATGTTCGCGAGAGTATTCTAAAGGTCAACATGCGCATGCGTCGCCAAGGGAAGTAACTCACTCCCATTATATGTAATGGATTAATTCCAAAAGGATTTTTACCGCCATATGGTTCGATGTCTCAGCTCTGGAGTCGAAATTTGGTTACCTACTGTCATGGCTCAAACGGATGACGCAAACAGTGGATATATCTTGTGTGCTCAGTGTGGCGCAAGTGTGAACTGTGGTGGAGGTGTGTCATGTTGTGTAATGTGTAATGTGTTGCAGTGTGGTGCAAGTGTGAAACGTGGTGAAAGTTTGAAATGTGGTGCTGGCTTTCTACGTGGTGTTGTTGTGGAATTCGGTGTAGGTGCGTAATGTGGTGCATGTTTTGGTATGCTGTTTAGGTTTGTAGCTTTTTTTTTCAGGCGTGTAATGTAGTGCAGGCGTGCTACGTGATGTATGTGTGTAATTCAGTGATTGTATGCTTCCCCCATTGCACTCTATTAAGACCATTCACCAAATTACCAGGCCACAGTTCTATTTCTAAGACAATGCAAGTGCCAGTTTACTTTTGATCCTAGATAAATCAAACTAAAGGCTTCTGCATTGTTTTTTTAAAAATTGTATTTTATTTTAACCTTCTTCTCCATTTGAGGAAATACATGTTTGCTTGAAACTTTAACATAAAAATTTAATAATTTTTTTTTGAAGTTCAAATTATAAAATTTGGAGTCTTTCCATTTGGATGACTCATCATTGTTTGATAACTTTCATCATCATCAGTGGCACTACAGCCCATGTAAGGCTCTGACCTGCTCCACCATATCGTTCCATTCAGATTGATCCATCGCTTTCCGCCTCCAAGCGTGAACCGCCAACCGGTTTAAATCCTTCTCTACATAGCGGATAGCTGTCTTTCTTTGTCTGTAAGATGCTTGTGTTTTTTTGCATAGTCCTAAGTATATCTGAGTCTTTCCATCTGATCTCCATATTTTGTTCAGACATAAGTCGAAATCCAAAATTACCAGTCCTCGTTTTTTCGTATAGGGTTTAGTTTTCGATTTTTTTTAAATAACAGGGTCGTCAGCCCTGCGCTTGTGCACAACCGTCTGGGGGAGGCCCTTTGCAGCTATCAGGGTAGCTGCCTTTTGATTAGGTTGGGTCTCTAGCCTATGTGGACCCCTCCACTTCTTAATTTATTTCCCCGGTACCCGCCGTTTCTGGGGGGGCTTTCCCCCGATCTGTCACCTGGGGAGGCGCTCGATGAAAGATCAGTATCTCCGCACGCGAATGTTTGATAACTTTACAAAGGCAATTAAAGATCACTCTCAGTACAATGCTGTCTTGAAGGTTTTACTCTCAGAAAGAATGAGTAACAGGTCTATAGTTTATTTCCAAGACGAATTGCCAAGAAAACATTGAAATGGGAAGATAACACAGTTTCTAGACGTCTTTCAGTTTGTTCCAGACACATCAGACATCGCCGGGAACAATCTGCACACAAGGGAGATCATAACAGATGATATCGCCCCTGACAAAAAAACATTTGTCAATCACGAACGTCGCCATGGTTACCGCTGCAGTGTGTTACATCTTTGATTACTCTATTTCCTACACACGAGATAGAGTTTAAAATCAGATAACATACATGTAAAAAAAAAATGGAGTTTAAAAAAACAACAACGAATGCCACCTTTATGTTGAAAGAGAAAAGACTTTGTAAAGCTTTGAAGTGTCAATTTCTCAGAAAAGGTCCACCAGTCTGTCTTTCTTGTGCTACCGAGTACAACACATAGAGAGCTATCAGAACTTTACAAGTACAAGCCAAAACTACTGAGTGTTCTCTCTTTCTGTTGTTTCATCTCCACTCCCTCTCCCTTTCTCCCTCTATCTCTCCATATCTCTCTCTATCTCTCGCCCCATGTATCTCTCTCTCTATACATATATATCCCCTATCTCTCTCCCTCTCAACCCCCCCTATCTCTCTCGCTCCCTCTCTTTCTCTAAATATAAATGATGAGAACACTTTCTTTTCTTACTCATCGTTTCCACACTTTCCTTTCCCTTCAGCCAATAATTTAATCTTTCTTTAAAATATAACCGCCTTTAATCTGTACCGTGAAAACGTAATTTTAAAAAAAAATGATCTTGACTAATACCACTTAAAGAATGTTACATATTTCTTGACTAATACCACTTAAAGAATGTTACATATTTCTTTTTACATCCTAGCCTCACCCCACCCCGTTAGTGCTACTTTGTACTACTTTACAACTTTAATCATTTTAACCATATAGAAGTGATAGAGACCCATATGGATTTGCTGGTTAAATTTTTTTAATGCATACGATATTTGAGGCGGTCATACACTGAAGTAATGGAACACACCAGGGCGATGAAGGATGATAGATTGGTGACTTTGCCCCCCCCCCCCCTCCCCGGCCATGGCAATCAATGTAATGGGGCGATAATCCTCAGTAAACTCTTTTCATACTTCCACTGTTACAGTAATTGTGTGCTCGTCGTGCGTGGGGAGTTTGAGGGAAGGTAGGGGTAGGTAAAAATACAAAGACTAGCACTGTCAGTGGCGGAAGTAGTAGGACTTTGTGATCAGTATGATACGTATCGGAAGTCGGGGGGGGGGGGGTTTCCAAATAAGGAATTCAAGAACAAAATGGTTTTTGTGTTCAACAACTTAGCGCTGGACAGATACGACAATACGATATTTGAACAATAACACGTGCAGCTTCGTGGAATAAGACGCAAGTGCTGTAGCTTATTGTCAAACAGTAGCTTACATTATGATAAGATAAAACAACAAGATGTGCTTATAGTATACTAAAGCTGCCCAATTAAATATGATATTTTTCTAGGTTATAATCAATTATAATCAAAGCTGTTCGAGATTTATTTTGAACACGAAGTTTTGAAGAATTTTCTGGGCATCGCGTTGTACCGTTACATGCGGTCCGCAAGACCTTCCGGGAAAATTGTTTTATTTAAATTATACAAATTGTAAATGATGAGCTTAAATGATGAGCTTAAATAATGAGCTTAAATGATGAGCTTAAACGATGACCTTAAACGATGAGCTTAAATGATGAGCTTAAATAATGAGCTTAAATGATGAGCTTAAACGATGAACTTAAATGATGAGCTTAAATAATGAGCTTAAATAATGAGCTTAAATGATGAGCTTAAACGATGAACTTAAATGATGAGCTTAAATAATGAGCTTAAATAATGAGCTTAAATGATGAGCTTAAATAATGAGCTTAAATAATGAGCTTAAATAATGAGCTTAAATGATGAGCTTAAATGATGAGCTTAAACGATGATCTTAAATGATGAGCTTAAACGATGACTTTAATGATGAGCTTAAACGCGTATCCGGAAATTTGATCGAAAGAAATTTCGTCGACGGAAAATTGATCGACGGTAATTTGATCGAACGGAAATTTGGTCGAATCGTTTTTTTAGTTTATACGTTAAAATTTTGCGTCAAATTTCTTTTTGAACGCATTATTTTGTTTTACTATATAGTATAGTGCGTTCAAAAAGAAATTTGACGAACATTTTAACGTCTGAACTGAAAAAAAGATTCGAACAAATTTCCGTTCGATCAAGTTACCGTCGATCAATTTTCCGTCGATGAAATTTCTTTCGATCAAATTTCCGGTAACCGCTTAAACGATGAGCTTAAATAATGAGCTTAAATGATGAGCTTAAACGATGAGCTGAAACGATGAGCTGAAACGATGAGCTGAAACGATGAGCTGAAACGATGAGCTTAAACGATGAGCTTAAACGATGAGCTCAAATGATGAGCGTAAATGATGAGCTTAAATAAATAGCTTAAACGATGAGCAGAAACAAAGTGCTTTTGTGGTGAAATTTAATGATGAGATTTAGTGACGTGATAAATGATCAGGTTTAATAATGAGATTTAGTGATGATTTCTATTTATGAGCTTTAACTGCTTCGATAATTAATCATCCCAGTTTATTTTTTTTTATCAGACTTTAATAGCAATAACATCAATAATTTCATCAATTTAAAAAAAAAACAAAAAAAACAACTAAACTCGGAGTCAAAGTTCATCTTGAATGACGTATGTTTAAATTATCTTTAAAAAAGCTTATTTAAAAAAAAAATATGCGTCCCAGAAAAAAGTATTTTTTAATAAATTCTATGGGGCCCAAAAAGTTGCCCACCACTGTATTAAAGATATTTTTATACGTGTTTGGAGATTATAAGAAATAAAAAAAGTAGCACTAAACTGAATATATGTTAATTAATTTATATTATCAGAGGATCTTTAAAAAAAATTCGTTCTTTAAAAGTGTTTGGTTTGGGGAAAGCACAGACGGCTCTGAAATAAGATATAATAGTAATGTTTTGAACGAGAACAGACACGTCATATGATATGGCCGGGTCTTGCCCAGATGATCGTTGCCTGTTTAATTTATCAAATAACAAGCGGAACATTATCAAATAATGAATAATTTAAACATGTCCTCTTGTGACGGGGTGGAATGGCAGAGGTGAACAGAAGCTTCTCGGAGATATGGACGGACAGCGTGGAGTTAGACAACCATTGGAATTCTTGTCAGCAAGGAATGGACGGACATGGAAATAAAAATTTATATGAATTAAAAGAAACAGAGCTTAAGCCAGGAAAAGAAAATTTGGAGAGATGGAACGGTTAATCTGAAGAAAAAATAAAGGAGAAGGATGAAAGAAAGGGGAAAAAACTATGAAGAAGGGGAGAATACATGAGGATGCTGGGGACAGATTGAGAGAATGAGGAAGACATAGTCGGATATGGATGGAATCGATATTTTTCAGAGAGACAGAAGAATGGGAATGAACAATCGTTTTAGTGAAAAGAAGGAGAATTATAATCTAACAAAAATGAAGGCAAGTTAATGTCTTGAAGGCACGTTGCTGTATTGAAGGCAAGTTAATGTATTGAAGGCAAGTTGGTGTATAGAAGGCAAGATGGTGTAATGAAGGCAAGATGGTGTCATGAAGGATAGTTGGTGTATTGAAGGCAAGTTGGTGTATTGAAAGCAAGTTTGTGTAATGAAGGCAAGTTGGTGTAATGAAGGCAAGTTGGTGTAATGAAAGCAAGTTGGTGTAATGAAGACAATCTAGTGTATTTAAGGCAAGTTGGTGCATTGAAGGAAAGTTTGTGTAAAGAAGGCAAGCTAATGTATTGAAGGCAAGTTGGTGTACTGAGGACAAGTTGGTGTACTGAAGGCAAGCTAGAGTATTGAAGGCAAGTTGTTTATTGAAGGCAAGTTGGTGTATTTAAGGCAAGTTGTTTATTGAAGGCAAGTTGGTGTATTTAAGGCAAGTTGGTGTATTTAAGGCAAGTTGGTGTACTGAAGGCAAGTTGGTGTATCCGCCAGTAGCGAGAAGGAAAAGATTTAATATACACCTTTAACTGTTCTGGGGCAAATAGTATTGTAATAAGTTAATAAAATTGCAAGGAAATAGATTGTCAAAAAATGAAAGGAATTAAAAAAGAAAGAAAGATAGAAAGAAAGAAAGAAAAAAAGAAAGAAAGAAAAAGGAAAGAAAGAAAGAAAGAAAGAGAAAGAAAGAAAGAAAAAAAGAAAGAGAGAGAGAAAGAAAGACAAAAAAAGGAAGAAAGAGAGTGAAGACGAAAAATTAAAACGCAGAACAGGAATAAATTGATAATAGAGAAAGTTAGAGACAAACAGAGAAGATAACAGACCATGAAACGAATGTTAGAAAAAAAAGAATCCTAAAGGCAGAGATGTAGAATGAGTAGTTACAGATCGTTTACAATATAAAACATTGAGAGTGCAGCGAAAGCGGGCGTAGAGGGAAGGATTTTCTGTGGTTAAAACAGAATATGAAGTTATCGAGAAAGACGGATGGAATGAAAATATTGATTGAATGGATAGGTGGGAAGAATGGATAGGTTGATGGAATGGATAGGTGAAAAGATTGGAAAGGTTGATGGAATGGATAGGTGGGAAGAATGGAGAGGTTGATGGAATGGATAGGTGGGAAGAATGGATAGGCTGATAGAATGGATAGGTGAAACGATTGGTTAGGATGATGAAATGGATAGGTGAAAAGATTGGTTAGGATGATGGAATGGATGGGTGGGAAGAACGGGTAGGTTGATGGAATGGATAGGTGGGAAGAATGGATAGGTTGATGGAATGGATAGGTGGGAAGAATGGATAGGTTGATGGAATGGATAGGTGGGAAGAATGGTTAGGATGATGAAATGGATAGGTGGGAAGATCGGATTGGTTGATGGAATGGATAGGTGGGAAGAATGGATAGGTTGATGGAATGGATAGGTTGGAAGAATGGTTAGGATGATGGAATGGATAGATGGAAGGAATGAGTGAGAGGAAGAAATCTGTAGAACGAGAACACTCGGATACCTTATGGCGTCAGAGAAAAGAAGTGGACTGTTATCGAATAGAGACATTACTACAAGGTTGGTAGTGACGGTTAACGTTGGGTCCCGTTGAACTGCCCCGGTTGGGACCGACAGTAAAACTTCGGGTCGGCGAGGAAATGTTTTATTGTCAGGAGTAACAGAAATATCTCGGATTCCCGTGGACATGAAAACAAATTGGTCCGTTTTAGTGTTGGGTCTACGGGTCTTCGCCACGTTATGGTGGCAGTAGAAGGGGAGAGGCGTGGGGGAGGGCAGAGTGTAAGGAGGTGGTGGTGGTGGATGAGGGGGGGGGTAAATTATTAGAGGTTGGGGCATCGGTGGTGACTTGGAAAGTGAATAATCGGGGGTGATTTGGAAACAGAATACATCGGTGGTGTTTTGGAAACTGAATACATCAATGGTGTTTTGGAAACAGTGAATATACAGGCAATGAAATGGACAAAGTAAATACTTTTGTAGTGACTTGGAAACAGATAAGTTCATAAAGGTGGCATCTTGATGCCTCAAGAATTACACAATTTTCAGAAGGAATAAAACATATTGAGTTAAATCAGATTCTACCTGTATTCAGCGTTGAAAACTTTATGTAACACTGAAGTCTAGTTTAAGCTGTGTTAATTATATTTAAAAAAATAAAAATGCAAAATTTAAAATTTTTCTCAATATTTTAAATAAATGAACTGATCTGTTATAGAGGGGATATAACATTCAACAAAACGAACAGTGATTGTGCATTTTTACGACAATACAAAATGTCATAAATGAAGCAATACTCAATTATTGTTTTAAATAAGATTATATTCTCAAGCCGTAAGTAAATATACAATTTATTTGGTTGATTGAAGAGGGAAACAAAATTGGGGAGAAGCAAAAAGGTTGCTCGGGTGGGGTGATACATGGGGGGGGGGGGGGAGTTTGCCTGAAACCTAGCACGTATTGGCACGTGTTGGCACGCGATGGCACGTGTTGCACGCGATGGCACGTGATGGCATAAAGAGTTTTATATGGAAAAATGAAAACTGATCCATATTTAAAACGACTCCAAAAGCCCGTGTTCATCTTTCAAACCCGAGAGTCTGCTATAGTGAAAGGATTGTATTACGATATGGTAATGGGATATATTTGTCAGAAGTCTCTTCTTGCCAGGTATTTATTTCTAGGCAAAGACGTTTCAGAGAAAATTAGATGAACAACATTAATTGGAAGGCTAAAAAAAATGCAACCTTTGTCAAATTAAACAACAAATAAAATTATTTTTTCGGTGTTTTGTATCAATCCTTTATATTTATTTTTAAATCTTTAATGTTAACTTGGCTGTTGCTCTTGGCTGGCTGGCTGGTTGGCTGGCTGGCTGGCTTGCGAACAGGCAAAATCTTCTAACGGCTAACCGGCCCGTATCCCGTCAACGTGTCGAGCTGAAACTTAGCACATAGACTCGTTGTCATTGACACATTTGTTGCAAATTGTCAGCCACAACCCCAACCATCAAAATTCAGTTGTTCCGTTTTTTTTCAAGGGAAAGATGTAGGAAATACGAGGACACTGGTGTTGCGAAATAAAATTGACAATAACCTGTTCTAGATGAGATAACTGTTCTAGATGAGATAACTGTTCTAGATGAGATAACTGTTCTAGATGAGATAACTGTTCTAGATGAGATAACTGTTCTAGATGAGATAACTGTTCTAGATGAGATAACTGTTCTAGATGAGATAACTGTTCTAGATGAGATAACTGTTCTAGATGAGATTCTTCAAAAAATGTCGTAAGTTCGTTTGGTGCGTAATAGTTTCTTTTGTTTTTCTGAAATATTTGGTGAAATAAATCTGTGATGCAAAAGCGGATGGGTCATTATGGCCAAAAAGTAAATATGATGATAACGATTTTCAGACACATGTATCTAAATAAAAGTAGTGTTTTTTCAGATATCTAATTAAAAGTAGTGTTATTAGGTTTTAAATAAAAGTAGGGTTTTTCAGATATCCAAATAAAAGTACTGTTTTTCAGACATGTAAATAAAAGTTGTTTCTTATACATCTAAATGAAACTAGTTTATTTCAGATACAGAAATAAAAGTAGAATTGTTCAGATATTTAAATAAAAGTCTTGATTTTCAGATTGTTTATAGAGACGCCGTAGGACAGCATATACGCAGAGTAATAAAGGTTGGGGGGGGGGAGGTTGGGCTTTGTGGTATATAGTTTCACTTTAACTAAATGATTGAGACAAAAAATGTATATATGTGACAGAGACAGCCGAAGGGTAACCCTATTACAATTCTGTCAAATGAGGAAAACGGTCTAACAAAACAGGCAATAAAAACAACAATTTCTATTGAAGTATTGATTTACAGTATTTTTACAAGAAGAATAGCTGATATTTCAAGTAAAAAACATGCTAGTTTTCTTAGATAGCTTTAACGTTGTGCAAAGTATGATATTTGAGATTCTTCAGTTCTTGATAGAATGGCGTGGTAGTGAATGTGAGAGAAATGAAGTTATCAAATGGCCGCTGAGCTGTAAACAAAATAAGACAAATACAGCTACGTGTTGGGTTATTAGAACTGTTTTTGTACAGCATTATTTTTGGTGGTGCTACTTGAAATAACGTGAGGAAATGGGTTTACAGTACCTGACAATGTTCAGTTTACAGTACCTGACGATGTTCAGTTTACAGTACTTGACAATGTTCAGTTTACAGTACCTGACAATATTCAGTTTACAGTACTTGACAATGTTCAGCTTACAGTACTTGATAATGTTCAGTTTACAGTACTTGATAATGTTCAGTTTACAGTACTTGACAATGTTCAGTTTACAGTACATGACAATGCTCAGTTTACAGTACTTGTCAATGTTCAGTTTACAGTACCTGACAATGTTCAGTTTACAGTACTTAATAAAGTTCAGTTAACATTACATGCTAATGTTCAGTTTACAAAACTTGATAATGTTCTGTAACAGTAATTAACAATATTCAGTTTACAGTATTAACAATGTTCCTTTTACTGTAATTGACAATATTCAGTTTACAGTACTGGAAAATGTTCATTTTACAGTACTTGACAATATTCAGTTTACAGTACCTGACAGTGTTCAGTTTACAGTACTTAATACAGTTCAGTTAACATTACATGCTAATGTTCAGTTTACAATACTTGATAATGTTCTGTAACAGTAATTAACAATATTCAGTTTACAGTATTGACAATGTTCCTCTTACTGTAATTGACAATACTCAGTCTACAGTATTGGAAAATGTTCAGTTTACAGTGCTTGATAATGTTGATGTAACAGAACATGTATTAAGATCTTCTAGTCTCAACAATGTTTTATCAAATTGTTTTCCTTCTTTTTCAATGTTGATGAACATAAACGAAATATTTGTTGCTTTTTGTTTGTTTTTGTTGTTGAAAATATAGAAATTAAATTTAGAATGCAAAGTAACCGACGAGAGTCATATGAATTCATGTCACAAATTGTACACAAGGCCAGTCCAATAAGTTAAAGTTGGTCAAATAGGCTGAATAAAGCCTAATAGGTTAAAGAAATGCCCTAATAGGTTGAAGTGGACTTAAAAGGTTGAAAAGGGCCTAATGGTTTGAAGAAGGCCTACTAGGTTGAAGAGGGGCTACTAGGTTGAAAAGGACCTAATAGGTTGAAAAGGGCCTAATGGGTTGAAGAGGGCCTACTAGGTTGAAGAGGGCCTACTAGGTTGAAAAGGGCCTACTAGGTTGAAGAGGACCTAACAGGTTGAAGAAGGCCTACTATGTTGAAGAGGGCCTAATAGGTTGAAGAGGGCCTAACAGGTTGAAAAGGGCCTAATAGGTTGAAGAGGGCCTACCAGGTTGAAGAGGGCCTAACAGGTTGAAGAGGGCCTAACAGGTTGAAGAGAGCCTAACAGGTTGAAGAGGGCCTAACAGGTTGAAAAGGGCCTAACAGGTTGAAAAGGGCCTAATAGGTTGAAGAGGGCCTAACAGGTTGAAAAATGCCTAATAGGTTGAAGAGAGCCTAATAGTTTGAAGAGAGCCTACTAGGTTGAAAAGGGCCTAATAGGTTGAAGAGGGCCTAATAGGTTGAAAAGGGCCTAACAGGTTGAAGGGGGCCTACTAGATTGAAGAGGGCCTAATAGGTTGAAGAGGGCCTACTAGGTTGAAGAGGGCCTAACAGGTTGAAAAGGGCCTAATAGGTTGAAGAGGGTCTAAAAGGTTGAAGAGGGCCTAACAGGTTGAAAAGAGCCTAATAGGTTGAATGGGGCGAAATAGGTTGAAGAGGACTTAATAGGTTGAAGAGGGCCTAATTAGTTGTGTGTGTCGGAAGGTACAGAAATTTGCAGTCATAAAAAAATTAATTACAAATCGTATCGGAATCTTGAGTTTATTAAAGGTATTTCACTAATGCCGGGGGGGGGGGGGGTCTGCTTCCAAAATTATTTTATGAAATCTAGAACAAAAACTTAAATCTACAGGAGATCGATACCCCACTGCTAATGCAAGTTTAACTCACTAACACTTTAATTATACGTGAGTACTTGTTGTTGAATACAGTACACAAGAAACTCCATTTTACAAAGTAAAACACATTTTTACGTACCCGTGTAGGTGATGCGAATGTAATCGATTATTTGAACTATATGGCTCGTTGAAAAACAGTACACAACAAAAGACGATACCATAAATTAAAAACGGTAATATAGAAATGATACCCAAACTAGGGCCAATTACAATTAAAAATTTAAAATTGCACAATAAAAAATGAACTAAAGATATTGACTTTATGATGGTTTGTATCGGTACAATATTGAAAAAGGTACAATGTTGAAAAAGTAACATACACACATGATAAAACAACAACAACAAATCTTTGTCTCATATTGTAATAGCAAATCTCTATCAGCTCAATCTCGCTCATCTCAATAGGCGTATATATATAGTCTGTTTCAGAGACATTTCTAGAAATGGGTTTTGCATTGTATAAACATCTCGAACTATCTAGTTTATTCTAAAGATTTCTAATCTGAAAGGCTATGGACTATTTTTACTTTAAAATCGATACCATTTTTAATTAAACCATACCCATTTGTTTCCAACTGTGGGGTCAGCCAAAGTTCATGACGTAGACAAGACGACTATATTCCTATATAAAATACACACATTAAATATTCCACCCAATGTAGGCCAAGTATCGACCAAATATCCTCCAAGAACACCTTAATTCTAAAAGCACAAAAATCACAAACTATTCATTTTGAGATCATCCAGTAAAAAATGTATTTTTGTCTTTAGCATTTGACCATTCATACAAACTTCGCTTTAAGTTTAAGGGTCTTTGCCACATTTAAATATGTTCAAATGCATGCAGTACACTCGTTTGAACCGGAGAAGTGAAGCTCACAGTTTAGATCCTTTTTTTAAAATAAAAAATGTAACTTAAGTACTTTTAGTTGAGCACTAGTTTTTTTTAAAATAATTAATTTTTTAGAAGACTATCCTTTTCAAGACGTCTCTGCTTCTGAAAAAAACTCCCCAACAAATGTAACATATATTTGATCATTCATTAGACGGGAAACATTGTTGAAGAAAGTATGTGGGTTTATAAGTTGTGTTCATCGTATACATGCCAAGTGCACTGAAAAACTGTAAAGTTTAGTTATTTTTGAAACAAGTGGCATTAGTTAGTTGCAGCCTTATCGTATACATGCCAACTGCACTGAAAAACTGTAAAGATTAGTTATGGTTGAAACAAGTGGCATTAGTTAGTTGCAGCCTTATGCGCCTCACCAAAGGACGTTAATAATTAATGTACACATAAAACACATGTATCCGAACACTGATGGTGAAGCAGCCCATCAAGCAGCCCATCAAGCAGCCCATGACGCAGCCCATCAAGCAGCCCATCAAGCAGCCCATCAAGCAGCACATGAAGCCGCCCATCAAAACTAAACAGTCGTGGGGTCATTAACTTTTTGCCATTCAGCAAAACTGCTCCCTGCTCCCGTGTTTTTTATACCAGAAATCTATATATGAATTCCGTAGACCACAGACCACATTAGATCTGTTTTGTGTCCGTCTGACTGTAACGTGGTAAACATTTCTTGTTCTCCGGCGTCTGCGCCCGATAATCTTCCTTTTTTTTGTCTGATGTCAATCAGTTTATGTTTATGAGTATTCCGCCCCTTCGTCCCCTCCCGCCTCCCGGGCCGGACCAACTAAGCCCCCGTGCTGTCCGCCCACTACCTTGACTGGACACATTCCGATAATTGTCTCTGTGATTGCCCTCGAGTCCCAACGCCCGTTTCTTTCATGTTACGTTATCATCCACTGCTCAACTCAAGAATTGTCTCCAAAGTTAGTTTCTGTCTTTTACGTGAATAAATATAATGCTTTCTAATAAACTGGAAAAAAAAACTCAATTAGAAATCAACTTTCATAAGAAATTGAGTTATTGAATTTGTAAATCATTACTCACGGATATGCGAAATCAAATCTTATATTCTCAGACGTTTCTTTGAGTATATTATTTTTCCTCTAGCCTATTCATGGGACATTTCCTACACAAATATTTTTTTTGTAATTCTTTTTGTGATTATAGTCAGTATACTTGACAAACTTGGAGATTTCAAATGAATTGATTTTTTTTTTTTTTTTAATTTTTTTAATTTTTTTTTTGCACAATGGAAAAGTATAATGCCAATGCTGAACAGATTTGTATAAATACAAAGCAAACACAACGAAGAGTCTCATCAGGAATAGAGCACATCTACATTTGGCGGTTCCAGCCCCATCCAACACCTGTATGCATCTTTGTTAAATAAGTCTATTATATTGTGTCATACAAATCTCACAAAAAAAACCCCTTGTTTTGCTTTTAGGACCCGATAAGACGACATTTCTTGAAGCTCTAAAAGTGGCTATACTACATTTAGCATTTTAAATTAAAATGGATGTTGTATTTATTTTAAAAAAAACAAAAAAACTCTTACCAACGGTGTTACCTTCAATGGGTGAATATGACACGGGCTGGAGGTTTGAGCTGTCAGTGGGTGGAAGCCGGACATGGTATAACTCAAGACAGGGAACCTTTTAGACTCCATAATCGAGTGTTTAATAACAAGTGTTTAATAACAAGTTTTTAATAACAAGTGTTTAATAACAAGTGTTTAATCAAGAGTGTTCAATGTCGAGTGTTTATTGGTTATTGTTAAAGGGTGAGTGGGGATATCAGGCCGATTGGTAATACCGTGGGATTTTGCTGAAAACGAAATGCAAAGGCAGCATTTTGAAATGAATGAAAATTTATTAGAATGACAAGTAAATAGATAATTACATTCAATAAAACTTGGAAGGATATATATTTAAAATGCTCTTATACGAAAGTACCTCATTGAACACAAATTACATAATATATAATCAAAGTATATATGTTTTATGTGCTCTCCACAAGAAACTTTGGTTGGCGTGAACACGTGGGATGTTTCCAATGACAGCAGATTCACTAATGACGTCATGGGAGGCTGTGTAATGAAGCCACTTACAATTCACAGAGAGACACTTCTTAGGCCGGATGTCGCTGTTATATCATTTGTCAGGCTTACCGGACAACGGGAAAATACTCTAATAAGGGAGATCACTCTCATGACGGTGCCATCCACAGAAGTCGTGTCCAATAAAATTCCCATTCGTTTATATCGATACCAAATTTTACTTGGATAACAATAGACAACCTTTAAAAACTAAGTTTTTCGTATAAATCATGTATATATGTATATAATATTCTTTTATTTTATATTAATATTATAATGTCACACCCGCTATTACAAACCAGATTTATTTCACCAACTACTTCAGAAAAACGAAATACATTTTATTTATACAAATACTCTTATTTATCGCAGTTATCTGGAATTTTATTTCGTGATTTTTTTTGAGGGCCAAGTTTCAGCTCGATAGGGTGACGGTAAGTGGGTCACTTAGCCGTCCAATTTTTTGGTGTTTTTTTTGTTAACACATATCCAGAAAGAAACACAGGAACAAAAGCGAAGTTAGTACAAAGGATTGGTAAATGTGTAGCTGTAGGACCGCTCACCCTAACCTGAACCCTAATTCTATCACGAAAATGACGTCATGGCCCTACAGCTACACATTAGCCAAAGGGGTTAAACACTTATTCATGTTGCTTGGGGGAGCAATACTTATGATGCCATGTTGAGACAAATAAAAATAAAAACGTTAGTAAATACAATCAATGAATCACATTTGCTAGAAGCACGTGTTTGTTAAACATCAAGGCGATGCGCAGTAGATCGTTATACGTGTCAACAAAACTTTTATAAACCCCTGTAATTGTTGAAAGAGAAAATAGAATCGCTGCTCGGGGTTATAGCACAGTTTAATGTTTTGGTTAGCACAACAAGGCACTTTGGGAAAACCCGATGTGGACTGGGCCTAAGGGTGGCGAAATACGCATATTATTAACAAATCCCTTCTGTGATGGTGATATAAAGTTTATAAGACAAAAATAAAAATAAAAACAATTTAAGTAATAATATAAAATAAAAGCGGTGAATTTGAACATTTTCACATGATGCAGCCCAGGGCTTAGTCTCACAAAAGAAAAGGGGCGTTAAAAAGTGTTCGCTGGCGTACCCTGGGGTAAAGGGGTGCAGCAATAATTGTAATTCTAAAAAGGTGCGTAGCAATCGGGCAAGCTGCATTTGGTAAGTATTATAAATGTATCGCATTGCCGCCGACACTGCTTGGCGGGTTATAAACGGTTAAGTAGATACAAGTATTCAAATAATTTAAAGGAAATAATATTATTCAGTATATTAATTTTTACAAAATTCTGTGGCATTGAATTCTATGAAATAGTTTTTTCTTGGGTAAAAACATACAAGATACATTACTGCTACTTGTGTTTTTATATTTTAAAAAAGGCGATACAATAACAGTACTAACCTAACAGCAACTTGCTCGATTCTTATTCCGATATATTTTATCAGTGTTACTTAGCGAGTAAGATAAATAAGAATAGTTCACGTTTTATTTTTGCACAGGTACAATTTGTCAGTCTGAAAGTTAGGAATCGGTATCGCGTGTGGTATCGATTAAAGTTTAACGTGTGCCTCGAACCCGCGAGTTATCATTTCTCTTCCACGGCGGCCCATCATCTCAAAAAGAATAAGAATCGAGTCCATCGAAATCTCGCGGGGCTAAATTAGAGTGATGGATCAAATTACGAGGACTGGTTGCCCTGACCAATGATTAGTGGTGTATTTCGAGGTGATCCGTGGTGGCCGAACGTGTCAAGTTGTTGTTGCTGTTGTTGATGATGGCACGGATAATTATTAGGCGTGTTGGGGTGCTCGTTGGTATCGATAACGCTTGCTTAACTATGGTTTTCTTGGTGGTATTGATATCGATTCGTTAACTCTTTTTTTAAGTTTTACTTTTCTCATTTAAGTTATGAGACATGGTTGCTTTTAATTGAAATGCTATATCCCGAATAAGATCTCATTGTTTATTTCGATTAACGATCGTAACCATGGAGATTTTCGTAAATATGTTTTTTTACAATATATATATATATATATATATATAATACGATAATTATCCGCGTGTGTCAATTGCTATAACAGTCGATATTGAGTCCCACGACAAGTAAGAGTGTGTGTAACATGAACGGGTGGATGAGGTTTTCATTTAAAAGATTATCTTCCCTAACAACACCGTCCATAGTTTGAAATAACGAACCCATGAGAACCATCCACAAGCTAAACGGTTTGGAAACCACTGGATAACATTACGCTCCGTTGCCGGGGGAAAAATAAAACAGGTGGCTGATAGGTTTTTTCACGTTTTTTTGGGGCGCAGATACTATAAAACAAAGATGAAATGATTTTAAAATAGTATTTTTAATCAGTCTTAAATTTATTTAGAAGTTGGCATTGTTGACTTACAAATTGGAATTGTTTTCATCGTTATCTTGTCATCATTTATTTTTCACTGAAGCCAGATCTTGTCATCATGTCATCATCATCATCGATATCATCATCATAATCATCATCATCATGTCCCATAGTCATTGGATCGTTGGAGTGCCACAGATGACATGAAAACTATCCTTCATTCCTCTCGGACTTCTGCACTACGCATTGCATCGCCTAGTTTTAATCCCGCCCACTCTGTTTTTCTCTGTCTTCCTCTTCTTCTCCCTCCTCTAATTGCGCCCTGCAAGATTTCTTTGGCGATATCTTTTCTTTCCTCGTGGCCATACCACTGAATGTTGCGCTTTTTACAGACACCAGGAGGTCATCGTACCGCCCAATTTCTTGACGAATCCTTTCTTTCATTTGTTCATTGATGATATGGTCTCTATAGCAGATGCCAAGAATGCCTCTGAAACATCTCATCTCCATCGCCTTTATTTTCCTTTCAAGTTCTGCTGTTAATGTGGAGATGATTAATGTGCGCATCAGCCTAATTTTGGTGCTGGGGTTATATTTTTGACATTCCATATTTTTCTTTAGTGCTGTTGTGGTCTGCGCAATCATGGCCATCAATTCGGGCTTGGAGCCTTATTCCGATCTATTGCTCCGAGGTACTTGAAGCTACCAACTGTCTCCAATGTTTCCTCCCCGACTTCAATTTCAGTGGCGATGCCAGTGGGGCTATTCGTCATCATTTTTGTCTTTTCTGCACTGATTTGCTTGCCAAAGGACGATGAAGTCTTTTCGAGACCCATTACTAGGTTGGCTAGCTCTTCTTCGCTTCCAGCCAGTCCATCTATGTCATCCGCAAAACGTAGGTTGGTGATTGTTCTGCCACCAATGCTGACTGTGCTTACATACTTTGCCAGTGCATCTGACATAATTCTATATAAGAACAGGGTGGGGGAGAGCAAGCAGCCTTGTCGTACTCCAACCATGGTCTTGAATCATTCTCAGATGATATTGTTGAAGAATACTGCACTGGTGGCCTTATCATAGAGGCTGCATCTCATTTTGGTTAGGTTTGTGTTGATGTTGTAGTGCCTCATGGTGGCCCATAAAGCAGCATGACAAACCCTGTCGAATGCCTTCTTTAAATCCACAAAGACGTGGTATAGGTTTTGTTGGTGTTAAGCATATTTCTCACATATTATTCGCATGTTTAGGATTTGCTCAGTAGTGCCACGTCCCTGCTCGAAACCCGCATGTTTTTCAGCAATGATTCTGACTTCATTTATGTTTCGCTAAAGCCAGATCTTGTCATCATTTATGTTTCGCTGAACCCAGATCTTGTCATCATTTATGTTTCTTTGAAGCCATATCTTGCCATCATTTATGTTTGGCTGAAGCCAAATCTTGTCCAACCCATTCGTCGTTTAATTCCCTTTTTTCAAGTTTTACCTTAACTTTGTTATTTCCCATAATTTTTTACCGGATCTTGGTCCCGCCCCCACCCCTTTAATCCGCATTATTCATATTTAACAGTACATAAAAATTAAGTACCAGCCTTATCTATCAAATCTCTCAAGTGAAATGTGAAATTTATCATTGATACGTTTCGTGCATCTTTTGATGTGCTAAGCGACACTCTTTGAGGTTCAGATATGAAGTCATTACTTTCAAGGTACAGACAGATTGCTGTTTACAGATGAAAAAAATGCTCTCAAATTGTTGCAATTTATCAAGGTGGCTCTGATGTATTAGATTTTCAGCAAACGTATTTTCTAAAGCCAAAAACTATAAAATTTTATTCTCTCTTTATAATATTTTATGAGCTCGTGTTAAAAGTTTCACATGATTGTAAATTTTACGAGTTTGATCCTAAAAATGCCCAAAGCTTTAATGGAATAAGAAAAAAAAATCATGAATTTATTTCTCAAAAAGCCAAATGATAGAACCATTTAGATGGAGCTTGAGCTAAATAAAAACACATGAACTCATTTGTGGACATTAAAGAACATTTGAAAATAAATTAACTTAAAAAACCCATAAATAAACTAATAAGGCTGATTAAAAATTAACCCTTAAAATTCATTTATGTTAAATTTTCCTTACCGAAAAAAAAAATAAGAAGAAAAACAAACAAACAAACCCTATATATTCCTTAAAATGCAATCAAAGTAAGGGAATTTACAAATTATAAATAACTTTAATTTATCCGTCGCAGTTCTACATCGTTGGGTACCTAAAATATTCAGGGATTTTTTCACTATATTTGAAAACTTAATTTCAATCTGCCATTAATAAAAAGTCTTGTCCGAAAATAACACGATCCATTTACTCTTTAAACTTGACCCCTCCTCCACTCCATCCACCACCCCAAGATGTCGTCCTGCTTTTATTATCTCCCTTTGAATGTATCGACCCTCCTTCAGATGCCATATTCTTATTGCCATTAATTGCAATTTCTTCAACAACGACCCACAAAAAATTAGACATTTGACGCAACATTTCCTTCTCTCCACCCTAACCCCCTTTCTTTCCTCTCACCTCATACGCACACATTCACCCACACACCCACATACACACACATCCACACATCTACGCACGCATCCCATATCTCCACCTCCAGCAAATGTATGTGCCCAGTCCTTCCCTCTAGTCTCTCTCTCTCTCGCTCACACACACACACACACATGCACACACTCACAGACCTCCGCGTCATGTGACAAGAGAAATGTTGCATTTTCTTCCACCAGTGATTAACTCACGTTTAAACAGGGCAGTCCTCAAAGCCGGCTGGCTTTTAAAGCCTCGTTCTTGTCTGATGTTTCCAGACGCACGCCCTCCTGGCACGTGACGACGCGAGGGTCCTTTGAGGGAACTCAGATCAAACAAGCAAGAAAATTCTTAGCTTTTTTTGGTTTCTTTTTGTGCAACCTGTGCATTGTCTTTCCTTCTTTTCCACTTATGCTTACGCCAGTCGCAGTTAAGTCCTTGGCCCGGCGACCTGGAGAGCCTCAGAAATAGCGTTATTGACAATAAAATCAGACCCTTTTACACTTACACCTTTCAAAGCAAAATGTAATTTTAATAACTGTATTTTGCACTTAGTTTAAAACGAATAACATCAATTTATATTTTTATAGGAGCCTTTTATTGTATGGTGAACACACTATCTTTTTTCCTATTTGTGTTTTTGAAAAAAAAAGAAAACGCAAAATTACTAATCAATTTAAAATTTTAAAATACAAAACAGCTATAAAAAACTAAACATTAATATAAAGATTTTATTTATAGCTCTTCCGGTGAAATTAATCTTTAAAACAATAAATATTAACTATATCTTCATTTTGGTTTCTTCTGTAGGGTTTACAGTAAGCCGATTTCCGGCACTGAACCATTTCGCACTTCAGTGTAATGGATCCAATTTGCCGAGCGACGTCAGAAGTGTTCAGCACATCAGCTTAGAGCGGCATTCACTGAAGGGCAGCACACCGCCAAAAATAATAGCATCTCTGTCGTCTGTAGGTAAGTCTTTCTGTTCAATCTGTAGGTAAGTCTTTCTGTTCAATCTGTAGGTAAGTCTTTCTGTTCAATCTGTAGGTAAGTCTTTCTGTTCAATCTGTAGGTAAGTCTTTCTGTTCAATCTGTAGGTAAGTCTTTCTGTTCAATCTGTAGGTAAGTCTTTCTGTTCAATCTGTAGGTAAGTCTTTCTGTTCAATCTGTAGGTAAGTCTTTCTGTTCAATCTGTAGGTAAGCCTTACTTGTCATCTGTAGCTATGTCTGTATATTACTTGTCATTTATACGTGTGCGTGTATTATCAGTCTGGTCATTAGTAGATAAGTATGTGTGTTTATTATCATGTCTGGGTAAGTTTGTGATGTCTGTCTTGCATGCGCTCCATAGCTCATTATTGTATCTTACTTTTCAACAGGATGAAATCGGATCACGCGTGGCAAAATTTTAACATCTGTGTGAAATATGCATGCGCCTTTTGAAAGACTCGTCTGTCATGATCAACATGTATTTTTTTTAATGCGTTGATTAACTTTAATCTGTAAATGACAGTTGTCTTGTAGATGTTGTTGTTGTTTTTTGTTAAAATTAGAAATGTGTTAACAGAATTTAAACCACATTTTTAAAAAAAAATCATTTTAAAGTTCAACATATTTTAAAAAGTGTTTGAAGTCTACTGTGTTAAAGAACGAACTCAGGAAAAAATATTTGATACTTAAAAGCATATTTAAAATATTTTTTAAAAATCTGACAATGTTTCACTTTAGGTATTTAGTGTTCAGATCTTTTAAATTAACAAAACTAATTTCTGATTTACGTTTTATAAAATAAACAACAACATATTAAGTAATTGCCATACACTACTGTTGTAAATCTTGTCACCAGATGGCGTGCGTCTAGAGAACAGTCATGGCAGCGCTAATGTTTACGTCAGCGGTAAATTCGACGTCGATAACATCCAGTCTACGTCACTGACGGTTCTGCTGGCAGACGGGATCTTAGATGCGGATGTGACGTATGGTTGTAAAATAAGCTACATCAAACGAGGAGGGAGTCTAGAGATAGCGGAGAGATTGCTCAATGTTAGTTTTACTGGTAAGAGTTGGTCTAGAGATAGCGGAGAGATCGCTCCATGTTAGTTTTACTGGTAAGAGTTGGTCTAGAGATTAGTAGAGATAAGGAGATATTGTTCAATGCTACCTTTACTGGCAGAATTTGGACTGGAGTTAAGGATAGATTGTTCCATCTTAGTTTTAGTAGCAAGATAGTGGGCACTTTGCAAATATTGAAAGATATTAAAATTGTAACAAAATTGTAACTCTAAATATTGATTTTATTTAGCGTTTCAGCCAAACACAAAATGTGTTGTACAAATTTTGAAATGAATTTTTTTTTAAAGAATATTAAAAATGTGTTCTAATCCATTAAATAACGTTTGCTCATCTAAATATTATCTATAACGTATATGCTTACAATTAATTTTAGAGATAACAAATGTGTTGACATGTTTGCTTGGGGTTTGCATCTCTTAAATATATTTTGCTTGTGGTGTGGCTGCTTCTAACCGCCAATACCCCTACTCAACATGCTATTAATAGTACTGAGTGGGTGAAAAAAGCTGTCAAGCAGCGAGCTTCATGCGTGACGGTTGAACTCGGTTAAAAAGTTTGAATTTTTTCGTAGGTGATTATTATATTAATCAATGAAGAGCCACCCATATGGTGTAGGACTGTCTGTAGGACTGTCTGTAGGACTGTCTGTAGGACTGTCTGTAGGACTGTCGATATGACTGTCTGTAGGACTGTCTGTAGGACTGTCGATATGACTGTCTGTAGGACTGTCTGTAGGACTGTCTGTAGGACTGTCTGTAGGACTGTCTGTAGGACTGTCGATATGACTGTCTGTAGGACTGTCTGTAGGACTGTCGATATGACTGTCTGTAGGACTGTCTGTAGGACTGTCTGTAGGACTGTCTGTAGGACTGTCTGTAGGACTGTCTGTAGGACTGTCTGTAGGACTGTGTGTAGGACTGTCTGTAGGACTGTCTGTAGGACTGTCTGTAGGACTGTCTGTAGGACTGTCTGTAGGACTGTCTGTAGGACTGTCTGTAGGACTGTCGATATGACTGTCTGTAGGACTGTCTGTAGGACTGTCTGTAGGACTGTCTGTAGGACTGTCTGTAGGACTGTCTGTAGGACTGTCTGTAGGACTGTGTGTAGGACTGTCTGTAGGACTGTCTGTAGGACTGTCTGTAGGACTGTGTGTAGGACTGTCTGTAGGACTGTCTGTAGGACTGTCTGTAGGACTGTCTGTAGGACTGTCTGTAGGACTGTGTGTAGGACTGTCTGTAGGACTGTCTGTAGGACTGTCTGTAGGACTGTGTGTAGGACTGTCTGTAGGACTGTCTGTAGGACTGTCTGTAGGACTGTCTGTAGGACTGTCTGTAGGACTGTCTGTAGGACTGTCTGTAGGACTGTCGATATGACTGTCTGTAGGACTGTCTGTAGGACTGTCGGTATGACTGTCTGTTGGACTGTCTGTTGGACTGTCTGTAGGACTGTCTGTAGGACTGTCTGTAGGACTGTCTGTAGGACTGTCTGTAGGACTGTCGATATGACTGTCTGTAGGACTGTCTGTTGGACTGTCTGTAGGATTGTCTTTAGGACAGCCTGTAGGACTGTATGTAGGACTGTCTGTAGGACTGTCTGTACAACTGTATGTAGGACCTCTGTGAGACTGTCTGTAGGACTGTCTGTGGGACTGTCTGTAGGATTGTCTGTAGGACTGTCTGTAGGACTGTCTGTAGAAATATTTTTTATAGGCCGGCATCTATTATAGTAACTGAGAATTTAACTCTTTTTTTTTTTGTGTGTTATACTTTGACCTATTTGTTTCATTATATTATAGTAGCATCTTACTATGGCTATTATGATTTCAGATTTACAAAGTTTATACAAAGTCCAGACGGCGGACGTCACGAAATCAAGTGAGTGTCTCAATGAGTCAGAAGCTTATACTTGACTGTCTTCATGGTTCAATGCGCAAATTAGAAATACAAGTATCGATTTAATTCATAGAATAGCAAACATGATGAAGCTAGTTAAGTTATTGATGTTAGTGATGCGTAAACAACTTTGCGCCACATCTTTATAACTTTGATTATTAACAAGGACAAAATTAAATATATCGTTTGTTTTAAAATAAAAAAAAAATACAACATATAAAGTTTAAGGAAATGGCAAACACACCCATGCATTTAAACAAATCCTTTTTGAAAGAGTTTAAAGTCATCTGTTTAAGCTATGAACTCGGGAGTACTGTTTGATATTGCAAAGCTAATTTTTTTTTTTTTAAATCTGTCTGACAATGTATTTTAGGTTTCTAGCTTAAGATGCTTTCAAATAATGTATTGCTGTATTTGGAAAAAAAACAGGTCAATATTATCAAGAGCCAAGAATACTTTCAACTAAATCGCATTAGACCGGCTAAAAGTCTTGTAGTATCTCTAAGATCATGGGCAGAGAAAAAGAACATGCACCCCCCTATTGAGTTTAAACAAATAGATCAAAACATGTCTTAATAATACATGCGACAGCGTACTTCTGAATCCTCCCCCCCCCCCAGTGGCGTAGCGAGCTTAACTCGCGCCCAGGGCACAATACCTTTTTAGCGCCCCCAATACCTTTTTAGCGCCCCCCCCCCCATATTCGAAAACCATACAATATTATAGTAAAATATACCATTTGATGCCCCCCTTGCCCTTCCCCCCTCACTACGCCACTGCCCCCCCCCCCCCCACAAACTAAAAAAAAGGAAAAAAAAAGCATGGCTTGATTTTTATTTCAAAAATCCTTGGGGCCCCTCCTAGTCCTACATAATCCAGGTCCCTTCTTATTCCCAAATAACTTAGCTCACTTTATCTCTCCCACACACGCAGGTCACCAGCTCCAGCACAGAGTAGCACAGTCGACATTTAGTGAAGAAAAAGAAGGTCACGGAATTTTCTTAAACTTATCAACATTCAAAACTTTCTCAGATTAGTTCATTAAAAATAACTTCTTTTTTTTAGAAATATTTTATGAAGTTGCCGGATGGGATTAATGGGTTTCAGTGTAGCATATTGTGAATGCAAGGGAAATGAAGACTTGTACAAAGTAGGACGATTGTGAGAATCAGACTCGTGTGTGTGATTGTGTCAATGGTCACCTTGGCGAAGAAAAATGGTTTAGGGCGTATAAAAACCAGGCGATCTTGGTAAAACATTAAAAAAAAAATTATTTCTTAAATTATTATTTAAGTTTGTTTAAACTTTAATCAGTTATTTGTCAAATGTATCAAACGTTTTGATGCACTCTCACCCATTAGTCATCGCTGTTCGTCAACTGGTGAAGAGTTTGTTTAATTTCATACTGAGTTCTGTCTCATATTGAGTGTTTTTTTTTTTAAATGGTTTACCTTATCAGCCTGAAACGGAATCATGAATATACATTGCATGAATTGAATAGAAGTAAGTCAACACAACGGAAGGTTACACAAGCTCAGATGTAACGTCATATGAATACCAAACAAAGTCTAAAAAATCTAACAACCCTTTAATAGACTATAGGACAACTCAAAGGGCCATGTATTCAATAGTTAGAGAGATGACCAGGGTTGGGTAAGGTCTTTTCAATGACGGCGGAGTGCAGACGCCCACCTTTATGAAATATATGCAATGAATATATAATTATGTAAGGGGAAGTAACCAGGCGGAGAGGAACAGTCAGTGAGAGAGCTACATCTTCATAATTAATTTTAAAAATAAATAAGCGTATAATTTCACACTTATCTAGAAATGGGACAAGCTTAAGGACATTAATTCCCCTTGAAAACAAAGGGATCAACTTTCAAACTCTTAACACATTTCATTTATGGCTTTCATTTTGGCGTTGTTCAATCTTAATCTTTGCCATTCTCCATCACAAAATTGGATAAAGCACACCGATGAATTGGCGTACACTCTCCCACATGAAATATTGCATCGAATCTCAATTGTTTACCCATTTCCAAAGAAAGTTAGGATTAAAAATACTTTAAAAAAATATTTGTTTACAAATTCTAAATGTAGGCTGGTACATATATTTTGTATTTTGCATTGTTTATTTATTTATTTTGTTTACTTTTTTTTCCATCTTGAAGAATGGGGGACGCCTATGATACTACTGCTTACCATGGCCATCCTACTGTTCGTTCTTTTAATCATTTGTATTTTGCTGATAATAGACAGATACAGAGGTAAGACATCAACAAGTTCTAAAGCAAATTGTTTGGAGGATATATTCCTTTAAAAAAAGAAATATCTTTGATTTATGTGAGCATACATAAGCGCGGATGGCGTCATCAGACGGTGGCCACGAGCAATGACTGAGACATGCAAATCTGTAGTTGGAGGACGTATTAAGTGCTTTTATCGCCCGATGGGATCGTTTCGCAAGTCTCGCTTAACAACATCTGGCTGGAAATTAGGTCAAATGACTCGACAAGAACAGGTTTATATTTGAAGCGTATTTTTTTAAAAAAAATCTTTACTTGTTTGCTTCTGGAAAGGCAGAGTACTAAAAGAACTTAAGTGTAATTTTTGCAGTTTTGGGGGAAAATGAGTTTAAAACTTTGTAAATCAAATTTAAATGCCTTAGAAGCTGTTCTGGGTATTTCTAAAAAATACCCTGACGTGCATATGCCTTCTTCTTTTCTCCCTGTTCAAATGATACATTTCGGTTGTGTTTAGATAAACTTAAGCATAGATCTATACCTTAAAACTTCTGTAAGTCTATTAAGGTGCACTTTGGAATAAATTAGAACTATTGTAATCACCAATTCAACGCCATTGCATCACATTGCTTCACATTTTTTAGATTTTATTTGATAATCTAATTTTTATATGGCTGACATTTCCGACTTGCAACGAGTTACACACAGCTATATGCAAGAATTAAAATTGTGTTTTAAAATATTCTTCTTCGGTAAAACTTCTAAAAACCTCAAACTATTATTTGTATTAGGAAGATATCAAATATATAAAAATGTCATCAACAAAAGAAGTTAAAATCTAATGTTTGATTTCTCAGACCCTTGTGAATGTACGTAACCTAATGTTTGATTTCTCAGATCATTGTAGAAGTAAGAAGCGTGTTGATAGACTTGCCCGGAAAAAGGGCGGGAGCAAAGAGAAGGAGAAAGAGCCAGAGCCTAGGCCGCTCCCATCACCCCCGTCATGGACGTACCCCGAAGTCATTGGGGCGCCGCTCCCCAGGAGCCCGTATAACAGGCTGAGGTTCGCGAGTGTGGGTAGAAATTTACGAGGTATATTGTCCAAAATATAGCTTTGACCTACCTTATTCCGACTTTTTACATGTTACAATATAGCTTTGACCTTATTATGACTTTTTACATGTCACAAAATATAGCTCCCGGCGCTCATTAAAATATAGTTCTTGTTATCGACTTCAATGTACTATGATTACCAATATTCATTTGTTTGTATCGTAGTTTACGAAATGATTTTTTCTTTAAAAAATTCGGTTATTAGCTTTTTCATTTCATAATCAGATGTGAGCACGGAGGCTCAATAGAAATTTTATTCGTAAATTTATCATTTAAAAAAAATATGTTAAGTTATCATCATATTAGACTTTTCACTTTTTAAACCACCATTTTGGTTCAGATCACAGCCTCTGCAGTGATGGTCGTGATATATTCTTCTTTTTTGCTTGTCCGTTGATTAAAAATCCCTCGTCTGAATCTTTCATAAAGATCTCATATTTCGCTTACATGTCGCTTTTTTCCTAGATGACACCGGATATGATTCAGACGCCAGCATGAATTACTGCAAGCCCTTCGACGATCTAGGGGAAGCAACCACACAGGAAAAACCGCCATTCCAGACATTCGGGAAACAGTCATCTCCCATTTACGCCACAACACCCACGATAATTTCTGCCTGATTTTACGACATTATAAAACTTTTACGACATCAACTTATCGTGTACGCCAGGTCCTGAAACTGGGACTGCCTAGGCTTAAAGGCTTATTTCATCGCCTCAAAAGCATAAAATAAATTGAAATCAGTGTATACAAGTAAAGCATGTAACAGTTTGCATTAGTTATCATTTGATGATGTTTGACCATGTAATAAATAATTATTTTTTAAAAAGTTGTCTCTTGTTGATATTTGAATACTTTAACGGGATTCAAAGACATTTGTAACTTAAATTTAGATTAAAATTTGTATTTACTACATCGAGTTTACACTTGTAAGATACGAATCTTAAAACCTGGAAACATAAATTGGGATCTGAAAACCAAATATCGGCATATACGGATATAAGAAATAACAGAGAGACGTTTCAAATGTATTAAGGGTGGATCAACTATAAAGGTCATGAATTAATTGAAGTTTAACCTTGAAGCTATCTGAGATGAATATGAGCTACATTATATGTAATAGTAAAAGTAATAACCACGATTCTTGATAAAAATGTTATAAAATTGTAACAAACAATACATCCGCGAGCAACACTTATCAGCTTTATGATAATTTGTTTGAAGATATCCCGAAGCGATCAAAGATACATCTAAAGATGCTACAGGTTGGATTCAACACGTTATTTTTTGTATTCGTTTAACTGTGTCGATGAGAGATTGCTCTATGGAAAATGTTGCGTTGTGAAAGTAGATTGAAGAGTGAATCGATTGGATGAAGATAAGTGGTCGATTTGAAAGGGCGTGCGACATTTTACTGTGAAAATGTTATTAATTAAGAATGTGGAACGAGAGTTCATTTCGTTTGGTACACAACAAACTTTTCTCACTTCACATTTATTATAATATAACATGAATATTAATATTCGAGTCTGACAATTTCGATTCATAATTGTTTTTAATTTGAGAAATTGATGGAGTTTATAATCTGAAAAATTTGTTATATTTCGTTTGTTTTTTTCTTTCTTGTTTACAATAAAAAAGTATGATTTTATCCTGGTTTAATCACAATTTTTTCGTGTTTCGAAATATTCTAATGATGTCCTAAATGTTTTTATGTGTTTTTTTTATATATAATTCGTGTTTTATTCAAGAATTGCATAAACAACGTCTTAAGTCTTGTCCACTACAAAGCTAAAACTTAGTTCTCAGCCCTAGATTACATGAGCCATTTTATTTATCGTAACATGTCATAACTGATTTCCTCTTTTACTCAGATCGTTGAGGCCTAAATATATCTAGTGGAAATTTAGACTTTAATGCAGTAAAAGGAAAATGTTTAGTCATAACTTCCTCTAGGTGTAGTGAAATTAACAACTCTGTAGCCATATGTAAATACAATTTACACTTTTCGTTTAATCAAACAGGAAACCGTATTTTAAAAAAAAATCGTTTACTTATATCAATTGTCATATACAGATTTCAATGACGCTAGACAGGGTGCATATTGCTTTACCTTTCACACAATCCTCCCCATAATATATTTGATTTAAAATTGTAGTTTTATTGTTATTAATTTTCTTAAGGCAACAAAAAACTCAGTCTGCCAATACTGTTAAGGGGTAAATTACAAACATATATATAAACCAATACATTTTAAAGAATTGGGTTTGCATGGATCAGCATTTGCATGCAGTTTTCTGGTTGAATGGCCAAAATAACGAAAACTTGTCTTCTCTATTTGTATGTTTTATTGAAGAATAATTAAGCAAATAGCAAAAAAACAAACAAACCAATAATGACCGAACAATAACTAGCAATTGCTAAACATTGTGTGGCGATGTACTGTTGGCGCATACGTTATGCTTGGCTTAGAGTAGTGACGATAAGACACTAGTGCAAAAATTATTGCTTTTTCAGGAATAGGGCCTTCACTGAGGGATTCCAGAATTATATTTTACTCGTCAAGCTCCTCTTAAAACAAAATGTACTCTTTATCCTTATATCAAATTGTAAAGTCATTAAAGCTAGAGCCCCTCTAGATTTTTCGAGCTGGTATAAAAAAATTGATCATTAATATAATACACCAAGTGCAGTCGGCTACCAAACCGCATCGCTGACAAGACACGCAAAGTGCTAAAGGGCTAAAGTTAGCTTAAGAAAACAGTCTTTTTTCTAAACCTTACTTTCCAGTGTAAGACCTAGTCTCTGAATAAGAAAAGAATTCACCTACAAACTGTGTTGTTTAAGGCGAACAGCTACCAAAATAAGAAATGACCACATTCGGACAACTGTTGGAGCCATCCGAATCAGCCAACAAATGACTGAAAAGCAAATTAAATTGTTTGGCAAACATGTCAGATTGCCTGTCAAGTAGCTTTCATGACAAGACTACAATAGCAGGTACACCGTTTTCATGGCCAGGGGGAGGACCATGCCAGTGGTGGATCGGTTATTTTAAAGGACACCTTTTGATGTCCACAACATGCACACTCCTCAGGCCTAATACCATACGGACAATTATACCGCTCCCAAGTAGAAGATGACAGTAAATTATAAAAACCTCAACCACAAAATTATTTTCTTTAGTACTTCATACTTGTATAGTATATGTGATTTTCGATGGTCTTAAGCGACACCAGTGAAAGGGTCGTTCGAACCCCAAAGGTTGAGAACCGCTGTCTTAAATAGTGAACACTTATTTTAAAGGAGATATAGAATCGCACCATGCGCAGCCGACATGAATAAAAACACGTAAGCGCCAATGCCCTTATTTTATGTTCATTTGAGCTTTGTTTACATGGGTAACATGAAAAAGCAGAATTTTAACATGGACGATTGTGTTCTAAACATATAAACAAATACTTTAAAGGAAACGAAAAGTTGAAATGTGTGGAGATATGTGTTTCAAGGCGCTGATGCTGATATGCTGGATCGCTTCACTATGTTTAAACAGTAAGGCATTTTTGTGGCTCTGTAAGAACAAGCAGTTTAGCTTCCGTCTACAATATTTGTTTGAGATGTGAAATAGTGCGACTAAAAATTGAATAAAGTTAAAGGTGTGAAGGAGATAGAAATATAGTATAAGGCTGCGACTATTCGCACCCGGGTACCAGAAGTAAGATATTGGGATTTTAAAAAAAAACGATTTAAAATATCATTGTTGGGTTTGTAAGACAAAATGAGGTATCAAAATATATGGAATATATGGTTGTAAACTTACTTCTTCAGTTTAACTAAAATAAACTACCATAAATGACATCCGAATGGGATTTTGTCTAAAGGGACCGGGTACGCATAGCCGCTATTCCATTTTTAATACCAACCTCTCACTTCTGATACGCGGGTTGCGAATAGCCACTTCGATAATATGAACGATAAAATTCAAGAACAAAGTAACAACCCAAGAATAAAGACACAAATGTTTAAAAAAAAAGACATTCTAAATTATAATTTAATTAATGAAATAATTATAAAATTAAAATACACAATTATCCATGTAAAAGTGTCACTAACGCTACCAAGTGGCGCTGATGTGATGAAATAATATGACCTACTGAAATATTACATTAGGAAATGGCATCAGCCGGCCGTCGAGCTAAAGCTCCTTATGCCCTCCCCAAAGCACACTCCTAAGCCTGAGATGTCCATTTGTCAGTATAGTCCACACCCGAGGCCGATCGATCGGGTTGGGCTTGAGTTCACCAAAACCCAAGGACACCCGGTCGGTCCGACAATGCGCATACACACAGTGCACACGATCGACTTTCCTAGGAGTCAGAATGGTAAATTAACGTCCTAATATCTCCCCCCCCCCCATCCATTGGAAGCGTCGGACGCCCTCTACGAGGGTTTCTACAATGGGTGTCCACCCCGCAACTAGTTTGCGAGGTAGCTAGGACGAAACGATTGCCTAGGAGCAGCTTTCTCAGGGCTGCGTAAATAGAATCATCGGCCAGAGACCTCCACTTTAGTCTCTCGACTCATTAGCGGCAATCATGATACCTACCCTGTCTCTGCATTTACTTCCAACTGTTAAACGTAACAGTTGGCAGCCCTTTTATTGCTGTTTTATTCTGTTCAATACCATACATATCCTTGTCTGCCCACGCAGGACACGCAATGGTGGCAGGTACCATGCATGCCCTTGTCTTCCCACGCAGGACACGCAATGGTGGCAGGTACCATGCATGTCCCTTGTCTGCTCACACAGGACACGCAATGGTGGTTTTGTCTGCCCACGCAGGACACGCAATGGTGGTTTTGTCTGCCCACGCAGGACACGCCATGGTGGTTTTGTCTGTCCACGCAGGAACGCCATGGTGGTTTTGTCTGCCCACGCAGGACACGCCATGGTGGTTTTGTCTGTCCACGCAGGACACGCCATGGTGGTTTTGTCTGCCCACGCAATGGTGGTTTTGTCTGTCCACGCAGGACACACAATGGTGGTTTTGTCTGCCCACGCAGGACACGCAATGGTGGTTTTGTCTGCCCACGCAAGACACGCAATGGTGGTTTTGTCTGCCCACACAGGACACGCAATGGTGGTCTTGTTCCCCGGGTAACGCCGAGGGGGTCCGGTGGCCGGCGCCTCCTAATCGGCAAGCCACCACAGACTTGTCAACCTGGGGGGGGGGGGGGGGGGTCTAAAACTGCACTAAATGGGCTTCTTAATTTTAAAAAAGTATGTAATATTTACCATTGTTTGATGGCTTTACTTTCAATTTAAATATGGTGTTGAAATCTACGATATTTAAAGGGGTAGACATTAGAACATTAATATGGTTTAGGGTCTTGAAAGAAAATTGTGCGGTTTGGAAAAAGAGGGTAGGGGGTAGGGGTGGGGATGACTAAATAAGAATATTATAAATAATTGTGTTTTCTGAATGCGTGTTTTGTCAAGCAAATATAGTAGTTGAGAAGTTTGTACATTATGGCCGCCATTATGGCTGCCGTTGTTTTGCGGGCTGAATTTCCTAAATGGCGGTCAATTTATAAACACAACTTACCACATCCGATGTGGTGTCAAACGGGATCCAATGGTGTCCGACGATGTCCAACGGTGTCCGATGGTGTCTGACGATGTCCAACGGTGTCCGATGGTGTCCTACGGTGTCCGACGGTATCAGATGGTTTCCGATGGTGTAACCGTGGCTTTGATTTCTCTCAATAATGTTCACAAATTACGTGTTCTTACATGCAAATTAAAAAAAAAAAAATTGTACGATTTATGAACAGATCAGCTTTGCCTTTTATTTGTTTGCATATTTTTAAGAGAAATCGAAAGACAATGGGAAGAGCACTTTATCGTCGGGAAATAAATTAAATTATCCTATAATTACTTCATTATTTTACAATAAAATAAACAATTTTTTTTATTATTAAATACATGTCATACAACGTAACAAGGATGATGGAACAACGACATGGGCAAAATTCCAATAGGAATTTGACAGATAAACTATAAGTTACTTAATTGTACGTAAACAAAGACTTATAAAATGTACATTTCAACTATCGAAACGCGTTACAGTTTCTGGTGTTGTGGTCAATCCGATGACTCAGTCAACAATCACCATGTGCTCTACCAGCAAGGAAACTGTGAACATCAAAGATCCCTTTCTCAGGAGGTACGCAGCCTTGGACGGATTCGCCTCCATGAAGTGGACCGCCACCTTTGATAACCAGGAGAGCGTGGATGTCGCCGTCTTTCACCCGCTCCCCGACATTCGCAAACCTGAAAGTTACGCCACATACGAGTTCTGGGGGCTTCAGGTGAGCTATAGCATGGATTTTAGGTGAGCTCATGGGGGATTCAGGTGGGATTATAGGGGATGCAGGTGTTCTTATGAGACATTCATGGGAGATAGACATACAAGAGAGCTTATGGGGAAATAAGGTGAGCTTATGTGGGAGTCAGGCGAGATTATAAGTTATTTAGGTGGCACGGGACTTAGGTGAACTTGTATAATTGTTTTTAATGCTTTCAGTTAAACTTTATATAATTAGTTTGTGTACCAATAGGGTAAGGGTTTTCAAGTCTTTTCAACACATTTTTGTATAAATTCTATTATAACTACTTTTTACTCATGTATGGAATGATAAAAAAAAATACTTTAAAAATGATAAGTCAAACATTTCATTGTAAAAAATGGAATTTTGAGACAAGCGTAAATGTGTTCTTTTTTTTCATCTAAATTGCTGAAATTAAGATACCCTGCTTTGCATTGTCCACATTCTATTCCCTATATAATGGTCTATATTTTTGTACATGTTTTCCCAGATCCTCCACATCTCCGAGTCTGGACAGTTCAATGCCACTTTGGAGTTCGATACATTTCTGGAACATGTTACTGTAACTGTTATTGTTGAAAGTAAAATAGATCTTCATGTAACAAAATAAATACACGAGGTTAAGTTATAGCGATGTGCGAAAAAGGGTTGGTGGTTGGGGTAATCTGCCCCTGGCGCCAACATCAGGTGGCGCCAACATCAGGTGGCGCAACGATCGTTTTCGATAGGGTCTTCAAAGTGAATTCAACGATACAGTCCCGTGTACATCACAAAGTCAAATGACGTCAGAATCGTCATTTTACTGCCACGTGCAGTAATAGTTAGTATAGCTAATCTCATATTTATATATATTTAGCTTCTGGTGTGACTGCTTCCTATTCCCAACTGTCGCCCTCCCCTCAACATATTTTATATTTACTATTTATTTAATATATAATCAGGGGCGGGGAGCCGTTTTCAGGTTTCGCCATGGGCGTCATTTTTCCATCGGCACAGCATTTACTCTATGTATGTTCAAGCGTGACTACAAATGATCTACATAATTAGCATGATTCGCTTCACCATTAGCTAAATTACAAGTGCAGTTTTTGAATTCATATGTCACAAGTTGTAAATCTTTGACATAAAAAAATGTCTTCTTTATTGTTATGTAATTATATATATATTAAGTTTTTCATTTCGCAATAAGTGCTGGTATATTTTTTTTCACCAAATAACTGGTTGCTTCAACAAATGTACACCTGGAGCTGCTTCAAAAAGGAACAATATAACTAACATTTATTTGTTCATAATAATCAACATGGTATAAGATAATATTTAGGTCAACCCCAGCCCCCACCCCCCAAAAAATATCATAAATACTTTTTGTTATCACAGAGCCACCAGAGCTGATATCAGAATCCATGTACATGATGACGTACATTGACCAAAAAACTGGCTACCGAGTGTATCAATGTGGGGAGTTCGCTCATCTGGGTCAACCACCGGTCAAACTGTTTTGGAGGGTAAGAATTGTTTGCACGAAGGCGTCGGTTAGGTTTGCCTATAAGAACTGTTTGGAGAGAAGGCATTGGTTAGGTTTGTCTATAAGAACTGTTTGGAGAGAAGGCATTGGTTAGGTTTGTCTATAAGAACTGTTTGGAGAGAAGGCATTGGTTAGGTTTGTCTATAAGAACTGTTTGGAGAGAAGGCATTGGTTAGGTTTGTCTATAAGAACTGTTTGGAGAGAAGGCATTGGTTAGGTTTGTCTATAAGAACTGTTTGGAGAGAAGGCATTGGTTAGGTTTGTCTATAAGAACTGTTTGGAGAGAAGGCATTGGTTAGGTTTGTCTATAAGAACTGTTTGGAGAGAAGGCATTGGTTAGGTTTGTCTATAAGAACTGTTTGGAGAGAAGGCATTGGTTAGGTTTGTCTATAAGAACTGTTTGGAGAGAAGGCATTGGTTAGGTTTGCCTATAAGAACTGTTTGGAGAGAAGGCATTGGTTAGGTTTGTCTATAAGAACTGTTTGGAGAGAAGGCATTGGTTAGGTTTGTCTATAAGAACTGTTTGGAGAGAAGGCATTGGTTAGGTTTGTCTATAAGAACTGTTTGGAGAGAAGGCATTGGTTAGGTTTGTCTATAAGAACTGTTTGGAGAGAAGGCATTGGTTAGGTTTGTCAATAAAAACTGTTGTACGCCCAGCGTTTTTCCACATCTCAACCTCTCACTACGGTTGGTCACGTCTGCCCGGTCCTGGCGTGTGCTGATTAAGCGTATTCTAAGAAACCGGGATGAATTGGGGTGGGTAGTATCGGCCCGTAGTCTCTTCATTGACATTCGGTTGTTTTAAGTTTGGGCAGAGAGTTAGTTTTAGTGGTGTCATCCTTCTTTTAAAGTCGAGTTTTAGTGGTGCCATCCTTCTTTTTAAAGTCGAGTTTAAGTGGTGGCATCCTTGTTGTGCAGATGAGAGAAAGATTTTAGCATGGCAAAATACGCCATTAAGAAGATGACCCCTTCGAATGTAGTTACACGAAAAATGAATGTGGTTATTTTCTCCATTGAGTACTTTCTAAAGAGATTAAAGTGTAGATCAGGATTATTACAGAATCATATATTTAAAATTTAAAAAAAATTAAGCTGATTCTGTAATTAAGAGTTTTTAAAATATGATTAGATTATAAATTAAATATTTTTATTTTGAAACTGGCCAAAGCTGCAAAGACAAATAATTTTTTTTTTTAAATGCTGCATAACAAGCTTAAAATATAATGATAATTACAAGAAAAATAAAAAATTCTTGTTACTCTACAAAATAGGATGTAGACAAAAAGAATGAATGTATCAAACGTACAAATAAAACAAACCATACTAAGAACATAGGATTATGTGTGATGACATTCTGTGTTTGTTTGTTTTTTTTAATTAAGTTTCCTCGCGTAACTTACTTTGTTCGAAAAGTTCAATTTTCAGAGTATGACTATCTCTAAAATACCGGTATCCACTTCTTTATTTTTAAAAATAATCAAAATCTTGTTGAAAACCTCTGATAAAGACTTGAGATACGTGTTAACTGTTTACTTTCAGTCAACGACCGGGCACACCATCACTTACATCTATCTGGAAGGGTTTGTGAGGATATTCGTGGCCGTCGGAGGTTAGTATGGCGGCGTCTTAAATGTTTTCGCAAAAATTTGTTACGTAAAATTGGTGTGAATGGAACAAGACCCAATTTCCGTGTCTCTCACTAAATTTCTGTTCGACTTGATATAAGTTATATAACTTAAGTCATATGACTGAGACTGCGTAATCCTTTCACTCCAAATCTAATTATATATTGTTTTCGGTATAAAATAAAAGAGCTTTTTAAAAACGTTATCTTATATAGAACGGTGTACGCGATAATTGTATGTAATGGTTTTTAATTGTCATGAGCATTTCCTCAGATGTGAATGTTTGGACTTGTGCTATCGTACCCAATTCAGAGGCGTATAAATGCATACCAAAGGAGGAGCTGTACAAATTTTATGAAGTCAATTACGGAGAGGACGATAGAGGTGATGACTTTGCATGAAAGACTTTTCATAAATGGTTAGTTAAAGCAGTGGTTCTCAACCATCTGAATTCCGCGACACTTACCCCGAGCCATCCCTTTTTTTCCTTGATACTTCATAAATATGTTCTTTCCGATGGTCTGAGGCGAACAATGTGTAAGGGTCTTTCGACCCCCAAAAGGGTCGCGACCCACAGGTTGAGAACCACTGGTGGTGGCGTTCTTTCGTCAGCTTGAGGTATGACCGCCCAGAACAAACCATTATTTTCGGTGAGAAAAGGACAAGGAAATTGGTTCTGCTTTGATTTCATTGGTCTCAGTCATGGTTTGATGACGTCATGAGTCCGCAGCAATGCTTTGGTGACGACACTTGGCCGTAGAAACTGTTTGGCTATTTAATCATTGATTAGGTGACGCCACTGCGAATTGTAAGGAAAGAAATTGCAGTAATAAAATGTATCCCTTTTAAAAAAAAATATATATTAATGAATCTGTTGTAAACAGCTCTACTCAAGTTGCTGGAATAGAATTTTGGAAGAAGAAACACAGATGTTTAAAAAGAAAAACAACCACATGATCTGATCAGAAACCAGAGTTGAAGAAAGTAGAAGTAGGAAGCCAACTCCTTTGTTTTACAAAAATGTAAACATTACTCTCAACTTTGTTTGAACGCATACTCTGTATTATATACATTTTAGTTATAAAAAAATATATATTTATGTTCTAATGTAAAATCTATGAACAACTCTTCAGCCGAAAAATTGTGTTGTCCGCCGGCAGATGAAGTTAATTAGTGAAATAATGCACAATATATTTTAGATATTATAGAACTTATAGCGCAGTGAAATTGGGAAACGTGTTGCCGATGTAGATTCTGAGGTTAGGTTCAAGAATGTTAACAAAAGGTAAAATGTATAGTTGACTCTAAACATGGCGACATCCCCCCCCCCCCCAAACCCTGCCATCTCTAAAATATCGTCTTAATCTGATTTTTTAATTTTGTTAACTAAAAATTAACGATTTTTTTTTAAAGTTAGCAAAGGTGATAACATAATGACCTAATTGTTGGCCATGTCAATAGATGATCGTCTGATACTGGGCGAGTACCAACAGACACTCTCTGAGACACGGTGCAGCGAGGGGCTGCTGGCCACTACAGATAAATATGTTTTTGAAGGCACGCTAAAAGCGACGCACAAGATGCTAACCCAGCGGCCCAAAGTTCATTTCCAATTAAAAGGACCAAACAAAAATTTCCAGTACAAATCTGTAAGTCAAAGATACGTTTATTAATTAATTTTTTTTTTATATAGTGTTGTTTAAAATAAGCGTCTTGTCTTATCGTACTTAATGAAATCGGGCCTAGATTCTAAGGTCATAGGTCACAAGAGTTTCATCTAAATACGGAAAATCACATTTTAATTGATATTCTTTGTGAATGTTTACCAAATAGAAAGCAAGACCATAATGACAGGAGCTTACATAGTGAAATTTTGTAAATTACAATTTTTTAATTTATTTTTAAGTCTAAAAGCTTGAATGGAGTTTTACTTAACTAATTAATTCTACTGTGCAAAGGGTTAACAAATGCAGCTTTATATCAATGGTATCACAGTGAAAAAATAACAACATTCTTATATGTAAAATGTCCATGAGAGAGGAAGGATGAACAGAGACTTGAACATAGGATAAAATTTGAGGAAACTAACCGTGCTCAGATATTCATACATAAGTACAGTTGAAGTGACATCTTCATTTCTGTTTCATACTTCAAGTAACTTTAAATGATTTTAGTTTTATTCAATAGGATTCTTAACTGCAGACAAATCACCCTCGCTCAAATTTGACTTGTCGCTTGTTTCCCCACCAGATATGTGCGGTCGTTGTAGGAGAGCAGAGCTGCATTCAAACATCCAGGTTCGACGACTGCTTCTGTCGTTTCGTCAGAAATGAAGAATTTCTTTTGGTCATACAAAGACGTGCCGAAATGCGGTATGCTGGTCACATCCTGCGCCTGTGGTGGCCCACTGATGGTTCGGACATAAAGGGACAGCCGAGCAACGCCTATCCCATGCCCAGAATATTCCAACAACGTAAGTGGTAGTGGTAACGTGTTGGCAGATGTAGTTATATCCATCTCTTTATTAAGCCTGTCGTTTGTTGAAATAATAAGTTTTAATTCTCTTGGATAATGACGTAACAAAACTCTTGCAAAGCACATCTCCTCTACGTCTAGTAGGACAGTCTAGTAGGAGGGTCTTGTAGGATAGTCTAGTAGGAGGGTATAATAGGAGGGTCTAGTAAGACAGTCTAGTAGGACAGTCTAGTAGGAGGGTCTAGTTGGAGGTTCTAGTAGGAGGGTCTAGTTGGAGGCTAGTAGGACAGTCTAATAGGACAGTCTAGTAGGAGGGTCTAGTAGGGCAGTCTACTAGGAGAGTCTAGTAGTAGAGTCTAGTAGAAGATTCTAGTGGGAGAGTCTAGTAGGACAGTCTCGTAGCAGAGTCTAGTAAGAGAGTCTAGAGGCAGAGTATAGTAGGAGAGTCTAGTAGGGGTGTCTAATAAGAGAGTCTAGTAGGAAAGTCTAGTAGGAAAGTCTAGTAGGAGAGTCTAGTAGCAGAGTCTAGTAGGAGAATATAGTAGGATAGTCTAGTAGGAAAGTCTAGTAGTAGGGTCTATTAGTAGAATCTAGACAGCCTAGTATGACAGTCTAGTAGGAGAGACTAGTAGGAGAGTCTAGTAGGAGAGTGTAGTAGGAGAGTCTAGTACGACATTCTAGTAGAAACAATACTGGGTTTTTTTGGTACATTCTCGGAGAACTGTATAGTCTTCTTAAGCCATTAATAATTGTTGGCAAGAGCTTTAAGAGCAAACTTTCATTTTGTCCTAGGCAATATATCTATAAAATAAATTGTATATAATCAATTAATGAGATCAAATAATCATTTCCTGTAAAAGAAAATACACTGCCTTCATGTTCCGAGCATAATGAATGGGCGCAAGTGTTTTGAGAGTTGTTGATCTATCAAATCTTTCCTTGATAATTCACATTCCCGACTATTCCCGCAAATTTCAGAACCAATAGAAATCAGTATTGTCCAGAACAACAAGGCCATTGACCTGGAGGACTGCACGCTGGAGCTGACCGTCGATCACTCGTACACCTTCATCCTGTGCGCCATCAACCTGAACCGCGGCAGGCTGTCCATCAAGTTCGGCCCGGACGACACAGAGGCGACCTACCACCAGGCGAACTGCACGGCGAGGAACGTCCACGTCACGGAGAGGCACATGAGGGCCCGCTTCACATTCAGCTACACGGAGGAGCCCTCTGGCTGTAATCGTCAAGACAGCATCAAGTGTCTCGTTGATAGTGAGTCGTCAAGAACTGCAAATCTGGAGCGTGAAAGTGAAGATACAGCGTTAAGTGTGTTATTGTAACGCGAAAATAAATATACACAGGGTAGAGGAAAACCTGAAGATGGATAATGCAAAAGACAAAACAAACAACAACAAGAACAACAAAAAACATGGACCTTTCAGTTAAGCAAAATTAGACATTAAAATACATAGACAAACTCAGCTTGTAGATATTTAGTTGAAGTAATATTTTTTAAAAGTTGCACGACTTTGACAAACCGAAAGATCTGAGTCTGACCAACTGGCCACGCAATAACGGCTATAGCATTTATAGAGTTTGATTTTGATACATGTATACAACCTGAGTTTGTCCGTCTCTGTATTTCTACTGAAAAGTCCACATTTTTAATTGACTTTCTTCAGGGTTTTCCTGTACCCAGTGAATAAAAAATAAAATATCCAAAAATACCAAAGAGCCGAGAACCGCAGCCGATGGCGTATTTTAATTAAATTTATCCTGAATTAAAAAATAAGTTTAAATGAAATAAGAACGTATTTGTTTAAGTAAAGGGTAGTCATCTGTCGACGACTGATTAAGGGGTGAAACATACAATTTATTGTGATTATAAATGTTATTATTATTATAACTAATAGAAGATTGCGATATATTTATTTGAAAAATACATTGTCTTTCTAAAGCCTATAACGGTTTTTGTGGTGTGGTTTTTTTTTTCCACCACGAAATCACGCCACCAACGCTGTTGAATTGTTTTTAATGTTTCCTTATAACTGGAAGTTAACTATTATATTTCTTTGAACCGTGTGGTTAAGATATATATGATATATATATGCAGGAAATATATATATATATATAAAGAAATACACGATACATTTTTTTATAAATCACGTGTATTATTGCAATATAAGTCATTAAGTCATTTCAAGACAACTTAGAGTTAGAGCATATACTTTTTAATCAAAGTACCCAAAGGACTCTATGTGAATCGTTATGTAACCCTTGTTAATTTGAATGGGTATATTTTTTTTAAAAAAATGCAATATACACGGATCTTGCTGAAGTTTATCTTGACGAAGCGGTGAACTGTATTGAACGTAAAACAAATGGTTCTTTTTTGTTTCCTACATCCCCAGAGGCCCACAGTCCGATATTCGCCATGAGTGTTGTTTTTATGTTTTTTGTATTTGGAATCGGGTTGGTCCTGATAATCATTTATATCAAGTGTGAGTATCCAGACACTAGAAATGAGTAGGAAAATGAAATGTTATTAAAAGCAAAAAACATCGATTCTACGTACAAAGTAAATAAATAAATATAATATAAATGTTTATAACTGTTAAGTATCTAAACCATATAATTAATTAAATATTTTTAGGACATCAAAAATTTGTAAACTCTTTTAGTTGTGTTTTTTAATGGGGGGGGGGGGGGCTGTTTATCTCGGGAAAACTGGAAAAAGGGGATTTCTTCCCGGGATCCTGGAAAATTTCTCCCTCCCTGTGGTGCTAGAGCATGTATAGGGCTTTGGCCTGCCTTACCACTTCCTTCCACTCAGACCTAGCTGATGCTTTTCTTTTCCTTGCTTGGATTCCCAGATGTTGTAGATCTTTTTGCACATCATCCATCCATCTAAGACTAGGTCTGTCTTTCAGCCGTTTTCCTCTGGGGTTTTGCTGATGCAAACTCTTCAATCCTCTGTCTTTTTTGCATAATCTCTTAGTATCCTGACCAGCAGAGCCTGCCACCCCCCCCCCTTTTTTTTAGCTAAGAGCTTGGGATCCTGATATAGTCTATACCATTCCCGGTTGCTTCGTATTCTCCATCCACATTCATCCTTTGTTGGTCCCTATGTTTTCCGGAGTCCTTTTCCTTCACATGTGCTAAATAGGTTTTCTCGGTTAAATTAAATACATTTAAAGTATATGATAACATGACTTACACTATAAAGGAGCGCGTCTTAATAATAGCATTTTTAAAAATAAATGTAAAGCAATGTAGCGGCTGTTTCTGAGGTTGGTGGCTTGCTTTCACTATCTGTGGCATGTAGCGAAAATCTGTGACGTTATTTTAAAAAAAAACCGCTAGAATATTGATATTTTTAAAAAGATTGATTTTGGTAGTTTCTCGTCGGACAGGAACAATTTTCTTCGTCTACCTGGATGACCCTTCCCACCTCCCTTTGGGAGCCGGGAAGCCCTAATCCGTACCACCTAGCTCAGTGGTTCTCAACCTGTGGGTCACGACCCCTTTGGGGGTCGAAAGACCCTTTCCCAGGGGGCGCCTAATACCATCAGAAAACACATGTACAAACAGTTAAGGAGTAGCAACGAAAATAATTGTGTGGTTGGGGGTCGCCACAGGATGATGGACTCTATTAAAGGGTCGCGGCTTTGGGAAGGTTGAGAACCACTGTCCTAGCTGATCAACTGAACAGTTTTATAAAAGTTAAAGAAATCCCACTTTCGAAATCATTAAGATATTTATAAACAACAGCCAAAACGAAAATAAAATAAAAGAAATAACCGTAAGTTTATGCATCAACTAGTGCAGGGAGTTGGTCTAGAACTTTGCCGTGCTCTCTGCAACACACCCTACTCTACCCTTTTCCACCATACTCCACCCTACTCCGGCAGATCACTGCATGTCAGAATGGATATACGGAGTAGACAGTGGGAAAGGGAGACAAGAATGTATGTCTAGGAACAAAGGTCAATCAATGTACCATGCCAAATTTTATAATGTATTTATTAATTATTTTTTTTTAGATAGAAGGAACCGAAAGTTGGTCGTGGGTAAGAAGATGTGTCTGACATCTATTTATAGACTTTTGTCTCCTCCTATTTTTTGTTTCGTACTCTTAAAATTTTTCCCAATTTATGTCATTTTATTTTTCTTATTTTTATTACAGTTTCGTAGCATTGAGTTGATTGGCTAAATCTCACGGTTCACTTTTTAAAATAAAAATGTGTGTTATATTAAAAGTCATGAAGCAGGAAAAATATATTAATTTATGAGTTATTAGATGATATCTTTGCTCTGACTTGGGACATGAGGTGTGTTGTCACGGGTAACTAAGATGTATGTCCATACCATCCGTCAAAACCATTCGTCCATACCATCAGTCAAAGCATGATATTCTATTCTCTGTTCACAGAGTACATTGATGATGACGGTAAGAAGCCTATTCACTGCCTTGTGTTCCTTAATCTTTGTAGTCTGCTGGTCGTTTGTCAAATGACTTCACAAGTCTAGGAGTCTGCACATTGCTGAGATGATGATTAAGTTGATATGAGTATACAATAAAAGAACGTTATATAAGCCATTTTATTAAATAAAAGAAAATAGCATAAGTGATATTTTAAATAAAATAACTTTATTTAAATATTTACTTAAGAACAATGGTATTCTAGCTTGTAAAACATTTCGAAAAAAAAATTTCTTCCCAGAATTCGTACGAAGCCAATATAAAAATATAGAGTGTTCTTAGAAACTGGAATCAAAATTGAAAGTGCAAAGATCTTGCATATCATATCACCACCGAAATACAAACCATAGTCTTCTGTACCAAGTGTGAAACTCATGCATTAGCTTGTAATACCACTACCATTGAATAAATGGATATGTTGTCTTTATGCCGTAGCCGGTACTACCATTAAATAAATGTATATGTTGTCTTTATTATTATTATTAGTAGTAGTAGTAGTAGTAGTTTTATAAACCATGGTGCCCCAGCCTACGGCTGGGCTCACCACGCTATACATACAATTTAATAAACATAATCATGAACTTAAAAATCAACATACACTAATTTAAAAAAACAAAAAACAAATGTGTATTTGATCCAACAATTGCCTAACTATTTACATGTCAAGACATGGACGGTACCCAACAGACTCGTCTATCGGTCAGATGGGGGAATCAGTCAGGACAGTAGAGTTGAAAGAGATGTGTTTTGAGTGCAGTTTTGAAGGCCTGGGTGGTTTTAATATTGCGGATTTGTAGTGGCAGAGAATTCCATTGTTTTGGGGCGCAGAGAGAGACAGATCGTTCACTGTCTGTTTTTGTGCGAGTCTCGGGGACATATAGAAAACGCACCTCTGCGGATTAGCGAAGCTGTCGAAGGGGTGAATAGACAGAGAGAAGTTCGGTAATATAGGAAGGACAGGAATTCGAGAAAAAGATATGACAGAGAACAGAGACTTTATAGTCAATCCGTGCATGTACATGGGGCCAATGAAGTGAATGAACTAGTGGTGTGACGTGATCACTCTTTTTTTGTCTTTAGAACTAGCCTAGCAGCTGAGTTTTGAAACTTTTGTAATTTTTCTATGAAGTGTTTTTGTGAACCTGACATTTTTAATGATATGGCTTATATTATACCCAAAAGCTGTTTACATCTTGTTAGAAGACCGGTGGTTTTCAGACGCATTTTCATTTCAATTAAATTCCCATTCATCTCTCACTCATGTTGACACAGGCGCACATAGTGAATTAAAGAGGTAGAACTGAAAGTTAGTCGATCTGTCTTTACAGCATTAACAACATTATTGTTCCCTAACCGATCGTTGTACCCTGTAGTCGCTTGTTTGTATGAAGAAATCTCCCGAAATATCTATGTTTCCAAAAAAGATAGAGTTGTAGGTCTGGATTGAAGCTCGATTATGGGAATATTGTTCCTTGATTGGTTAGGATTTGTTAATGTGTTCAGAGGACACCAGGACACCAGCGAAAAGCGATTCAGTCATAAGTTTATAAAATGTACGACGGTAAACAATTAACTTCTTTACAACACAGTTTTTTTATTCACTGTTTTTTGTTCTCTCTAGCAGACTCGGATGTTAAAGGTAAGTCGCAAATATTACATCTTTTTTTTTTTTTTTTACGACTAGTGGAACATACAAAACTAATGGTTAATATAATATAATTTGTTTCGCCGTTATATTCAGCATTTTATTAGTGCGTCATCATATATAATCGGTTGTGAATAGCGCTAGAGTTTATTTCAAACCGATAAATGGTTTACAACCCCTAGCAATGATTACTTCCAACCGAATGTGAAAAATCAGTCCGTTTTTATTGTAAAGCCGTCATTCAAATTGAGCTCTACTTCTCTTGTCAACAAACACATGAAGACCGCATTTCATAATATATAAAGTTTGATCAGGACAAGGAACACATTCCAGCGTAAACTAAAACATAAAGTGAGACCTAATCCATATTTACTGTTAAGATTTTATTCTGCAATTTAAAAAAAAAATTAAATTCACAACAGTTGAAAGAATCCCTCATTCTGCAGATCCCTGACACGCATACAAAGAAAACGAGAGAAAAGTGCAATTTCCGTCTTAAAATATTTGTTAAAACAACAGTTGATAATTTACAACTAAGTAATTAATCCATAGACATATAGTGATGCCCTAACTATGAATTATAACTAAGTAATTTATCCATGGCCATATAGGTATGACCTTAAAACCACTTTTAAAGTACATACATTTGTATAATAGATGGCATCCGAACAAATGGACATGGCACAGCATTTTGATTCAAGCAAACCCGTTTCTTAAGTAAAATATGAGCAAACGAACAGAAGATTATAAAAGTATGATTTTGATTAGAGGTAAACTAGAATAGACAGTATGTTGACGCACATAACTTTCTTTACGGTTGTATTTTAGTTCATAATGTTCTCATATAATTCACTAATCATCGCGTGCCTCTGTTTCATTTATCGCATGTCTACCATCTGACAGATGCGGTCCCAGAGCGTGCACGCATGTCAGGTATGAACAAATTGTGTGACGTGGTGTTTCGTTCTGTTCAAACATTTGATGGAATTGTTTTTATTGATAAGTCGATAAAAGTTGAAATTGTGTTAATGTTGGGATGAAGCTGAAGTGAAGCTGATGTGACGCTTTGATGATGCTGAGCCACGCTGACGAAAGGGACAAACTATAAATGTTGTCGTTAAAGAAACTCAGGTGTATGTGGTCAACATCAAAAGACTTCATAATTTAGAGTTTTATTTTTTAATTGTTTAGTAATTTTCTGCCATGTTGGACGATTATCCGAAAGGTCAAAATTGGACACATGAAAGCTGAAAAACTTAACAAATTATTATTTAGGACTTGAGTGTCCCTATAAAAGATTAAACAGGCATGTCTTCTGATTGAGTGCCGCCTCAGATGCCCCCTCCCCACAGGCGACCAGTGGCGCGATGCCTTTCAACGTGCCCCCTTTCCCATAGGCCACCAGTAGCTCGATTCCTGTCAATGTGCCCCCTTTCCCCACAGGCGACCAGTGGCGCGATGCATATCCCATCTTTCCATCTCTAACGTTTTAAAAACATTTTAAAAATTGCAATCGATTGTTAACATATTTTTTATAAAAAGAGAAATCAATTTTTAAATTTTTGTAAGGGTGGTTAAGCTGGTTAATCTGGTTAATGTTACATTAGCACCGAGTGTGAACAAACGGTTAATGTTACATGGGCTCCGGGTAGGCACAAACTGTTAATAATACATTAGCAATGAGTGTGCACAAACGGCTACTGTTCCATGTCCCTTGTTTATTGCATTGTTATTTTGAAGAGAAAAAAAAAGAAACAAAAATGGAATTAAGAAATCTATTTCAATAAATATCAACAAAAAAGCACATGATCGAATTCATTAAAAATAAATTATCGTCAGCGTTCACTTTTTGTTGTTGTTTGTTTTAAAAGTTTTTTTAAACAGCTTTTCAAATAATATCGTATTATTATTATTTTTTTTTCGTTTAGTTGAAACATTCACGACTGGTAAGTCATTCATCATAACGTACTTCCTTCTAAGTTGATCCCAGCTGACATTGAAAATATGTTTGTAATTGTAGTGTTCTATGTAACACGATCATCTAGTCGCTGCACATTTAGTTTAATGAATCGACGCCTTGGCCCGCCTCACCACTTCCTTCCACTCAGACCAAACTGATGCTTTACTTTTCCATGACTGGATACCCAGCTGATGTAGATCTCTCTCCCCGTCATCCATCCATCATCCATCCATCATGGCCTTGGTTTACCATTGAGCTATTTTCCACTGGGGTTTGGGGGGGGGGGGGGTCATCTTATTTTCCCTTCTCTGTCATTTTGGCATTCTTTCTAAGTGCCCAGAGTAGGCTTCCCTTTGTTATTTCTAATCTATTAGTGCGGGATTCTGATATAGTCTACACGGTTCCTGGTTGGCTCTTATTCTCCATCCATATTCATACTTTGTTGTCCATATATTTTACGGAGTACATATAATATACGTCTATAATTTAACTATATTATTCTTGACTCCCCCACCCGCCCGCTCATTCACAGTCACAGCAACAGGATCTAACGTGGATCCCAGCCGTAAGTAACGTCTATTCCCACTTGTATGACGTCTCTGTGAAATGATTTCTAACGTCTATTCCCTTTTGTATGACGTCTCTGTGAAATGATTCGTAACGTCTATTCCCTCTTGTATGACGTCTCTGTGAAGTGATTCGTAACGTCTATTCCCTCTTGTATGACGTCTCTGTGAAGTGATTCATAACGTCTATTCCCTCTTGTATGACGTCTCTGTGAAGTGATTCGTAACGTCTATTCCCTCTTGTATGACGTCTCTGTGAAGTGATTCGTAACGACTATTCCCTCTTGTATGACGTCTCTGTGAAATGATTCGTTGGTTAAGTTTGGGTTTGGTATTTAGAAAAAAATAATAATTCCCAGAGTTTGTAACGTAAGGAACTGGTCTTGGTGGCCAGGCGGAAACATGTTTTGAGATTTTGTGTGCGTGCGTTTACATTGCTGAATGAATGACCTCACTGTTACGTCACATGTGTTTACAAAAGTCAGTGAATGACCTTACTATTATGTCACATGTGTTTACAAAGGTCAGTGAATGAACCTACTGCTACTACGTATGTGTTTACATTAATTAATTAAAAATGAAGTAATTTTAATTGATGCATGAAATAATTTCTGAGGTCAGTATGTGAGTTGCTCGAATTCTAATTTTAGAACAATCATTTGTACAAGTCAGAAGGCTTTTACTGTATTATTTTTCAATAAGATTTCTCTGTATTATTTTTCAATAATGTTTCTCTCTATTATTTTTCAATAAGGTTTCTCTGTATTATTGTTCAATAAGATTTCTCTGTATTATTTTTCAATAAGGTTTCTCTGTATTATTGTTCAATAAGATTTCTCTGTATTATTTTTCAATAAGATTTCTCTGTATTATTTTTCAATAATGTTTCTCTGTATTATTGTTCAATAAGATTTCTCTGTATTATTTTTCAATAATGTGTCTCTGTATTATTTTTCAATAAGGTTTCTCTGTATTATTTTTCAATAATGTTTCTCTGTATTATTTTTCAATAATGTTTCTCTGTAGCTATTTCCTCCCCGTTATTCTAATTGGTTCAGTAAACGGTCAACAGATTCTGTTAGCTTTAAATTGCTTTCTGTGGCATAACTTCGCCCCTGATCACCATTTGCACGAGTACAATAGCTGTAAGTTACGAGATGTTACTGAAGTAACACAATCTCCCCCTTAATATTATCATTTTTCTTTCCTCCCCATACAGGTGATCGAGATGATTTATGTAAGAAACATGGATGTTCTTTTGGTTGCTGAAGTAAAGAAGAGTTTTAGATGCGTGTGATATAAAGTTATGTGTACTTATGTGAAGTTAAGATAAAGTTTACTGTAAATTTGAACTTAACTTTTGTTCGATTCTTTGACAAAAAATTTTGTTTCGTTGTTTTGTTTTGTTTGTTTGTTTGTTTGTTTCTAATCTATCATTTGGTAAAAGTTATAAGCCATTTATTTTGTTTTAAAATGTTTGTTATATTTGTATCCCATAGCATCAGTGACCGACCCATTAACAGGTATGCAAAACATTTGAATTTTGATAGAAAATATGAGTATACACTTAATTTTTAAAGTAAAAAGACAAATCGACTTAAATAACCTGCCAATCAAAATGTCGTATTAAAGAACAAAATTGATTTTTTTTCCTTCTTTTCTGCTGTGTAAATTAGTACATCATCAAATACAAAAAAAAAATTATACAGCCATTGAAAACAAACTTTCCGAACGCTATACTAAGAGTTGCTCCTAAACATTTTAAAGATGAAGGTAACTACGAAACATTACATTTTTTTTTTACAAAATTAAAAAAAAAAAAAACGAATGTAAAAAAACTAGAGCAAATTTTTTTTAATATGTGAATGTTTATTACACGAAAAGAATTCTTACATCCCTATGTTTATAGCACGGAAAGAATTTTACTTTCCAATGTGTATAGCACTGTAAGGATTTTAATTCGCAATGTTTATTTTCTTGTTTGTGTGCGATGCGGGGACCAGTTAGTTAGTTTAATTAATTAATTAATTTAATGTTCTCTTGTTGTCGCTATTGTTAACCAAGTGTGTGGTATTGATCCTCAATGGTATTTTATATCATTTAGAAAAAAAAAACATTTTTTAAAAGGCTTTCAAATCATAAAAGCGTTGCTTACAAAGAAATTATTGGTTTCATTTTCAGACATCACTAGTTCGGATAAGTTGAACATCTGAAGTAGTGAACAGACCGCTAATGACAGAGGATGAATCATCGTGGACATAGATCGCTCATTGCTATTATAGACTATTCTTTGTTTAAAAATTGTTCAGTCCATTTCGTTGGTGTGACGGTTATTTTAAAAGCAAAATTAATTTCAATAGTTAACTAAAGACGGGCCTGTGTATGTATAAAGATAATCGACTCATGAAAGTTTGCATTAATTTATATATATATAGATATAGATAATAAGAAAGTTTTATTGACATACATAACCTACTTTTAAAACATTCCTATTGACATTTAGATGACATAGCTATGCTTTCGCACTGCTAACTTCAGTATTAAAGAACATAAGTTATGTAGGAAACATACTGATATCATGTACTGAAAGCTGTATTGGTATGGTATGGTATGGCATCTTTCCGTCTACGAGAGACGATAGATTATCTTGTCTGGTTGCAGCTCTTCGTGTGGCTAATGAGATACATAATGTATATTCTATGCACAAATGTATTTGTATATTGACTGACAAGTGTACCGACTGACTTTTTTTAAAAACTAAAATAATTTAGAATAAAACAACTTTAAGATTATTTTCTAATGGGGATTCCCGATGACGTGAAATCTGTAGACGGACAGAAGCAGCTTTAAACAGTACTAGTCAGTACTAGGGCTTAATCCGGGTGAAGTTTTTTTACACCGGGTCCAGGTATTTGTAAGAAATAGGTCTACCGACAGTCCTTTACCCTGCATGCCAGGCCTTGAACAATAGGCCTCAAGAAAGTCCTACACCCTTCTCGCTGACCTTTGAACATTATTTCTACAAACAGTCTTACATACAGTCCTACAAACAGTCTTACATACAGTCCTACAAACAGTCTTACATACAGTCCTACAGACAGTCCTACACCATACCCGTGGCCCCTTATTGATTAATAAAAGAATTTCCCCCGACCTAAAGAATTACTTTTTAACTTAGATCGCTCGTCACGCATGAGGGCCTTCGTTCTTTTCTTTCAGTACCATCAATATAAAACATGTGACACACCAGAAGCAATATATATATATATATAAGATGTAATTTTATCGAATTTTCGGTTTTGAAGAGGGAGCATGACACACCAGAAGCAATATATATATATATATATATATATATAAGATGTAATTTTATCGAATTTTTTTTTCCTTAATGAAAATTTAATTTATGTACATTCCAATAAGATATTTGTACTGGGATCAATAGCAATGTAAAAATTGCAGATTACATTTACAAAACCGCAATGAAATAATAATTAATTAAACTGTTTTAATTACGTTGAAAGTTTTTGTGATGATAAAAGAGATTGGGGTCTATTTTTAGTTAACTTTTTTTTTTTTTTTTTAAACTATAACACTATTGTATCTGTCCAGTGAAACTCTAGAATAAAATCGAATTAAAAGATGAACACGTTCTGGTTTTATTTGTTAGAAATGTAACGCCGTTTTTTATTCCTGAATGTAAACAAAACATAAAAATGCACTTAACGTCAGCCCAAGATGCAGTTAACGTCAGTCCAAGATGCACTTAACGTCAGTCCAAGATGCAGTTAACGTCAGTCCAAGGTGCACTTAACGTCAGCCCAAAATGCAGTTAACGTCAGTCCAAGATGCACTTAACGTCAGTCCAAGATGCAGTTAACGTCAATCCAAGATGCACTTAACGTCAGTCCAAGATGCAGTTAACGTCAGTCCAAGATGCACTTAACGTCAGTCCAAGATGCAGTTAACGTTAGTCAAAGATGCAGTTAACGTCAGTCAAACATGCAGTTAACGTCAGTCAAAAATGCACTTAATGTCAGTCCAAGATGCGCTTAATGTCAGTCCAAGATGCACTTAACGTTCTTAAAAGATGCACTTAACGTCAGTCCAAGATGCAGTTAACGTCAGTCAAAGATGCAGTTAGCGTCAATGAAAGATGCACTTAACGTCAATCAAAGATGCAGTTAACGTCAGTCAAAATGAAGTTAACGTCAGTCCAAGATGCACTTAACGTCAGTCAAAGATGCATGATGCGCTTAATGTCATTCCAGCATTTCAGATATGTGTCAAGTCAAGAATAACTGAAGTTATCAAATTTTTTGTTTCTTCTCTTTTCCTTCTTCCTTCCGTTTCCACCGGGGAGGCGACGCTGAGGCGTAAAGTTGGCGATGTGCCGCATGGTTGTTTGGGCCTGCCGAAGGTTGTTATTGTGAATTTTGAGTGTGTCCTTAAACTCAGTCGACCCAACGATAGCGCGGCCTTCCCCCGGCCCTCCAACCAATAGTACAAGCTGTCGTAGACTTGCAACCCAGGTTGTCTTGACAACATTATGACCAGTTGGCCAAACTAATCAATTTGCCGTTGAGCCATATTACAAGTTTATTGGTATGGCACCCACCATTTATCTCGTTTCCTGTGGCATGCACAAGGGCGCATTTGAGAAAAGTTATCCCTTTTAGTAACATTTACAATTTACTGTGGGAAAGGATACTCGGTCCGTTAAAAAGACGTGCGTAAATTTGTGGGAATTCCCATATGCACTGTAAGAGCATCATATCTAACATCAAGGAGTGTCTGTGTTGTTTATGTTCAGACTTAAATATCATGAATTTTAATAATCGCGGAAGCTTTACATTATGCACGTAGGAGAATTACTTATTCATGTTACTGCATTTACCATCATGAAGAGTGAGTAAGATTTTCATGTGCTTTTTAAAAAAATGAGCTCACACAGAAAACTTCAAAGATAAAATTAGTTTTGTGTTTTGAGTAATCAAAATTTATAAAGTTGCTTCCGTATTTTTAATACTTAAAAAATATTATTTTGTCGTGTTTATTATATCTTGTTTCGGTTTTGCTGGAAAGTCGACAACTTTTTTCTTTAGTTATGCTCTTTAATATATTACAACAATTTTTTGCGGGTTATCAGATCTTTGCGCCTGGATGGGCTGGTCCATCTGACGTCAGCAGAAATGCGCAGGTACAGATTTCATCAACAAGTTTCTATTCAGAATCAAATTTAAGAATTATGTGTAGAGAATATGTTAATGTTATGTTGAAATATGACTCTATGCAGAGGCGTAACTGGGTTTTTGGCGCCCTTGGCTAATTTATTTTTTAAATAATAAAAATTTAAATATTAGAGATTTAGCGGCGCCCTTTTGAACAGGTGCAGGCCGGCGCCCTTGGCAACGGCCCCAATGCCAAGCCGTTGTTACGCCTCTGACACTATGTTATGTTTTGTACGCAGGTGCATCTGATCGCGGGGTCCAACACGATTTTTAAAAAAAAAATTAATTAAAGGCTTCCCCGGAAATCCGGGTGCTAATTCCCAGAATAAAAGTCACAAATTGTGACTATAATAAATGACATATAAAATCTAGTTCAATGCGCCGAGTAATGATTTTTAGCAGCTCACATGTCCTCAAACGTTATCAAGTCACGACCACTTTCTTACTGCGCTATCTTTTTCAACGTCTCTTAAAACGTGTAATTTTTTTAAATTTTTTTTGGAAATGAAAACATTAAAACTACAATTTTATGGATACTATAATTTTAATATATATATATATATATTAAATGAAATGATTAAATCTATAATTCAACTTAAAGACACTTATTATATATAAATATATATATATCAATATATATATATATTTGCTGGCATCCGTCTGTCACTAGGTGACGATGGTATGGAATTCGCAGGAGGAATCCACAAGGCCTAGGATTATTCTACTAGGATTATAAGCTGGTTCCCAACAGCACATCGCCTCTCTCCACGCCGCTGGATAACCCCAAGGGAACATCATGTGGATGATACAGCTGGGCACCAGTGGCGTCGCAGGAGTTGCCGGAATGTTTCATTTTATCATTTAACTCCATCGGGTTTTGAATTCAGAGTTGTCTTCTCTTAGATGAGTTGCCGACAGATAGTAACGAGTCCCATCCACCCGGGGTGCTGGTGGTGTTTTTGCTTTACTGGGTTTTTCCAGACCATCAATTTGAGATATGCTCAGTTTATTACACTCGGCCACCCAGCACCAAATATATATATATTTAAAAATGACTATCTCTTTTAGTGTATTGTTAAAGCCGGTGAACCCACAATTTGTAGCGACGTCCCATTACCTAGAAACATGTGTTCTACTAACGTCATTATACCATGCTGTTACAAGCTACTTTTATATTATGTGGTGTTCATTTAGTTCAAAGATGAATAATAATTAATGCACAAAGGCGCCCTTTTCTAAAAAAAGAAAAAAAAAATTATATTGATCCGCATTTTGCATGAAACATTTTAATTTTTCCGCTCTCTGAAAGTGGTGCCGGGAGCAGGTATCCCTCCCCCCCCCCAACCTTTGCATTTTGACACCATGACACATCTAATTGTACATACACAGCTCAGTCAGCTGTGTCTTTTTTTCAAAATCATTGAATCTTTATGGAGTATTGTTGACAGTGATTTATAGTCATAATAAACAGCATGTATTAAATTTCATTAAGCTGTTTAAATGGCCTTTTATGGATATGATTAACAGCGTTATCCACTGGATATTTATTAATGAGTGTTTCGTTTGATGGATAAATTGCAATCAAGATAAGTAAACAGTTAATTGTTTTATTACATACTAATTTTTACTTTTAAGGTATTATTTGTGTGTGGATGCAACCATATTATCAATGAGTGTTTATCAACTTGTTGTGTAGCTCAACTTATTGTATTGATCAAATTATTGTATCGATCAACTTAAACTTAATGTATCGATCAACTCATTGTATTGATCAACGTATTGTATCGTTCAAATTATTATATCGATCAACTTATTGTATTGTTTTAAATTATGGTATCGATCAACTTATTGTATTGATCAACTTATTGTATTGATCAATTAAATATATCGATCAACTTATTGTATTGATCAACTTATTATATCGCTCAAAGTATTGTATTTTTTAAAATTTGTTGTAGCCCTTGCCATGGAAATCGATTACAGGCAGTCGTCGAATATTTACTACTGTGAGACGAGCCGCGAGATCATCAACATCGTGAATCCGTACAACGAGGAGATCGTCAAGGACATCACCTTCGTCAACTTGACGTGGTTGGTCAAACGAGCCAAGAATGTCGAAGAGAGAGCCATGGAATACTTCACCACAGCGATACCATTCTCGGCAGATTACGGCGTGTACAAATTTTGGGGATTGGAGGTAGTATGCCTGGGTGAATCATTTCTGTACTTGGGGGTAGTAGGCCTGAGTGAATCATTTCTGTACTTGGAGGTAGTAGGCCTGGGTGAATCATTTCTTTACTTGGGGGTAGAGGACCTGGGTGAATCATTTCTGTACTTGGAGGTAGTAGGCCTGGGTGAATCATTTATGTACTTGGGGGTAGAGGACCTGGGTGAATCATTTCTGTACTTGGGGGTAGTAGGTCTGAGTGAATCATTTCTGTACTTGGAGGTAGTAGGCCTGAGTGAATCATTTCTGTGTTTGATGTTAGTAGGCCTGAATCAGTTCTGCACTTGGTGGAAGTAGGCCTGAGTGAATCATTTCTGCACTTGGTGGTAGTAGGTCTGAGTGAATCATTTCTGTACTTGGTGTTAGTAGGCCTGAGTGAATCATTTCTGTATTTGGGGTAGTAGGCCTGAGTGAATCATTTCTGCACTTGGTGGTAGTAGGCCTGAGTGAATCATTTCTGCACTTGGTGGTAGTAGGTCTGAGTGAATCATTTCTGCACTTGGTGTTAGTAGGCCTGAGTGAATCATTTCTGCACTTGGTGGTAGTAGGCCTGAGTGAATCATTTCTGTACTTGGTGGTAGTAGGCCTGAGTGAATCATTTCTGTACTTGGTGGTAGTAGGCCTGAGTGAATCATTTCTGTACTTGGTGGTAGTAGGTCTGAGTGAATCATTTCTGCACTTGGTGGTAGTAGGTCTGAGTGAATCATTTCTGCACTTGGTGGTAGTAGGCCTGAGTGAATCATTTCTGTACTTGGTGGTAGTAGGCCTGAGTGAATCATTTCTGTACTTGGTGGTAGTAGGTCTGAGTGAATCATTTCTGCACTTGGTGGTAGTAGGTCTGAGTGAATCATTTCTGTACTTGGTGGTAGTAGGCCTGAGTGAATCATTTCTGTACTTGGTGGTAGTAGGCCTGAGTGAATCATTTCTGCACTTGGTGTTAGTAGGCCTGAGTGAATCATTTCTGCACTTGGTGTTAGTAGGCCTGAGTGAATCATTTCTGCACTTGGTGTTAGTAGGCCTGAGTGAATCATTTCTGTACTTGGTGTTAGTAGGCCTGAGTGAATCATTTCTGCACTTGGTGTTAGTAGGCCTGAGTGAATCATTTCTGCACTTGGTGTTAGTAGGCCTGAGTGAATCATTTCTGTTTTTTTTCTAAGGTGTTTTTTTTTTTTTGTTTCTTAAATTGTTTTTTATGCATTGTAGTAAACAAGTTGTTACTAAGCTGATAATCTTCAGGACCCAACTTGACAAACAAAAATTTTTTTGTTCGGATAATATTTAAAAAATAAAAAAATAAAGTGTATAAGAAGAAATTGAATACAAATATGTTTCATCACTGTTGAAATGAAACATTCACTGTTGAAATGAAATAAAAACTGCTGAAATGAAAGAACAACTGTTGAAATGAAACTACAACTGTTGAAATGAAACAACAACTGTTGAAATGAAACAAAAACTGTTGAAATGAAACTACAACTGTTGATATGAAACAACAACTGTTAAAATGAAACAACAACTGGTGAAATGAAACAAAAAATGTTGAAATGAAAAAACAACTGTTCAAATGAAACAACAACTGTTCAAATGAAACAACAACTGGTGAAATGAAACAACAACTTTTCAAATGAAACAACAACTTGTGAAATGAAACAACAACTGTTGAAATGAAAAAAAACAACTGTTCAAATGAAACAACAACTTTTCAAATGAAACAACAACTGTTGAAATGAAACAACAACTGTTGAAATGAAACAACAACTTTTCAAATGAAACAACAACTGGTGAAATGAAACAACAACTGTTGAAATGAAAAAAACAACTGTTGAAATGAAACAACAGCTGTTGAAATGAAACAGTCACTGTTGAAATGAAACGATAACTAGTAAAATGAAACAGTCACTGTTGAAATGAAACAACAACTGGTGAAATGAAACAGTCACTGTTGAAATGAAACAATGTAGTTGATTAAAGGGAAACTTTAACGTGGTTGGATCATAACTCTAAGTTCCTTTACTTTCTTTTTAAATACAAGTTGGTTTGAGGTGACGTGGTAGATATTTTTACGCCAGTGTTAAGTTTCATTGGTTCTTTACAATCAGAATGTGTGTTCAAATAACGTTATATGGTTGAGAGGAAACGGGGTTGGGGGGGGGGGGAGGGGGGTCAGAGGTGTAATAAAAATATGTGGTGTAATTAATATTTAAAATATAATTTATTATTTAAGAATTATAATTTCTATGCGTAGAAGAGTTAGTTATTTAAGAATTAGAATTATCACATGCCGGAAGCGTTAACAATTAAGTATCCAGTGTCATTTTTTAAATATTTAACGATATGAACTATTTTACAATGTAATGCATTTAACACAAATTTGTACGTTATAACCAGATTTAAATGTTGTATAATCTTCAACTGTTTTACATTAAACTACACCTTGAAAGGTTAAAAGAGTATACCGGGACATCACGAGTTACTCGGCCCGCCTCTACTTGAGGAATGAAGTAAGAACAACTGTATTTAGCATGGAATTCAATGGTAAGTAAGTTGGATTACATTTCTCTATAAAACTCTTACCATTTTTTTCTCCGACTAAACATGATTTCTTGTTTCTGACTTGAGCTTATCTTATAGTTAGCCATGATTACAAAGCTTATAGCTAGCCATAATTACAAGGCTTATCTTAAAGTTAGCCATGATTACAAAGCTTATCTTATAGCTAGCCATGATTTCAAAGCTAATCTTATAGTTAGCCATGATTACAAAGCTTATATTATAGCTAGCCATGATTACAAAGCTTATCTTATAGCTAGCTATGATTACAAAGCTTATCTTATAGCTATCCATGATTACAAAGCTTATCTTATAGCTAGCCATGATTACAAAGCTTATCTTATAGCTAGCTATGATTACAAGGCTTATCTTTTAGCTAGCCATGATTACAAAGCTTATCTTATAGCTAGCCATGATTACAAATCTTATCTTATCGTTAGCCATGATTACAAGGCGAAAACGAATGTTGTGAAAGAGACGAAAACGCCGTTTGTTTATCAAAAGCGTGTTGTACAAAAAATTAAAAATCTAGCACTCAGTGCCAAGCAAATCCTTTTATTTTGAGGACCCTCTTTCCTTAAAATGCGTGATGTTTTTTGTTTTTTTAAAAACCATTGTTCATTTTTTATCATAGTTTTTTTTTTGAGTTAGGCGACTCCCCTTGTCAACAGAGAGACACAAGCTTAATCGGCTGTTTTAAACTGTATAAAGTTAAAAGCTGAATACCTACGCATTTAGCCAGTGCCCAAAAGCTCTGAGTTTGTTGAGGGGTCCGTTGGAATTTAAGTTTATGATACAATTTAGAACGGGGTCCTAGGAACAACTAGACTAAACAGATTCCCAATAAATATCTTTTTTTTTTTTTTTTTTTTAAATGGGATCGTACCCCAATTTCATTTAAGCAAAGTCAATGACTGCAAGAAGTCTCTCATGACCCTATTTGATAGAAGCTAAGAACCCATGAACCCGTGGAAGCTATAAGATAAGGCAGTGAGCATGCTAAAGTAGCATGGATACCAGCGCTATAGAAGTATCCAATACATCAATCAATCAAGCTAAATATCCCTGAACCCATTTTATTGAAGCTAAATATCCCTTAAACCATTCTAAGGAAGCTAAATATCCATGGTTTATTTTATGGAAGCTAACTACACCTAACCCCATTTTATGAAAGATAAATATCTCGTACCCCATTTTATGGAAGCTAACTACACCTAACCCCATTTTATGAAAGATAAATATCTCGTACCCCATTTTATGGAAGCTAACTACCCCTGACCCCATTTTATGACAGCTAAACATCCTTGACCTCATTTTATAAAATCTAAATACCCCTGACTCAAATTTATGGAAGCTAAATGTTCCTGACCCCATTTTATGACAGCTAAACATCCTTGACCTCATTTTATAAAATCTAACTACCCCTGACTCAAATTTATGGAAGCTAAATGTTCCTGACCCCATTTTATGAAGGCTAAGATACCCTAGATCCCGATACACCTATAACTAATAAAAGGTTCACTAAAAGGCATAACAAAAATTAAACATTAAAAAAAAAGAAATGTGTTACTTTAAAATAATAATTTTTAAAACGACTGTTTTATTTGGTGACACGAAAGACTACTCTCCACGACTCCAACACGGGACCACGACTCGTGATCCAAGGACTTCTAAAGCTAATTTAGTTTCTGGGGAACATTACCACTTAGTTCATTACCACTTCTTAGAAGAACTACAAAAGGTTCACAACTCAGCTGCTAGGCTAGTTTTAAAGGCAAAAAAAACAACGTGATCAGGTCACACCACTACTTCATTCACTTCATTGGCTACCTGTACAAGCACGGATTGACTATAAACTCTCTGTTCTCTGACACAACTTTTTCTCAAATTCCTTTCCTTCCTATCTAACCGAACTTCTCTCTGTCTATTCACCCCTTCGACAGCTTCGCTCCTCCGCAGACGGGCGTATTTATTCTGTACCCAAGACTCGCACAAAAACATACGGTGAAAGATCTTTCTCTTACTGTGCCCCCAAACAATGGAATTCTCTTCCACTACACATCCGCAATATATCAACTATCACAGCCTTCAAAACTGCACTCAGAACACATCTCTTTAAACTCTACTACCCCGACTGATTCCCCACATCTGACCGATAAACGCTGCTGCTGGCCGCCATCCATGGCTTGTCATGTAAAAGTTCTGGGGTGGATGGGGTGAATATGCATTAGTTTTTGTTTTGTCTCTATACATCTGTTCTTTATGACATATATGTATTTTATGTTATTGTCACGATTATGTCTCTTTTTCTAATATTTTTATGTACAGCGCGGTGAGCCTAGCCCTAGGCTGGGGTACCGCGCTATATAAAACAACAAATAATAATAATGTATTGGGCAACTCCAATACTATTGTATCATAAAAATGTGGATATCTTATTCTTATCACAACGCTTCAATCGTAGCAGCCCGTATGGCTACACGAACGATAACCCGTCTACAGTTCAGCTAGTTAAAATTATGTGTGTTGCCATTAAGCTGAAGATTGAGTTTCTGTCTTGTTGCCATTAAGCTGAAGATTGAGTGTCTGTCTTGTTGCCATTAAGCTGAAGATTGAGTGTCTGTCTTGTTGCAACTAGCTGAAGATTGAGTTTCTATCATGTTGCCATTAAGATGAAGACAGTGTTTGTGTCTTGTTGCCATAAGATATAGACCATGTTTGTGTCTTGTTGCCATCAAGTTGAAAACTGTCATTGTGTCTTGTTGACATTACGTCAAAGGCCCTCTTTTGTCTTGTTGCTAATAATTTGAAGACAATCTTTTTTGTTTTTTGCAATTAAGTTGAAGACAGTCTTTGTTGTTTTGTTGCCATTAAGTTGAAGACCGTCTTTGTGTCTTGTCATTTTCATTCTTTCTCTTACCCAACAGTACCGCCTAAGCTAAAATCCGCGCACATGTATATCATAGAAGATGTGAACTTAGCCATTGGGATAGTCACTTACAGCTGTGGCCAAATTGGCGAATACGGTAATCCTGGAGTCAAGGTTGTGTGGAGGGTTAGTATAACAAGGTTGTCTAGTGTTAGAGATGCAGATTTAGTGTTTTAGCTTGATTTCCAGGACTAGAGATTGAAGACTAGTGTTACAGATTACGGTCTAGAGTTACAGGTGGAGGTCTTGTATCGTAGATTGAAGTCTAGGGTCATAGAATAATGTCTAGTGTTACGCATGGAAATCTAGCATTTTCTATACTAATGTTACAAATGGAGGTCTAGTAATTAACATTGATGGCTAGGTCATATAATGATGTCTAGTGGTACAGATTAATGTCTAGAGTTACAGACGAAGTTTTAGTGTTTTAGATTTATGCATAGGGCCAGAGAATGATGTCTAGTGTTACAGATGGAGTCCAGTGTTTTAGATTAATGTCTAGGATTGTAGAGTGAGGTCAAGTGACACAGATTGATGTCTAGTATTTAAGATGTATGTCTGTCATTACTGATCTATGTTTTTTGAATAAAGTGATGCCTTGTATTAAATAGGTGTCTATTATTTTCTTAATGATATGTAGTATCATATCTTAAATTTAGTTTTTGTAATTGATGTCAAGCATGAACGTTTTGATGTGTTGGTTTACACTGTTATGCCTAGCATTACATCAGGATGTCTAATTTTACACTAGGTTGTCTTGTTTTACACTAGATTGTCTTGTTTTACACTAGGTTGTCTTGTTTTACACTAGGTTGTCTTGTTTTACACTAGGTTGTCTTGTTTTACACTAGGTTGTCTTGTTTTACACTAGGTTGTCTTGTTTTACACTAGGTTGTCTCGTTTTACACTAGGATGTCTTGTTTTACACTAGGTTGTCTTGTTTTACACTAGGTTGTCTTGTTTTACACTAGGTTGTCTTGTTTTACACAAGGTTGTCTTGTTTTACACTAGGTTGTCTTGTTTTACACTAGTTTGTCTTGTTTTACACTAGGTTGTCTTGTTTTACACTAGGTTGTCTTGTTTTACACTAGGTTGTCTTGTTTTACACTAGGTTGTCTTGTTTTACACTAGGTTGTCTTGTTTTACACTAGGTTGTCTTGTTTTACACTAGGTTGTCTCGTTCTCCACTAGGATGTCTTGTTTTACACTAGGTTGTCTTGTTTTACACTAGGTTGTCTTGTTTTACACTAGGTTGTCTTGTTTTACACTAGGTTGTCTTGTTTTACACTAGGTTGTCTTGTTTTACACTAGGTTGTCTTGTTTTACACTAGGTTGTCTCGTTTTACACTAGGATGTCTTGTTTTACACTAGGTTGTCTTGTTTTACACTAGGTTGTCTTGTTTTACACTAGGTTGTCTTGTTTTACACTAGGTTGTCTTATTTTACACTAGGTTGTCTTGTTTTACACTAGATTGTCTTGTTTTACACTAGGTTGTCTTGTTTTACACTAGGTTGTCTTGTTTTACACTAGGTTGTCTTGTTTTACACTAGGTTGTCTTGTTTTACACTAGGTTGTCTTGTTTTACACTAGGTTGTCTCGTTTTACACTAGGATGTCTTGTTTTACACTAGGTTGTCTGGTTTTACACTAGGTTGTCTGGTTTTACACTAGGTTGTCTGGTTTTACACTAGGTTGTCTTGTTTTACACTAGGTTGTCTTGTTTTACACTAGGTTGTCTGGTTTTAAACTAGGTTGTCTGGTTTTACACTAGGTTGTCTTGTTTTACACTACGTTGTCTTGTTTTACACTAGGTTGTCTGGTTTTACACTAGGTTGTCTGGTTTTACACTAGGTTGTCTTGTTTTACACTAGGTTGTCTTGTTTTACACTAGGTTGTCTTGTTTTACACTAGGTTGTCTTGTTTTACGCTAGGTTGCCTTGTTTTACACTAGGTTGTCTTGTTTTACACTAGGTTGTCTGGTTTTACACTAGGTTGTCTTGTTTTACACTAGGTTGTCTTGTTTTACACTAGGTTGTCTTGTTTTACACTAGGTTGTCTTGTTTTACACTAGGTTGTCTTGTTTTACACTAGGTTGTCTGGTTTTACACTAGGTTGTCTTGTTTTACACTAGGTTGTCTGGTTAAAATCCTTTATATTAACTTCGCTTTTGTTCGGGGGGGGGGGTGTGGTGGTGTCTGGACGGCTGGAATGCGAAATCTTCGGACAGCTTTATTTCCTAGTTCCCGTCAACCTATCGAGCTGAAACTTGGGCAAATAGACTCGATGTCAATGACAACACGTTCTGTCAAATTATCAAAAGACGCCCCGATGCGCCGTTCCTTAATATCATGAGTTACTTCTTCATTAAATTGTTTTTTTTAAATCGAAATTATACTTAAACGATTTAGCTTCTAAAAAAAGAAGACAAACGTGCTTTATATTTGGCAATGCTCAGCTTCAAAATCTTCTTTTAACGTCATTTTTATATTTTATCGTTTACTACCAAGAAACTAACACATCATTATTAAGTATCAACTATTTTACTAGTAAGAAGTTTAGAAGAGTGATATAAATTTGTGTTTGATTGGTACGATGTGACACAGTAAACGAAAAAAAAATTTGAATGATATGCCTAAACGTTGTTGTTTTTCTTATTCGAGTGATGAGATTTGAATTTAGCTCACCACCAAGCAGCGACTATTATTTTTCAACGTCGGTGAAATATTAAACTTAAAATAACTATGTGTTCCCTTTATGTGCCATATTTAAGATATTGAGAATGGCTGTTGATCACAAAAGTTCATACACTTTAAGTGCATTTGTAACATTTGATTTTATTTTTTTTTCTTTCTAAATTTCAGTCTGAAGAGGGCCACAAGACTACAGTAAAATATTCCAATGGTTTTGCCAACATCACAGTGTCTGCTTCAGGTATGCATAACATTTTTTTGTATTTGCGCAAAATATATATATATTTATATATTTTTTTTCATGGCCTTTTTGAAGAATTTTTCTCCAAAGTCGAAAGGTAGTTGACTTTCAGTTTGATCACAAGTAAGAGTCAGCTAGTTAGTTTTCATTCCTATAAAAAAGATGAATGTAACATTTATTTATGGGTAAAGGACAAATGAATTCTTTAAATATTTAGCAGCAGTGTTTCACACCGCTGTGGTGGGTCACAAGAGATTGCTGGTGATCTTTGCTCCATTAGGAGCTAGAAAAGTCAAAGCTATTGTTCAATATCGATGCTCTACTTGTGTGTGTAAAAAAAAAGGGGGGGGGGTGCGTAAATCAAAGAAGAGGAATATAATGTGATTGTTTACTCATCTATCTTGATCAGGTGCTGGACACTGGGCGTGTGGCATGGACAGGAACGCTCCTGCATTCAAGTGTATTTTAAATGAAGATTTACCCCGGTGGGAGGATGTTCATGTTGGTGAGCATATGAGAGGTAAACAAATGGTGGTGCTTCAATGAGAGCTAGAGCATATGAGAGGTAAACAGATGGTGGTGCTTCAATTGGAGCAAGAGCATATGAGAGGTAAAAAGATGGTGGTGCTTTAATGGAAGCTAGGTACAATCAAGCGACTGGAACATCGATACAAGAAAATGACTGGCCAAACGGTACAATCTAATTAGTGGCTCGTCGGTACAATCAAATGACTGTCCAATAGGTACAATCAAATGGCTGGCCCGTCGGTTCATTCAATTGACTGGCCCATCGGTACAATCAAATGACTGTCCAATAGGTACAAGCAAATGACTGTCCAATAGGTACAATCAAATGACTGTCCAATAGGTACAATCAAATGACTGTCCAATAGGTACAATCAAATGACTGTTCAATAGGTACAATCAAATGGCTGGCCCGTCGGTTCATTCAATTGACTGGCCCATCGGTACAATCAAATGACTGTCCAATAGGTACAATCAAATGACTGTCCAATAGGTACAATCAAATGGCTGGCCCGTCGGTTCAGTCAAATGGCTTGCTTTATGGAAACTGCTCGCGCCAAAACAATGCCCAAGTGGTTTTAATCGACTACAACATTGAGTAGAGTATGTAACTAGACTTCCAAAGCGGTAAATAATTTTAATCGAAGTGGGTATTGGTACCCAGGTACCAGAATTGAGAGGTTGGGATACAAAAAACGATTTAAAATATTATTGTTGGGTTTGTGAGACAAAATGTGGTATCAAATAAAAGATAATTGAATCTACTATACATTTGTAAACTTAATTCTTCATTTTAACTAAAATAAACTACTACAAATGACATCCGAATAGCATTAGTCAAAATGGACCTAAACACGCAGCGCCGCCATTCGCAACCGGGTACCTTTAGATTCAATGCTATTCGGATGGTAACGTGGATGGGCGGGGCGAAGCTTAACCTTTGAACGAAGACATGACGTGTTCGTTTGCTGACAAGGGCTTCCTGCCGAAACGTTCTTTGTATTACAGCGTTCCCATTTTTCAGGCTTGACAATACTTTGTTTCACTCATTTCCAAGATTAATGTTTTATCTATACTACAAGATGTTTGGGGCAATATCTTTTTACTGACAGCTTAATTATTATAAAAAAAACAAATACTTACTGGTTTTTTTGTGTGTTTTCAGACAACAATTTAATAATGAAGCGATATCCCGAGTACCCAGAGCCCGTCTACTGTAGGAAATCAATGGCAGCCGGCCAGGACAAAATGGTCTATACTGGGACACTGATATCAAACAAAAGTACGATAGACGGGAGGCACTGGGTGGACTTTCAAGTGAGAAATCCCAGATTATCTTTGGAATTTACATCGGTAGGGGATCTTGCATTAATGTGTTGTGGCTTGTACAAGTAAGGCTATTAATTGTAAAGATTTAAATCTAAGACTTGTAAATGTAAGGCTTGTAAATCTAAGACTTGTAAATGTAAGGCTTGTAAATCTTAGGTTTGTAAATTTAAGGCTTGTAAATGTAAGGCTTGTAAATGTAAGGCTTGTAAATGTAAGACTTGTAAATGTAAGGCTTGTAAATCTAATTTGTAAATGTAAGGCTTGTAAATGTAAGGCTTGTAAATGTAAGGCTTGTAAATTTAAGGCATTTAAATTTAAGGCTTGTAAATGTAAGGCTTGTAAATTTAAGGCTTGTAAATGTAAGAATTGCATTTGTAAAGCTTGTAAATGTAAGACTTATGTTCTTGCCATCTAGTTCAACAGACCTTCAAACTCTTGAACACTAACAACATCATTCGGTCTCTAAAAATCATCTAGAAATTACATAGACTTTTGATCTGTAATGTCCGTCTGTGTGTTTTTTTAATAGTTGCAAGCTTAAAGCCAATTGAGTCCTCCTTTTTCTGCTTTATAAAAACAACTTACAAAGACAAGGATAGTTCTCAGGTTTAGCTATTAAAAAAAAAAAAAAAAAAGACAAACCAGCTCTTGGTATTAAATACAATGAATAAAATCACTTAGTGAGATGTTATCAGTGTTAATTTTTATCACGCTCTATATCTGGACAGATGTGTAGCATAGACATTAAAGGAAGCCAGTGTCAGGGGCGGAAGCAAGGCCACGAATGCTACTGCGTGCGAGTCTCCGATGAGGAGTACCGCCTGGTGGCCAACGTCACAGCGAAGCACGGGTACAGTCAAAACTACATTCGCCTGTGGTGGCCGGACTCGCCCAAAGACAAAGCACACGGGCAACCGAGTAGTTCTGATACTTTGCCTTTTATTGAATCCCCAAAAAGTAAGCAATTGGGATAAAATAATAACGAAAAAAATTATTTCGGTTGGAGGGTGGAGGTGACGTTGAATAACTACTTTTTGGAGGTGGGGTTGCTTATGAAAGTTTAGGAGCATGGCATTTTTTGCAGAGGCCGGCCGAATATGGGTTTCGGTTCCGGCGCCAAAAGTTGCCATTTGATCACTTTTGACGTAGTTTCGGTTTCGGTTTCGGCAGAGACAGAAAAGTTAACTTTCGGTTTATTTTCGGTTTTGGACGAAAGGGATTGAGGCATTCGGCCGTCTGCCAGAAGTCAGGCGGTCACGCCGTGTGTTGGACGGCAATCCGATATTCCTTATTGTTCGACGTCTTGCTGTCATCTTATGATATTTGAATATTCCTCCGCAAAGGATTCTCACAGGTGCATGATGACCTACTTATTGTATTGTTACGTACTGTTATCAAAAGGGAGAAATTAATCTCTTATTTAAGTGTATGGCTCGTTCTAACGGAACACAACAAAATACGATACCATATGATAAATACAATAACAAAGAATACGATACTCAAACCGGGGCTAATTACAATTAATACGTTTTAAAGTGCTAATTATAATGAATTACAAAATCAAAAGAAAATATAATTAAAACTATTGACTTACAGTATATTGTTTGGCTGGTACCGGTACGATGTTAATAAAATACAATGTGCAAAAGTGGTACAATGATGAAAAGAAAATCTACACGCACATAGTAAACAAAGTTCGGTCTCGTAGCACAAATAACGCACGTGATAGAATCTCGTGATAAATGATCTTCCTCTCTCTCATTCAATCTATCGGTCTTTTTATATAGTCGTTTTTTACTGATGTCTCTGGAACCGCTTGACGCATTGTACTCACTTCTGGCTTTTTCTCCAATTTTCTACCGTATTCGAAACGAACAGACTATGGATTTGTCAACTTGTAGCCGAGGTCAAAGGAAACTATTTTTAGCTACCCACACCCTAATACTAGTGCAATACACCCTAATTTGGGTCAAACAAAGTTCACAGCACGTGGAAAGAATGAAGCGAACAATTCGCTTACATAACAGTATATTTCCAAAATAAAAATTACAATTAGACTTAGGCAAAGGTAAATAGTTTTTTGGGGGAAAAAAAGCTAATGAAATTCATTATGATTTATCATTATCATTTTCATAAATTTTGTCAAAGGCAAAGGTGAATAATAATGTGGAATGAAATCGCAAGCCATGGTAAAATTCCATGATTTAATTTTTTTTTTAAATACAAAAATTAGAGAACATTACTCTTATTTGATTGATTAATTTTTTTTTAAAATTCATCATTATCATGCTGCCTAACGTTGTCATTGACAAAATAATATGTTAATGTATTCCACAAAATTAGTCACGTGTATTGACACAAATGTAAAGAATGAGAATACATTTTTAAAAAAAACATTAAGGAATATTACATATTTAATGAATTATTTCAAATGTATTTTATAAGGTTTACAATGGCGTTCAATTTAAATCACAAACCCACACAAACGTGTGCTAGTATCACTTTTCATATAGGCCTAATAATTATTTGGAAGGCTTACTGTATTATCGTACTCTCTCGGTTGTATTAAGATATAAATAATAGTTTAGATGTTACGGTTCAAACGGCGACTATTTTAATCTCAACATACGAAATGTCAATTTGAAGAAATATGTTTCCCCACTTCATTGTTTCCTATTCCATTGTTTTCTGTTCCATTGTTTCCTATTCCATTGTTTTCTGTTCCATTGCTTCCTATTCCATTGTTTCCTTTAACATTGTTTCCCTTTACATTGTTTCCTATTCCATTGTTTCCTGTTCCAATGTTTCCTATTCCATTGTTTCCTATTACAGTGGAGCTAATTTTACTTGGTCTGCAAGAAATTGATTAAAGAAGATTTGAAATTGAAAGTAACAATTTCTTTTCACCTCATTAAAACTTAGCACTTTGTTTCCTCCATTTCCCTTGTTAACAGATCCAGATAAAATAGTCCTACAGATGAATTATGATCCCATTAGTCACGACAACTGCCTGTTGCACATCAAGCAAGGCCGGAACTACACGTTCACGTTCTGTGCGCTGAATCTTCGGCAGCCGATGCTGAAGATTGCATTTGACAAGAAAGACGCCGGAGTCCAACCAGCGCGTTTTAACTGTAGCACGAGGTCGGTCCTGGTGCAGGAGGATCACCTAGGCGCCTACTATACGTTCAGCTTCTACGAGGAGGAGCCGGGGTGTGTCCGCAGTGACAGTATTTCATGTTTAATTGACGGTGAGTGTTGGAGGAGCCGGAATGTGTCCGCAGTGACAGTATTTCATGTTTAGTTGACAGTGAGGTTCAGTGAAAGCTCCAGAAGTAGAATGTGTCTCCCTATTTTCAGGACTACCCACTTTCATGATACATTAAAAGATGTTTTATGAGACGTATTTCTGACATCCTAAAAGAGGACTCTGAGACACTTTGATTAGAAGACACTTTGATGGCACGCTAAAAAAAGTTTTCTTAGAAAGTTTCATGACATTCAAAAAAGTTATTCTAGACACTTACACCACACATTTAAAGATGTATTATACTAAATTTAAATAACTAGCTAAAATAAGTGTTCTGAGACACTCTCAATGCACACTAAAACAGGTTTTCTAAAAACGTTTCATGACATATTAAATGCTATTTTCTGAGACACTTACAATACGCACTACAGACGCATCATAAGATAGTTTTATGACACGCTAAAATAAATCCTCGGAGACACTTTGACCAAGCTCTAATAGTGGAACTCTGAGCCTGTTTTCATGACATCAAAGACGTACTGTCTCATTCACATTCAAAAGCTCATGATAAGAACTCCACAATTTCTTTCAGATGTGGTCAGTGGTCTCTGGATGGTTGTACTTGTACTCAGTTTCCCTTATTACCAAGATCTGTAGTTTGAATCTAGTATGCCACATCATAGTTTCAACTAACATCCACATTGAACCTATTACATTGGCGACTCTTTCAGTTCGCGAACTTTTAGGATTGACTTGGACTCTTAGTGCACTGTTTAAGATGATCTCGCTCATTTAATAATAATAAAAAATTATTATCTGATGTTTTTTTGTTGTTTCTAACATAATTATATCTATCAATATATATATTTTTTTCCAGAACAAAAAAGCATAGCACTCTTCGCAAGTCTGGTTGTAATTATTCCGGTGGCAACTCTTCTTTTTGGATCTGTTATTATTTACTTTTGTTGTAAGTAATCATCTGAAATAAAATTCGGATCCGTTCTTGTTTACTTCTGTTGTAAGTAACCATCTTAGACAATGTTTCCCAATCAAATATTTGAGGAAATATTTTTGATGATGCGAGGAAAAGTTATGGTATTAATATTGACATAATTTGTATAATTATTTCATGGACTTTTTAATTTTTTTAAAGGAGCGATACTTTTAGTTTCCATGTCTTACAGTTCTTTGTGTAATTCATTTTTTAAAAATAATACGACTATTTTTTTCTTGTCTGTCATCTGTCAATGATATCTTATTTATGTGGCTAGCTACTTAATAAAAGACAAACACTGTGTCAGTCACTTCTGTCTGATGTCTTATTAATGTGCCCAGCCACATAATCAGTCCAAAAAGGTATGTCTGTCATTTTTGTCTGATATCTTAATTATGTGTCTAGCTACTTAATAAGTCACAAAAGATGTGTCTGTCACTTTTGTCTGATGTCTTATTTATGTGTCTAGCTACTTAATAAGTCACAAAAGATGTGTCTGCCACTTTTGTCTCATGTCTTATTTATGTGTGTAGCTACTTAATAAGTCACAACATATGTGTTTATGTCATTTCCATGTGGGGGGAGGAGGAGGTGTTAGGAAATAATACATCATTTAAAGCTCATGTGATTTTCTTTTCAGAATGTTCTTGTTTTCGATCAGTTAGCGATATTAGAATAATGTTTTGATTAATGTAGAAATATCGCAATAATGTATTGATTAAGGTAGAGCTATCAGAATTATGTTTTGATTAATGTAGAGCTATCAGAACTTTTTAAATTACCAGAATAATGTATCGAATGGTAAAACCAGTATTATATCCGTCATGTCAAGAGCAGAGCAAATGTTAGATTATTTGAATTCAACCAAAATAAAATGTTACAATTTTGACTACAGGGTCGCTGACTAGGCAGGACGGCGATGGTAAGGGACAAATATATTTTAATTACTTTTCTTGATTAATTACTATTATTTTAATATCATTTTAAAATAATTATTTTTGACAAAATGTTTTGTAAACATACTTTGTTTTTCCTTCAATAGACTCTACAGGCTAAACAAAAAAACAAAATTAATAAACGTGTCGAATCTTTCAAATTATTTAAGGTGAAATGATTTAGTAAAACTAAAAAAGAAATTATAATTTTTTAAAAACTAAACTAATCCGTAGTATGTATCCCTACAACATAATCAATTTACAGAGTAGCAAACATTATTGCATCGGCTTGTCTGGAAAGTCTTATATTTTTATTATTACTTTAAAAATACATCTTTAACGAGTCCGTTTTTGTTGTTGTTTTTTTAATGACATTTTTAAAAAAAAATATTAAAAGTTCTCTATTTGTGAGGTATCATTCCATCATTAAAAAATATTATAAACTAATTTGTACTTAAATATTAACTTTTGTTTTATTGATCTTTCCCCCTCTAGATAATATTAGCGATGGTAAGGATTATGTTACATGTGAAGACACTTGAAACACAAGACCTTGTCCATTAGTCATTAAGTTCTTTATAACATCCTAAGCTATTTGGTTTTGTTGATTAGGAATTTGAAATCATAGAAGGACTATCGACTGAATGTACGTTCTTGAATTGAGGATTATAGTCATCATCATCATCATCATCATCATCGTCATGATCATCATGTCCCGTAGTCCTTCGACCGTTAAGGCGCCACAGATGGCATACAAACTATTCTTCTCCATTCCTCTCGGTCTCCTGCCCTATGCATAGCATCGCCTAGTTGTAATCCCGTCCATTATATTACGACGTGGATGAGAAACACAAATACACAGCATATTAATGAAACACAGCAATACAAAACACATGAGATAAACATTGCAACACAGAACACTTTAGACAATTAAAGCACTACAAAATACATTAAACAAACATCGCAATAGAAAATGCATTCGACAAACATAGGTATACAAAATACATTAGACAAACACAGCAACAGAAAACACAATAGACAAACACAAGACTACAAAACACAGAAAACATGACAATACAAAATAGATTAGACCAACACAGCAACACAAAAGCAAAAACTTCTTATTTTCATTAACGTAGTTGTTTTTCGCTTTGGTTCGTGTTTTTCTATCTCGGTGGAATAATCTTCGGAGGCTAATTGACCAACGTCCCGTCAACCAATCGAGCTAATACTTGCCACAACGAATCTTTGCCGATAACAAAACAATTTGAACAAATTTTCAGACCCACACCCAACCTCCCCCAAAATCCGTTTGTCCTTTTTTTCGAGATGAAGATGAAGGAAATATGAACGACACTGATTTCACGAAATAAAATTCCCTAATAGAAAAAAAAAAAAAGAAAGATATATATCAAGTCCTCTTGGCGCGTAAAAGTTTAGCTTCTTTTGTTTTTTTTCTGAAATAGTTGATGAAATAAATTCTGACGTGTAGAGGCGGGCGGGACCTTAGAATATTAATATAAATAAAATAATAAAAATGCAAATCAACGATTTATACAACAAACTTTGTTTTTTTTTAAGGGTTGTTTAATTCGTCTTGCAATTTTTCCCATAGCAACCACACATACAGATGGTAAGTCACATGTACAAATTTATTCGAAAATTACTTATGATAATTTCTTTGGAGAATATAGGTTAAGACCTGCTTTATCAAATGTCTGCTTTAATGACAAAAGCTTAATAATGTTTAGTTTACTATATATTCCTTTATGTTTATCAATCTTTATATAGTATTATTTTATGGTATAAATGGTTCCTTCTTTTTAGCGCGAATGATATAAATGTGTAATTAAATTTGTTTTTCTGTGCTATTTCATTTGTGTTGATTTAGGATGAGAAGGTTGTTTAGAATAAGAAGGCTATTTAAAATGAGAAGTTTATTTAAAAAGAGAAGGTTATTTAAAATGAGAAGGTTGTTTAAAATGAGAAGGTTGTTTAGAATGAGAAGTTTATTTAAAATGAGAAGGTTGTTTAGAATGAGAAGGTTATTTAAAATGAGAAGGTTGTTTAAAATGAGAAGGTTGTTTAAAATGAGAAGGTTGTTTAGAATGAGAAGGTTGTTTAGAATGAGAAGGTTGTTTAAAATGAGAAGGTTGTTTAAAATGAGAAGGTTGTTTAGAATGAGAAGGTTGTTTAGAATGAGAAGGTTGTTTAGAATGAGAAGGTTGTTTAGAATGAGAAGGTTGTTTAGAATGAGAAGGTTGTTTAGAATGAGAAGGTTGTTTAGAATGAGAAGGTTGTTTAAAATGAGAAGGTTGTTTAGAATGAGAAGGTTGTTTAGAATGAGAAGGTTGTTTAGAATGAGAAGGTTGTTTAGAATGAGAAGGTTGTTTAGAATGAGAAGGTTGTTTAGAATGAAGTTGTTTAGAATGAGAAGGTTGTCTAAAATGAGAAGGTTGTTTAGAATGAGAAGGTTGTTTAAAATGAGAAGGTTGTTTAGAATGAGAAGGTTGTTTAGAATGAGGTTGTTTAGAATGAGAAGGTTGTTTAAAATGAGAAGGTTGTTTAGAATGAGAAGGTTGTTTAGAATGAGGTTGTTTAGAATGAGAAGGTTGTCTAAAATGAGAAGGTTGTTTAGAATGAGAAGGTTGTTTAGAATGAGAAGGTTGTTTAGAATGATAAGGTTGTTTAGAATGAGAAGGTTGTTTAGAATGAGAAGGTTGTTTAGAATGAGAAGGTTGTTTAGAATGAGAAGGTTGTTTAGAATGAGAAGGTTGTTTAAAATGAGAAGGTTGTTTAGAATGAGAAGGTTGTTTAGAATGAGAAGGTTGTTTAAAATGAGAAGGTTGTTTAAAATGAGAAGGTTGTTTAGAATGAGAAGGTTGTTTAGAATGAGAAGGTTGTTTAAAATGAGAAGGTTGTTTAAAATGAGAAGGTTGTTTAGAATGAGAAGGTTGTTTAGAATGAGAAGGTTGTTTAAAATGAGAAGGTTGTTTAAAATGAGAAGGTTGTTTAGAATGAGAAGGTTGTTTAGAATGAGAAGGTTGTTTAGAATGAGGTTGTTTAGAATGAGAAGGTTGTTTAAAATGAGAAGGTTGTTTAGAATGAGAAGGTTGTTTAGAATGAGAAGGTTGTTTAGAATGAGAAGGTTGTTTAGAATGAGAAGGTTGTTTAGAATGAGAAGGTTGTTTAGAATGAGAAGGTTGTTTAGAATGAGAAGGTTGCTTAGAATGAGAAGGTTGTTTAAAATGAGAAGGTTGTTTAGAATGAGATGGTTGTTTAGAATGAGAAGGTTGTTTAGAATGAGAAGGTTGTTTAGAATGAGAAGGTTGTCTAAAATGAGAAGGTTGTTTAGAATGAGAAGGTTGTTTAGAATGAGAAGGTTGTTTAAAATGAGAAGGTTGTTTAGAATGAGAAGGTTGTTTAGAATGAGAAGGTTGTTTAGAATGAGAAGGTTGTTTAGAATGAGAAGGTTGTTTAGAATGAGAAGGTTGTTTAGAATGAAGTTGTTTAGAATGAGAAGGTTGTCTAAAATGAGAAGGTTGTTTAGAATGAGAAGGTTGTTTAAAATGAGAAGGTTGTTTAGAATGAGAAGGTTGTTTAGAATGAGGTTGTTTAGAATGAGAAGGTTGTTTAAAATGAGAAGGTTGTTTAGAATGAGAAGGTTGTTTAGAATGAGGTTGTTTAAAATGAGAAGGTTGTCTAAAATGAGAAGGTTGTTTAGAATGAGAAGGTTGTTTAGAATGAGAAGGTTGTTTAGAATGATAAGGTTGTTTAGAATGAGAAGGTTGTTTAGAATGAGAAGGTTGTTTAGAATGAGAAGGTTGTTTAGAATGAGAAGGTTGTCTAAAATGAGAAGGTTGTTTAGAATGAGAAGGTTGTTTAGAATGAGAAGGTTGTTTAAAATGAGAAGGTTGTTCTTTGTAAACCGTAGAGTTTTATTTATTGCTGTTAAATTTTTTGAGTTTTTGTGTTAATTCTTTTGTTACTTTGTAGTTCTTTAGTTTTTGTGAAATAATTATGGTTCTGTTCATGTGATATTATTTTGTGTCCATGTGATATTGTGTATAAGCTCATGTGATATTGTACTTTTTCATGGAATATATTGTTTTGTTCATGTGATATTGTGTTTTGTTCAATTGATATTGTGTATTAGCTCATGTGATAGTGTACTTTGTCATGGAATATAGTGTTTTGTTCATGTGATATTGTGTTTTGTTCAATTGATATTGTGTTTTGTTCATGTGATATTGTGTTTTGTTCAATTGATATTGTGTTTTGTTCATGTGATATTGTGTTTTGTTCAATTGATATGTGTTTTGTTCAATTGATATTGCGTTTTGTTCATGTGATATTGTGTTTTGTTCAATTGATATTGTGTTTTGTTCATGTGATATAGTGTTTTGTTCATGTGATATTGTGTTTTGTTCAATTGATATTGTGTTCTGTTCATGTGATATTGTGTTTTGTTCAATTGATATTGTGTTTTGTTCAATTGATATAGTGTTTTGTTCAATTGATATTGTGTTTTGTTCAATTGATATTGTGTTTTGTTCAATTGATATTGTGTTTTGTTCAATTGATATTGTGTTTTGTTCAATTGATATTGTGTTTTGTTCAATTGATATTGTGTTTTGTTCAATTGATATTGTGTTTTGTTCAATTGATATTGTGTTTTGTTCAATTGATATTGTGTTTTGTTCATGTGATATAGTGTTTTGTTCATGTGATATTGTGTTTTGTTCAATTGATATTGTGTTCTGTTCATGTGATATTGTGTTTTGTTCAATTGATATTGTGTTTTGTTCAATTGATATAGTGTTTTGTTCAATTGATATTGTGTTTTGTTCAATTGATATTGTGTTTTGTTCAATTGATATTGTGTTTTGTTCAATTGATATTGTGTTTTGTTCAATTGATATAGTGTTTTGTTCAATTGATATTGTGTTTTGTTCAATTGATATTTTTTTTTTTTTTTTCAGTGATATTATGTTTTTTTTCATGTAATATTGTCTCATACTACTAAATAATCATCTGATTCCTTCTCCTCTACTCCAGCTTACAGTGACGCAGCATATGGTAAGATGAACTCATCACTGCCATTGTCCCACACACACTTGACCAGATATAAACTTTGAATTTTTTTCTTCTTATATTTAGGCTACGTGAAGATTTTCATGCTTATACAAACAAAAGAGTTAGTGTCACGGGGGGGGGGGGGGGGGGGGGCAAAAAGATGCTTGTCGCCTCTCCCTTTTAAAATAACAAATAAAAAATCTGCAGTTTTCCAAAAATGTAACCCAATCAATATAAAGAAAAGAGTGACGCCTATGGAGGACCGCTCCCTCCTACCCCCTCTCCTTCCCAACAAGTCCATACGCCACTTATTAACAATAGACGAGACCCATAATGAAAGACGTTGAACTTATTTCAAACCTTGGATTCTTCCATTCCCATCACATCCTATTAAAGCATCTTTAAATAAATAAAAGATCGAGTCTATGCTAATCGATTGTACTTTCATCTGATAGACTTATGCCGTCCTCATTCAAGCTTTCTCCATTCGTTTGTATCATCTCATGGTGTCGTCTCCGCCAAATAACATCAACACAACTGTGTTGTAGTAGCTAGTTCAATAACATAAAAACATCTGTGTTGTACTCTCCGTCCATTAAAATTAGCACATCTCTGTTGTAGTTGCTTGTCTTTTTCTCTCATATTCACGCTCCCCAATCTGACTTTATTTCTTCTATTATTTAAACTTATCACCGAAAAAGGATTTCTTACATGAAATACCAGTGAGTTTATTTACTATCTGACATCTACAAAAATACACACCTTATTCAAATAAACGATATACCACAGTTTTCTTCTTTATAATTTTCAACAGATGATGATGAAGACGACGGTAAGGTTATTTAGTTAATTAACACCAACTGCACGCCTGTGTTCATTAAATACGAAATTAAATCTTACATCATATAAGAATCTTTAAGAGTAAATTAAAAACAAAACCCAACAAAAAACCAAGGTGTAATATTCCTTGCAGTATCATTCTGGGCAACAAACTTATGAAATAAAAGGGTTTAGGGTCGAACGATAATTGCAGAGAACCACTGTTATTCATAATATGGCTCTCCTTAAAACGCATGTATTTCAAATTTACCTCACACTGCTCAAGCAGGCATTATAAAGTAGAGGGGGTCAGCATGTGAGGATTTGTGTTTACATAATAATGTGTACAAGTTCGTAGTTTCGTTGCCACGTGGTTCAAACTACTGAAAAAAATACACGATAAATCCAGAGGACAAGACAAAACAATAAACAGTATACAGTGCAGGTATTCATGAACAATATTGAAATTGGTTTTTTAAAAGATGAGAACATTACAAAAATGTATTTCTTATTTTTATTTCCTCTCCTCTTCTCCTTACATTAGACCAATACGGAGATGGTGAGTGTTATCTTTACGTTATGTAATTTAGCATTTGGCTTTACAAGATTGCTAACTATAAAGAAACAGATTGGTTAATAGTTGACTAACTAAACAAACTGTGTGTGGGACTGAACAAAAACTAAAAATTGTGACAAATGTCTCGGAGCATGGAATTGATTTTCTGCGTTATTTAAAATTATAAAATTATTGTTCTTATTTTTTTTTCAATTTGGAAATAGAAGAATTAAATTGTATTAGCGTTCCTTTTAGTAACCCTGAAATGTTATATTTAACATTTATAATTATATAAATATATATATATATATTATAATGACATACGTTATGCTTATATTATGATTTGCTATTTGATTAAAAAAAACAGTAATCAAATAATTTTGTTCATCAATCTAGATGGCAATGGGGATGGTAAGCATTAAGACTTATTAGTTTTTAAATGGCTAAGGGTATCTTGGGTGTTTAATCTTGTTTTGCCAACCTGGTTGTTTGTTTGTTTAGCCCAACCATAGTTGTCTAGCATTGCAGACATGAAAGTTGTTCAAACATCTGACCTCGTATACCTATTATAGGTTTAAAACAACAGTTTATCATTGTATGCTTGTCATAGTTGTTTAACCATCGCACCTTGTAAACGTATCATAGTTATTAAAGGATATAACTCTATAGAATTATGTTATCTTGTAAACCATCTAGCCTTGTAGACGTATCATAGATCGTCAACCATCTAACCTAATAGGCTTATCATAGATCGTCAACCATCTAACCTCGTAGACTTATCATATCGTCAATATTACCTTGAAGACTTTTTATTGATCTAAGCCATCTAACCTTGTAGAAGTATATACTTATCATAGTGGTTTAACACCGTATCCCAGTATCTACTTCATTCATCAGATTGTATAATAACACCTATTATTAACAGAAATAAATTATTTTCTAGTTTTTTTTGTTTTTTTAAATAAGTTTATTTAAACAAAAATTACGTGAATATAGACTTTTCCTTTTTCTTTTACATCTAAAATAAAGACGATGATGAGCCAGGAAATGATGGTATGTAGATACTAGTATATTCCAATTCAGCCATTCAATATTTTCATTACTTTGTTAACATACACTTGTTTCTGTAAAAAAAAAATTAAATTAAAAAAAAAATAACTTTGATTCTACTATTTTGATTTCTTTATTACTTCCCTTTTTTTCTAACTAATTGATTCATATACAGAATAAATATCCTAAAGAGATTTTCATTGGGTAGATGTTGATTTTAAAAATCACCACACCATGTGGAGTAACCAGACTTTGTGAGGCCCTGGCACACCACATTGAGTAGCTACACTATGTGACGCCTTGGGTGGTACTTGGCGTACCCGCGACCTGACTAGCTTTAGAAAACTCCAACTTTGGCAAGAAAATGTCCCTTGTCTGAAATAGACTAAGTACCGATACATTGAAATGAAAGTCGCTCTAGAAATGTGTTCTAATTATTTTTTGACAATTATAATTGACCCCAAAAAAACACACAAAAAAACTACGTTTTGTTTAACATAAAAATGTGTTTCCGTGTTTTATATTTGTTTTCTATTTCCAGGTGACGACGATGAGGTCTGAGGTAATAAATTGAGGACTAAAGAATGCTGTTGTTTAATTATATTTTAAAATATTTTTCTTTAAAATCTAAACTTCACCAAATAGTACGTCTAATATTCATTTGTTGACTACAGTACAATTCATTAATATATGACGAAAGTATAACGTATTTTGCTAGGCATATTGCAAATTACCAAACGTAACGGGTTAAAACAGTGGTTCTTAAACTTTCTTCTTCTTCTTCTTCTTATGTTTGAGGGCCCACGATCAATTTATTGATCATTCTGGCTCCTGGTTTGAATTCAAAGTTTGCCTTCTCCTAGATGAGTTACCGTCCAAGCTAACGAGTCCCATCCATAATTCTTCAAAATTATCACATTGCTAAATCGCATTACGTTACGGAACCTTGTGCACATTTCACAACAAAACGCAGCGGTGCAAAATCTTTTTTTTTTTTTTTTCCGTTTTTTTTTAATTTTTGTGTGGCTCCATTGCTGAATCCAGCTAGTCCCAGAATGACGTATTCAATTTTGACCATTGAGACGGCGAATAGCCATATTATTATGTGCTCACAATAAAAGGTTTAGGCTTAGGTGTAAATAAAGAACAAACTATTTTGAGATCAAACAAAGCTTCAACTAGCGACCATTAGTATGTCGTTTTGCCAACTTGGCATCGACCGCGCGCGTTACCGTGGCCCATATGTTTGACCAACTCTGCTTGAATATAATAAAATAGTTCACAATACTACATCCAGGGGATAATATAAGGCGGCTATAGGCTAAGTAATGTATTTAATAAAACACTTTTCCTTACGCAAATATATACATCAATACGCGGGCATTTGTTAACAATATCAATGGTTAATTATATAATTTGTAAATTGTATTCAATTGTTAATTATATAGAGGCAAGCAGCACAAACTGTACAAAGAATTTTAACTCAATGACACCATAATAGTCTATTTGTAGAAAAGTTGTGTTACATTATTATTTTCATTTTTGTATTTTTCGTTTGTCTTTCAGAAAAGAGACAAAAAGATTTCTTCAGTGCAAGCAGAATTTTGTTAACAAAAGAAATTTCTAAAATATATATACTTTATAATCAATAAACATTCATAAAATATACGAAATTTATTGGATAGTTATTTTCAATTCTTTATTGAACATTCTAATAGGAGAGAAGGTGTTATTTATCCGCCGTCAATAAAGCTTTAATGAATACAAAGAAGCTGTATATAGATTTGAATAGTAATCTTTTATGAACACAATTAAACCTTGAAAATTAAAGAAACCAACTTAAATCCCATTCTCTTAATATACGAGTTCAACGTCACGTTTAAGACATTTAAATATTTGATGTGGCAGCCAAGTAATCTCATTATAGACTAGACTATAATCAACAGTGTGGACACGACCGAGATTGGATTTCGATCTCATGTACAAGTCGATTTAATCATATTGTATTTAATCTCAAATACTTCTGGCTCTCTCCTCCCTCCACTCACAAAGTAAGGGGGTCAATCTCTAGGGACTAGTCATGTAGTTAGCTAGTTAGCATTTCCCATAAGATTTTCAAGCAGTAGAGACTAGTGCTGTTCGTCCAACACTAGCATGATCAAGCATTAGAGACTAGCCCTGCGGTTATTCCCACACTTAGACATCAAGCACTAGAGACCAGTCTTGTTGTTCATTATCATCATCATCATCATCATGTCCCTTAGTCTTTCGACCGTTGGGGCGCCACAGATGACATAAAAACTATTCTTCTCCATTCCTCTCTGTCTCCTGTCCTATGCATAGCATCGCCTAATTGTATTCCCATCCATTCTTTGATGTTATCTTCCCATCTTTTTCTCTGTCTTCCTCTTCTTCTTCCTCCTCTGTGCACTGCAAGATTTCTTTGGCGAGCCCTTGTTTTCTGGTCACGTGGCCATACCATTCAAGTTTGCGCTTTTTTACTTACGCTAAGAGGTCATCGTACTGCCTAATTGCTTGACGAATCCTTTCTTTCACTTGTTCATTGGTGATGTGGTCTCTATGGCAGATGCCAAAAATGCCTCTGAAACATATCATCTTCATCGCTTTTATTTTCTTTTCAAGTTCTGCTGTTAATGTGCAGGACTCACAGGCATATAAGAAAATAGAGAGGATTAATGAGCGCATCAGCCTGATTTTGGTGCTGGGGGCTATATTTTTGTAGTTCCATATTTTCTTGAGCCTCTTTAGTGTTATTGTGGTCTGGGCAATCCTGGCCAACAATTCGGGCTTGGAGCCTTCTTCCGAAACTATTGCTCCGAGGTACTTGAAGCTGCCAACTGTCTCTACCCTATCAAGATTAAAAAAACTATATAATGTCAGTTTGGTTTAGAAGAAATATCCATGCTAAATTGTTTATATATATTTTTATTCTTCAATGCAGAAAAATTATAATAATAAAGTATCAACTTTTTTTATCGGGTAAAGTTATCATACAATACCATTGAAAGTATCAATGGTATTGTATGATAACATTATAACATTAGATGAAAGTTGCAATGGAATTGTATGGTGAGATTATGACAGCCATGAAAGTGTCAATGGAATTGTATTACGAGAATGTTGCAGCAATAAAAGTGTCATTGAGATTATGCCGTACTTGGCGTTTGTAGCAGTAACCATTCAATCAGAATAAAAGGGTGCTTTCAAAATTAATTTTTTTAAATGTAGTATTATGTTAAAACAATTAATTAAAAACACAATGTTTCAAACTATTTTAAAACAAACATTTTTAAAAATATACTATAAAGTACAACATAATTAATTGAGACACACTAGGATTTTCTTGTTTCGACAGCAAAAAAAAAAAATAATAATTGTAGTATTAAATCCTCGGGTGTCTCAAAAAATCTATTATATTCTTTTTATTGCATTTTAATAAACGTAGGTTTTATTATTTTTTGTATTCTTTAGTCTTTATTATGGTTTATATGTCAACACTTATGGCCTGGCTGTATGTTCATTGTGGAGTAGTAGGTGTACAACGTTTCAGCTCCATTAGAGTTCAAGTCATGATTGAGATGCTAAATTTGACCAACAGAGGTCACTTAAATGGTCAGCGGAGGTAACTAAAGTCATGCGACAATGTGGGTTTATATCGTTACAGGGATTGAGTAACCATGCAAAGTTTCAAGTCCATCGAACGAAGGGAAGAGGTAGAAAATTGACTTAGAAGATTTGACCCTGTCAAACACACTGAACAAAAATTGCACGCTAAATCAAAGCGATTTTAAAATGTCTTGAACGAAAACTCAAGTCCAAGAACATATCTTCACGAGACCACTTCTGTTAAATAGTTCAATTAATCAATTATAAAGAATGCAGGGCCGCGATAAGGCTTTAAATTAGTTACATTAGACACAAACACTTTGTGTAAATAAAACAATATATGTTTAGATTTAATAATGATAATGCAGAATACAAATTATGTAAACGTTTCGGCAGATGCCTTCATCGATACAACAAGAACAAACAAAAACCACATTGTACGTTCTTGTATGATGCTCATCATATTAGGTTTGAACGGTTCTTGTATCTCTTGAAATTCATTCCTGAAATCTTCTACAAAATTGTCTAATGTATAACTGAAAGCTTCTACAAAAGTGTCAAATTTGTAACCTTAAAGCTTCTACAGAAATGTGTAGCCGATTCCATCCCTAAAAAGATCACAAAACTAATTCAAATCAAGTTTGTCTTCCTAGCGGAAAATAGTAGAATATGGTGAAGTTTAGTAGTGTAAATTTGAGTATAGTGGAATTAATGGAATATTGTGGAATATAGTAGAGTGTAATGAAGTATAGTGGAATATTGTGTCGTATATTGGAATATAGTGAAATATTGTGGGCTATAGTGGAAGATTGTGGGATATAGTGGAGTATAAGGGAGTATAATTGAGTATAAAGATATATATTGTGGAGTATCGTGGAGTATGGTGGAGTTTAGTGGGATATTGTGAATATTAGTGGAGTATAGTGGAGTGTAGTGGTGCATAGGGTAGAATAGTGGAGTATAGTTGAGTAAAGTGGAGTAAATTGGAGTATAGTGTAGTATAGTCATACTTGGTATGAGAGATGGAAAAACTATGGCTATAATCAGCGACCAGTGGGTTAGAATTAGTTGCAACTTTCTAATTATTCTATCTATCTTTAGTTCTTAACAATATCGGGCTCCATAAATCTCTCATAAACAGATATACAATTAACTAAGTATGGCTTCTGAATGAAAGAAAAGAATGTCGCCAATGTCGTCAATGCATTTCCTTAATGTTTTGTTCTGTAAAGATATAAAGTTTTTGTTATGACTGGGGAAAAAAGGGGGTGGTGGTGATGGTTAAAGCATACACAAATCTCAAGGTTTTAATCATTACTACCAAAAAATGATCTTGAATTGCGCACGAATCGTTTGCAAGTGCAATTTTAAAATGATTGGAAAAACCCGATTCGAACCCAAGCACATTTAAAGAAATATCATTCATATTGGTTTTTCTTTACAGAACGCATGGATAAAAAGGATGAAGATAAATCTTTTTATCTAACTACAGCTCTAGACGGATGAGTATCCTTGGGTATCTTGCGCTCATGTATGAGTGATTTACTCAGAGAGTGGCTGTCTCGATTGTTTTGGTCAAAGGCAGACGTATTATGTTACTTCTTGCCGTTCTCCTATTTGTCAAATGTAATTATAAAATTAGAATGTAAATAATGCAGGCAACAAAGAGTTTTATTACGAGGCTTTTTTTTTCAAATGTGTGTAATACATACATAAGGCCATTTCAACCTAGATGACTAGGCTCCATTAGTGTATTTCTATCACAAAATATTAACATAACATTTTATTTTACATATAGCAGTTGGGACAGGTGGAGAAGGGGCGATACAAGTTCTTCTTAGGAGTTTTAAATGATTTAAATCGTCTAATTCCCAATTCCAATTGAATAACTGCTGTCTTTTGATTACAAACCCCCTGGAGCAATTTAGAGTTCAAGTAGATGTAGAAATATACCACAGTTTGAAACCTTCTTGTCTATACCACTTCACTTCACTCGGCTCAAATGAGACGTTTTCATTTACTTAAACTTTATCGAGGCACACCCACTTATGATTAGTTCATTTTGCTCTAACGCAACCTTCACCAGCCAAAAAACCCGTATAATAATAAAGTAAATGCAGAGTTTAAAGCGTGTGGGGGGAACAATATTTAAAATCACGAAATGGTTTAATGACAGTTCAATGCATCCCTTTGCAAATACGACTGTGTAAACCAGTAGAAAATAATAAGACCGGCAAAAAACGTTTGAAGTCGACAGTCCATTGGTCACTGATGAAGTTGTTCACGTTCTCTCACATCCTTCCAGGTTCCTCGATAGAAATTGATTTGAAAAAGATTCGCAGCTACACGTTCTGCTCCGGGGATGTTGAGATCGTGTCCATCAAAGACCCGTTCTCGCGCGACTACGTATGGAACGACAATTTGAAAAGCATGACGTGGTATATGGTCACAAAGGGAGGGAAGGTGCCCGTCGTTATTTACCATCCTTTGCCTGAGTTCCTTCTGGAAGGATTCGATTCTTACGAAATTTGGGGACTTGAGGTAATTCTGGTGTTGTTATTGATTTTTGTTTTTAAATCTAAATTATTACTAAATCAATGATCTCTTTATTTTTTCAACAAACACTGTTTTACTTTCTTTCATCTTGTTTTTGGAAAACCCAACTTCCGGCAATAACAATGGTGAACACTTAAGTTTTTTATCCAGTTTTTTCAAATTCTTATCATTTTTTTTCATTGGTCCTGTCTGCTGAGGAAGACGCTTAGGCGACATGCTCTTCCTTTATGGTCCAGTCTTTCTATTCATGCTTCCACATACATTGTTCTACTATTTCAAGAATCTCCTGTGGTAGTCTCAATATCCCTTTGTTAAATTCTTTTAAAACTACAACACACTAACAGCCATTGCGGTTAAGGGATTTTTTGATAATTGTGCAGCTTTCGTCTTACATCTAAACTTTTAACGACTTTTCTGATTTAAACCAAACTCTTGCCCCCGTTAAACGATGCTCGGGAAAATTAATAGCTAACGAAGCTCACGGAATAACGATGCATGAATCCATGTTTGACGGCGCTCATAAGCGAACTCCGTAACGATGCTCATGGGATAACAATGTAACGACTCTTTGAGAGTAAATGCTCAGGGGATAAACAAGTGTAGACAGTCTCTCAACGAATAACCATGTGAAGGTTCATGCTCATGGACGATAATTGTCTCAGGCCAAGAAAGTAGATGTGATCAGCACATATGATAAATTCAGCAAGCTTGGCAAAAACATGTTGCTGAAAAAAGAAAAAAATTGTTTTTAAATCATTTTGAATGGAACAAAAAGGGTGTTGGCCAGCTCAAAAGATAAGATGTCCAACAAAAGGTACCCTAATTGTAACTAGAGCTTGTCTGTCAAATGAACCAGATGTAGCAATATTTAACAAGAAGAATGTTAACATATTACTCCACTAGGAATCTTGTTGACATTGACATCTTGTTGACGTTGGCATATTGTTAACATTGACATCTTGTTGACATTGGCATCTTGTTGACTTTGACATCTTGTTGAGATTGGCATCTTGTTGACATTTAGCATCTTGTCCACATTCGCATTTGTTGACATTGGCATATTATTTACATTAGCATCTTGTTGACATTGGCATCTTGTCGACATTGGCATCTTGTTGGCATTGGCATCTTGTTGACATTGACATCTTGTTGACATTCAGCATCTAGTTGACATTTACATCTTGTTGACATTTAGCATCTTGTTGACATTTAGCATCTTGTTGACATTTAGCATCTGGTTGACATTTATCATCTTGTTGACATTGACATCTTGTTGACATTGTCATCTTGTTGACATTGGCATACGATAAGACTTTCTAAACTGACATGTATGCCACTTTCTAATCGCGCCCGTGACGTTCTATCACAAGTAGCAGGAGTGAACGAAGTATTTCAAATGTCGTGAATTGTGATCGTGAGATGAAAATGACATGAAATGAGAAGCCGCAGCCCAACAACAATTGGATAATTCGTGTTGTGGTCGTGACTAGAAATGAAAACCCTTTTTAATTAAAGCAATCCTTGCGACAGTCCATCACAGGAAAACTATGCGGTCTGAGTGTTTAAGAAGCGAATATGAATGAACACGACTAAACTTTTATTCAAACACTTTTTAAGCCAGACGTCAAACATTCTTTAAACAACTGCTTAACATGTAAGTACTTTACTTGAATCAATGAACAAAGCGCGGCTCTTGATCCGCATGCGGCTGTTCAGTGATCTGAGCGCGGCTCGGTTTTGACTCCAGAAAGGCATGGTGCTTGACAGGTTCTTGAAAAGAAATTTGGCGCTAAAAAATGTTGTTAATCGTTCTGCTGCTCATTTTTTGGCTCTTTTGTGGAATACCACTGAGTAAGGGCGATACATTTTTTAATGTGATGATCACGTTTACATATTGTAATGGTGTTAACTTATTTTTAATCTATACAAACTTAAAAAGTAATTTTAAGAAAATGTAAAGACATCAAGCTTAAAGATAAACTGACAGATAAGATACACTGACAGATGAGATGAACTGACAGATGAGATAAACTGACAGATGACATCCACTGACATTTAAACTGACAGAGGAACTGACAGATCACAAGGTCAGTTGTTGTTTTTCTTTGTCTACAGATAAAGGGACTTCTAACCAACGCAACTTTTATCGCCATCATGGACCTTGGTGACGTCGAAGCGTTTGAAGTAGCAGTTGACCTACACGTCATGCGTACGTATTTTCAGCTCCTTAATGATTGGTTGATTGAATGCATGATTGGTTCACTGGTTGAGTGGTTTACTGGTACGCTTATTGTTGGAATGATTAAAAGGTTGATTGGCCGATGGTTGAATTTGTTGCTAACCTGATTGCAGTCTCTCGCTCTTTTACCCTTAAATTTGTTGCTAACCTGATTGCAGTCTCACCCTTATCACCCTTGGATTTGTTGATAGCTCTATTGTATTATTGTTTGATTGATTGATGGATTGGTTATTTGGTTGGTGGATGGATTTGTTTATTATTAGATTGGTGGATAGTTATTTTGGTGGAAGTGGCTGATTGGTAGGCTTTTCTTACATAAAAACATATAATTTCCTCGACAAATGTGGTTGTCAAAACTGGGGTTGCGAGGACAAGATTATTAGAATAGTACAGCCATTTACTTTTAGCATAACAAATAAATGTTGATTGATTTCAACATTTCCTCATTCGCTTTTACTATATGCAATAAGTCACACAATTATTTTCTAAAATCTCCAGTTCTCATTATAATTCAATAATAAAAATGTTGAAACAGTGCGGTACATAGAAATGGTCGAGAAATCCGCCATCTTGGAATATTAATAGTCGTAAAATGTAACGTGGTATTTCTCTAAATTCACCGTACTTTTCGATCCTTTTTTCTTTTGTGGCTTTTAAAAATGATTTTTCCTTGCATCTTACAGATCCCCCGAAGCTGCAGGGCGACTTCCTGACCACTGAGATCGTCAGGGCGGAGAAGCCAGGGTTCTACACGTTTCGATGTGGCCCAATAGCATCCAGAGGGAAACCCGTTATCCATATCCTATGGTTGGTAAGTAGGCAGCGTTGTTTAATTGAAATGGAGTGGATTAGAGAAGGAATCTATAACGGACGCCATTCAGCACTCATAACACCTCCAGTATCCCAAAACAAGTATATGCTCCCAAAATATCACTACAAACTTAAATGAGCATACACCTAAAGAAATAATATGCACCCACAATATCACTATGCACCTCAAATACCACGATTCATTAAAATTACAATGTGTACTTTAAAAATTGCCATGCAATTAAAATCACACTATGCACTTAAAAGACAGCTATACACTAAAAATTACAACTCTCTACTTAAAATGCAATTATGCAACTAAAATATCAATTTTTATTTAAAATCACAGAATGCAACAATAATACCAATATGATCAAAATACAAATATGCAATTTAATGTATACTTTGACACATCAAACCACTTAATACAACTATGTAAAAATAAACTCTTCTATGAGTTTCACTTATTATCTTGTACTTGTTGGATTTCGTAGTCTCAGACCAATATGTTTAAAACAACACACGTGTGTGCGAGATTATGCTAGGTATGCCATGAGATTATGCTAGGTGTGCTACTTGAAGATGCTAGGTGTGCCACGAGACAAAAATAGGTGTGCCATGAGATGATTCTAGGTGTGCCGCATGACAATGCTAAATGTGCCATGAGACGATGTTAGGTGTGCCATGACACGATTCTTAGGTTCTAGGTGTGTCGCAAGATGATGCTATGTGTGCCATGAGACGAAGCTAGGTGTCCAATGAGATGATGCTAGGTGTGCCGCGAGACGATGCTAGATGTGACAAGAGATGATGCTAGGCTAGACAAGAGATGATGCTAGGTTAGCCAATGATTCGATGTTAGGTGTGCTGCAAGACGATACTAGGTGTGCTATGAAACGATGATAGGTGTGCCATGATATGATGCTAGGTGTGCCATGAGACGAAGCTAGGTGTCAAATGAGATGATGCTAGGTGTGCCGCGAGACGATGCTAGGTGTGACAAGAGATGATGCTAGGCTAGACAAGAGATGATGCTAGGTTAGCCAATGATTCGATGTTAGGTGTGCTGCAAGACGATGCTAGATGTGCCATGAAACGATGATAGGTGTGCCATGATATGATGCTAGGTGTGCCACGAGAGGATGCTAGGTGTGCTGCGAGACGATGCTAGGTGTGTTGCGAAGAGAATGCTAGGTGTGCTGCGAGAGGATGCTATGTGTGCCATGAGACAATACTAAGTGTACCATTATGGAGTTGCTTTATAAAGATCTTGAACCAAGTTTATTAAAATCAGCTACATTCCGGAAGACACGCTGAGGTATCACACAATTTCGAACAAACTATTTGCTATTAAATTATCTATGCATGCAGTTGTCTTTTTAAATAAAAATATTTACTGAGCGATTTACTTAGCCGGAGCCAAGTAACAAAAAGAAAACAAAGCTACGATGTTCATTGTTAGGAAAATTCGCCGGCTGAACGTCTCAATAGGAAAAAAAATATTTTTCTCCCCCATACCCCCCCCCCCCCATAAAACACAAACACTCAATTTTTTTGTCTTTACAAAACATATGATTAAAAATGATTGATATAATAAAAAAAACGAACAAATTAGAGATAAAGACGGATAATATAAGACAGTGAGTAAACCCTAACCTCGATATTTTCTCCCCAGCAAGACAGAGGCTTTGAGGGTAAAGTGATTTATTACGAGGGATATGCAGAGATGCTAGTACCTGAGAAAGGTAATGTTGATCATTAGTTAGTTCTACAAATAAGCATGGGATGTTTATAAACGTCTCAAAGGCAGAACTAGGCGTAAATGGTTTGGATGATGTGGAAACAACATCTACAGCATCTGGGAATCCAAGCTTGGGGGAAAAAAAGTACCAGTTTGGTCTGAGTGGAAGGAAGTGGTGAGGCAGACCAAAGCCCTACATGGGCTGTAACGCCACAGAGGTGGATGGATGGTCTGAGTGGAAGGAAGTAGTGATGCAGACCAAAGCCCTACATGGGATGTACCGCCACAAAGGTGGATGGATGGTCTGAGTGGAAGGAAGTGGTGAGGCAGACCAAAGCCCTTCATGGGCTGTAACGCCACAGAGGTGGATGGATGGTCTGAGAGGAAGGAAGTGGTGAGGCAGACCAAAGCCCTACATGGGCTGTAACGCTACAGATGTGGATGGATGGTCTGAGTGGAAGGAAGTGGTTAGTCAGACCAAAGCCCTACATGGGCTGTAACGCCACAGGGGTGGATGGATGATCTGAGTGGAAGGAAGTGGTTAGGCAGACCAAAGCCCTGCATGGGCTGTAGCGCCACAGGGATGGATGAATGATCTGAGTGGAGGGTGTGGTTTGGCAGACCAAAGCCCTACATGGGCTGTAGCGCCACAGGGATGGATGAATGATCTGAGTGGAAGGGTGTGGTTAGGAAAACCAAGCCCTACATGGGATGTAACGCCACAGGGATGGATGAATGATCTGAGTGGAAGGGTGTGGTTAGGAAGACCAAAGCCCTATATGGGCTGTAGCGCCACAGGGATGGATGAATGATCTGAGTGGAAGGGTGTGGTTAGGAAGACTAAAGCCCTACATGAGCTATAGGGCCACAGGGATGGCTTCTTAGGCAGCGCTAAATTTCTTTTTCCCTGCGTATTCCATGTTAGGGACTGTCTGGTGATGTAATCTGTGAGTTAGCTAAGAGTGTGCCCTATCCACCTCTCCACTCCATCTTTTCTTTATGATGTCTTCATGAAAAGGCTCACATGTTATGTCCTTTTAACAATCTTTGGTAATGTTGCACTGTCTGTTGTCTCTTCAAAATTTTTCAATATTATTTGTTCAGTTGGATTATGGCTTTACCACTTTTTTGAAATGTTCAACTAAGAGGTCAATGCGAAATGGATGTGTAGGCTGGACACAAACATACCAAACTACAGATGCATACGACCACAGGATCGTATCAAATGGCAAGACGTGTATGTAAGAGAAGGTAGTTTCAGTAAGTAACACAACTTACCATGTCTCGCGATGCTAACCATATACTTACCATGTCTTTTGGTGTTAAATATATACTCACTATGTCTTATGGTGTTAAACATATACTTACCATGTCTTATGGTGTTAAACATATACTTACCATATCTTGTGGTGTTAAACATTTACTCACCATGTCTTGTAGTTATAAACATACACTCGCCATGTCTTGTAGTATTAAACATAAACTCGCTATGTCTTATAGTGCTAAACATACACTCACCATGTCTTATGGGCCTAAAGCATACACTCACCATGTCTTATGGTGCTAAAACATTCACTCACCATGTCTTATGGTGCTAAAGCGTACACTCACTATGGCTTATAGTGGTATACATACACCCACCATGCCTTATGGTGCTAAAGCATTCACTCACTATGGCTTATAGTGGCATACATACACCCACCATGTCTTATGGTGCTAAAGCATTCACTCACCATGTCTTATGGTGCTAAAGCGTACACTCACTATGGCTTATAGTGGTATACATACACCCACCATGTCTTATGGTGCTAAAGCATTCACTCACTATGGCTTATAGTAGTATACATACACCCACCATGTCTTATGGTGCTAAAGCATTCACTCACCATGTCTTATGGTGCTAAAGCGTACACTCACTATGGCTTATAGTGGTATACATACACCCACCATGTCTTATGGTGCTAAAGCACCCACCATGTCATTGACATACCAAGACCAATATTGTACAATCTAACTGAGCTCAGTATTAGTCTATATCAAAGAAAAATGATCTCGACAATGTAAAAAGTTTAGTTCTTTGTGGCATATGACGTCATCCACTCGCCTCGCTTACTTTATCTGTTGTTTTCTTTTCTTCCCAATGCATTCCCCCTTAAATAAACTGTCTTAATTCGTATGTTCTTTTTTTCTTCATCGTTCTGTTTTACAGAATTTATCAACTAGTGCTTAATTGCAAATTTAAGCTGGAATACACGCATCTTTTAATGTGAAATAATCTTTAACAATTTAAACATGAATTTCGTTAAAAACATGTTATTTTTTTTCCAAACAAACTATCGCTGTTTTATTACAAGCGCTTCACTATTTCGGTGTTACCCGTTATTTGTCTTGTTTTCATAGTAAGACTATATCATTTCAATGGATTTAGTTCCTATCCATTCGTAGGCCCGGCGCTGACTATCGAGGCCTACAACCAATCCAAATCTCTCACCACTTGTCGGGTCGGCCTGATGGAAGGGAAGGACTCGTTTGAAGTCTCGGGAACATTGACCATCAACAGCACGGACCTTCACACAAGGGGGAAGGTCAATTTTCAGATTAGAAAGAAGGGCGATTTCCATTACACAAATGTAAGCAACAAAGCATCGGCAGACACTATGAGCTCTCGTGTTATTACGTAAAAAACTGCGCTCATAAAATTTCTTTGGTTTTTTGGGGGGTTTTTTTGGAAAAAAGGGAAAGGGGGGGGGGGGTTTGGGGGTTCGCGGCCATTAGCAATATGTAGTCTCCAGTGGTCGGCAAACTCATTAGGAAAAAGAGACAAAAAGTAACCATCAGGTCGATTAAAAAAAAAATTGAGAGCCACATTTCTTTCCAAGAACTTGTCAAGAGTCATGTTTTTAGGAGTCAAATCCGATTTATGGCCGGCTGGCTGAGTCGCAATCAGTTCACTTAAGAGCCGCACTCAGTTCACTAAAGAGCCGCACTCAGTTCACTTAAGAGCCACAAGCGGCTCGTGAGCTGTGATTAGCCGACCACTGCCCCGGCCAAATAAATGATAGCGCAAGAATTTCCTTCGTCACCGCAAGATAAAATTATTTCCCTTAACTAAAGAATCTTCAGTTGAGTCCCTTATAATTGCCCCCTTTGCTACATCCCAGCTCCCCCCCCCCCACCTTTTTTTGTTGTTGTATATTTCAGTGCATTGCGTCAGCTTGTGACAATGTCCATTCTCTTTTTTTTCTCTTGTAGAGTCATGGTCCACTGGTGGAGTCATAGTCCACTGGTAGAGTCATGGTTCACTCGTGGAGTCATAGTCCACTGGTAGAATCATGGTCCACTGGTGGAGTCATAGTCCACTGGTAGAGTCATGGTCCACTGGTAGAGTCATGCTCTACCGGTAGAGTCATGGTCAACAGGACGATTCATGGTCCACTGGTAGAGTCATGGTCCACTGGTAGAGTCATGGTCTACCGGTAGAGTCATGGTCAACTGTTAGAGTCATGGTCAACTGGAAGATTCACGGTCCACTGGTAGAGTCATGGTACACTGGTAGAGTCATGGTCCACTGGCAGAGTCATGGTCCACTGGTAGAGTAATGGTCCACTAGTATAGTCATGGTCAACTGGTAGAGTCATGCTCTACCAGTAGACTCATGGTCAACAGGAAGATTCGTGGTCCACTGGTAGAGTCATGGTACACTGGTAGAGTCATGGTCCACTGGCAGAGTCATGGTCCACTGGTAGAGTAATGGTCCACTGGTAGAGTCATGGTCCACTGGTAGAGTCATGGTCAACTGTTAGAGTCATGGTCAACTGGAAGATTCACGGTCCACTGGTAGAGTCATGGTACACTGGTAGAGTCATGGTCCACTGGCAGAGTCATGGTCCACTGGTAGAGTAATGGTCCACTGGTATAGTCATGGTCAACTGGTAGAGTCATGCTCTACCAGTAGACTCATGGTCAACAGGAAGATTCGTGGTCCACTGGTAGAGTCAAGGTCAACTGGTCGAGTCATGGTCAACTGTTAGAGTCATGGTCAACTGTTAGAGTCATGGTCAACTGGAAGATTCACGGTCCACTGGTAGAGTCATGGTCCACTTGTAGAGTACTGGTACACTGGTAGTGTAATGGTCCACTGGTAGAGACATGGTTCAATGGAAGAGTCATGGTCCACTGGTAGAGTCATGGTCCACTGGTACAGTACTGGTACACTGGTAGTGTAATGGTCCACTGGTAGAGACATGGTCCACTGGCAGAGCCATGATTTAAGGGTAGAGTCATGGTCCATATTTGAATCAACATTTTAACCAAGACCTCTCATAGAAGGTAATGACATCACAAACTATCCTGCTTAATACGATATTATCGCTGGTAAAATCCAATCACATGATCTTTAAATGATTCTCATTTAAACTGTCATGTTACATGAATTGACCACTGCCCAATCAAGTGTGTATTGTTTCAGCTCTTTACATGATACAGAAGGTAGACAATTTCTTGAGCATTGAATTAACATTGTTTCCACTCATTTAATTAATATTAATATATTAATATTTATCTTTTTAAATAATTTTTTACCGATGATGTATAGGAATTTAATGATTTCTACATAATTCATGTTAAACTTTAGAAATGATCACAGGTTTAGTTGTAGTGGTTGTTTTTTGTTGTTTCAGCTGTGTATCCTATCACTTGACTTGCGATCCTGCTCAGGAGGGACTATGAAGTACGGCCGCTGTTTCTGCATCTCCGAAATGCTCAACACTTACAAGCTTACACTAAACGCCAAGGCCGTCATGGGCTTCTCATCCAGTCAAATCAGGATATTTTGGCCGGAAACGAACTCCATAGTCACTGGCCTCTCCAGCCGGTCGGTCGATTTCCCGGAGGTGTATAGCCAAAGTAAGATAATGATCGAGTTTGTTTTAAAAAATACATCAACGCTTGTCACTGCGGCTTTGTGGATGTAGAGATTCTTAGGATTATTTAAGTATATGACGAAGAAATAATTTTTAAAAAATCATATCTTCTAAATAAAGAACTCTTGTTCAAATTTAAACTATTTCACAGCCACATAAAAGAAAAATCTTGAGCATGAGCTGACTTCACCTCATGATTGAGGCACCAAATTGCCTGTTAAATAAGTATAGCACGTATGAATATATTTTAATGAGATTAAGTATCTAACCATCAGATGCAGAAAACGTCCATCCATTAAATTATATCTATAAAAGCCTTCCAAAAAAAAAAAAAAAAAAGGAAATCCGTAAATAATTATTTTTACTATGGTTCAAAAACATACACCAATGGAAAGTTGTGCTATCAAAGGTAGGGGCAGTAAATAAACTACAGATTTACAGTTATCAGTTGTCGGTCTTTGGTACCGGAAACTGGTTCCCAAAAAGGATTTCTAATTATTTTATCCAGATATGTGTATATAAAAAGAGTAAAATAAAAAGATTAAAAAACATAATTAAATAATTAACGAAAAGTTTAATTTATTTTATCCTCATTGAAAATGTTAATTAAACAGTCCCTAAAAACAATGTTTCTCGCATTACCTTTTGTATTTCTGTAAGTGAACGTGATTGATCACTTTATTAAGAAGCGTTTATGTCAATGGATACATTTCTCCCAAACACAAATTTCATATTTCCTTCATTTTCCTTTTTAAAAGTACATTTTTTTTTCATGCTTACCCAAATACGCCACAAATGGAAAGCACACAGCAACAGCTATAATCAGCTATTAATCTGCACACGCACCCATGGAACAAATCATAGTTCATTCATCTTCTTCTTTTTTTCGGGGGGGGGGGGGGCGGGAAGGGGGGGTAAGGCGGAAAATTTGAAAGAATGTGTTGTCATTGACAACTAGTTTATGTGCCAAGTTTCAGTCCGATGTTATGATTGAAAGTGGGTCGATTAGCCGTCTGAATATAGTGTCCTAAGCTCAAGTACAAAACCGAAGTTCATGTAAAGGATTTAAATATAACAAGCACGACATTGGTAGGCCACTCGGTAATGCATCCCGTACCTGACACCACCATGCTCTGAATCAATTGATCGATTTTAGAAACCGGTCACCGTTTGCCTTTTTGGTTTTCTCTAGCAAATGTGTTCGCCTTTTTTTTTTATTGCAAACATTTATTGTGCGGTAAATGTTAACAAATTGTGAGATCGCAGTCTCTGATAATTTTGCCACCGCCCAGTGCCGTAGCGAGGGGGGAAAGGGGGGCATCATGCCCCGGGCGCTACTCACAAAGGGGCGCCAAATGGTATATTATACATATAATATTGTATGGTTTTCGAATAGGGGGAGGGTGCTAAAAAGGTATTGTGCCCCGGGCGCGAGTTAAGCTCGCTACGCCACTGCCACCGCCCCCGATCCCATTAACGTAAACTGCAATAGAAAGAGATTACATAGATAATTTAAAAAAAAGATATTTAAATTATTATATTTAGTGGGCCGAAATTTCTGCCCACCTTCCCCCCCACACCCACCCCCCCCCCCAAAAAAAAAAACATAAAGAATCCCTGGGTCAACAGCCCTACCCATTTCCTCTCTCTACGTTTGTGGATGGTACGGTCTTAGTTCACATATGATGGTACATACACATGGCTGTGTGGATGGTACCGTCTCTTGACAATGTGAAAGTGTTTGAAAGCATTGGAAACATGGGTCAAGTTCAAAGGTGAAAGGTGAGGTAACTATTCCAATAATCTTCAAGCCCGTCCCATCCCGAATTAGATATGTATTTATTTCTTAGCAAAACAAATATATATTTATATATACAGGTACTGGAATTTCGTTCCCATGCGTTTCTTTTGTGCTCGCGTCATGATTGTAAATACCGAAATACTGCTTTAAACCGAATTTCTTAAAACTGAAAACCGGTTTGCGGACAACAAAAATGGTTTAAGCATCCCTAATCAAAGTTACACCAGATTTTATGCAATGTTTGTCAGCCCCCCACCCAACCCTTTGTACGCCCTGCACCAACTTTGACAGTAAAAAAAAAATCTGTGTACGTTGCATGTCCACTCAGCATTAGAAGTCCCAACTTTACTCCAGAACGGCGAGGCCACGGAGATCGAAGACTGTCGGCTGGTGGTCAGTCGTGACAAAGACTACAAGTACACCTTCTGCGTCAGCAACCTACACCACCCGACCGTGTTCATCAACTTCAACCGGCCCAACTACACCAGGTTCAAGGTCGACGACACGTGCATCACCAGGACGATCAAGATGGGTGACTCTGACGTCATGTTCGCGTTCTCGTACACGGAGCGGCTGCCCGGATGTGGACGACGTGGTAGAATCAAATGCGAGTTACGGGGTAAAGAATTTGATAGTAATATTAACAGGGGAGTGCACTCGGTGGCCTAGGAAGTAAGAGTGGAAGGGTTGGTACTTTGTTTTCTTCCTTCTTTACATGAATAATCTAAGAGGGTAATAAGGGGAGTGACGGCAATCAGTTTAGCACAATATGAAATTAGTAAAACAAAGTGAGGTTAAACCTGAAAAAGGAACGCATAAAAACAACGAACGTGTCGGCAGGAAGCCTTCGTTAGCGAACAAACAGAAAAAACGAATAAAATTAATAAAATATTTTTTAAAAATGGCACCTAGATGAGAAGTAGTAACCAAGAGGGCAGAAAAGGACTTGTGCAAGATGCGTTTTAATATTTTTTAAATTTTATTTGTATTTTTGTGTTTGTTCTCTGACGAAGGCTTCCTGCCAACACGTTCGCTGTTTTGTTTTGTTTTTTTGTTCCTTTTTGCAGGTTTAACCTTACTTTGTTTTACTAATTTTCTAATGAATAATGTAAGCCGTTTAACCAGTGCGAAGTAAGTATATTATTGAACATGATTTGTTTAAGAATGATTTCTTAATATTGATAATATAAGCCTTCTGAAATAAATAGAAAGTAAATAGTTGAACATTATTTTCCATTTTATGGAGCCGGGTTGGGGGGAGGTAGCAATTTTGGCCAACTGCAGCGTGGCAGATATGAAGGGAGGAGGCAAAAATCTTGGCCCCGCAACGGGGGGCACTAACCTTAGACACGCCACTGAGTGTTTTTGTGTGTGCGTGTGTGTATGTCTGTGTGTGTATGTTCTTGCTTTATCTTTTACAGCCGGGTACTTTGTATTTTACCTCATGCTGGCGTATGTATATTTTTTTTCATTTTTATTTTAAGATTCAGTTTACAGTTAGTATTGTAACATTGTTGTCTGAAGTATGGTCGTATAACATTTAACAGTGAATCCACATGTGAAAAAAATGCTAAATACAAAAAAAAAAAAACACATCATTTTTAATCCGTTTATTTTTACTGTATATTTCTATAGAGGACCACAGTTCAATAATCATATTGATTATCACATTTGCTGCTTTCCTGATCTCCCTAATCGGCTCACTCTGCGCCTACGTCAGATGTAAGTTGGTCATGGAAGATGATGTTGACAGTGTATAGTTTGTTGTTGTTGTTGCAAATAATATTTAAACTCTAAATAATTTCAACCCTTCAGAAGGTATCTCTGTTCTTCTCAATGAAAGTAAAATTTATAAGTCTTTAACTGTTGTAAATAGCGTTTACGGCGCCAGGTACGATATTACATGCCAGTGCCCACAATTCAAGGAAACCATACAAATTGAGACTGTACATAAAATGCAGGCCTTATGCCAGGTATTATATTGAATTAAATTACCAAAAATAATTCCCCCCCCCTTTTTTTTGTACACACACAAACACACACACAATTGTTAGTCCGGGGCAGTACCCCCCCCCCCTTTTTTTTTCAATAACCTATTACGTCAAGATCAAATCGATCTATTGATGGTGTAGTTTTAACTTTTTAAAAACTCATTATTTTTGTTCGTCAACCACGCACGTCCTCATTTTCTGGCCACCCACTCTAAGGAAAAGTATAAGGTCGGCACTTGTAAAGGACTTAAACGTTGTCATTACACTAAACGTATGTGTTTTGTAAATGGACTGAGTTGTTTGAAAAACACAATCAAGTTAATGCGTTTACGTTCCAAAGTTACTTATACGAATGTGATAGCTAATTATACGTTTACGTAACTTTAATCGACAGATTTTAAACGTGAAGAAGAAGGTAAGACTCAATTGAATGAACATTCACAGCCGCTAAAAACTGCCAATTTTGTAAATATTTAAAAAAAAATAATGCGTAGAATATTAATTCGATGTGGTCCCCACTATTTTGTAAGCTGCATATTATATTTCGATTTTATTGGGGCAAATTTTTTACTCTCTATACTCTATGGTTAATCAATTAATTTTAAATGAAGATTTTAAGAATTTTGACAATTGTTGTAATTCGTAAAAATTTCACTTTTAAGAATGAAAATGTGAACTGTCACTAAACAAACCTAACATTGAATTGTTTTACCATTTCGCTCTAAACAAGAAAAGATTTATTTTTTTAAAACTTCTCTTGCAAATTTCCTAACTAATTCCAACTAATTTTAACTACAGCCGATTTTGATGAGTAATTCACGTTTTTCTTTTTTTCTTTGCATTTCTACCCAAAGTTTTCAAAGACGATGGAAATAGCTATCAAGGTATGTTACGTAGATTCATTACAGGTTGTTTTTTTAATTATTATTTTTTTTTAATTTCAACATTCAATGCACACATGTCCTCATTGTGGGATGTCAATGTTTATAACAGGTTAACACTTGCTACATGATCGACATCGACCTTGCTATTATGCAACTACTGTTTCCTACTGTTGCCTACTGTTTCCTACTGTTTCCTACTGTTTCCTACTGTTTCCTACTGTTTCCTATTGTTGGTAATGTTTTGGCTTTACAGCCTGAATTTATTGTCCCTCATATGATGGGAAATTTCTTCTCTTTTTTGGGCGTTTCAATTATGTTTTAAATGTTTATATTTTATGTTCAATACCGCGTTATATAAATCCACTAATAATAATAATAATATTATATAAAGTTGTAGAGTACCCTTCAAATGTGTCAAAAGATGTATTTCTTTGAAAGTAAAGCTTATTAAAGTAGACCCCACACTTTGTTATGTAGACCCTCTTTTACAGCTGTTCTCAATCTGTTGGTCACGACCTATTTGGGGGTCGAACGTCCCTTACACAGGGGTTGCCTAAAACCATTTGAAAACACAAATACTCGACAGTTATGAAGTAGGGAAGAAAATAATTGTATGGTTGGCGAGTCACCACAACACGAGGAACTGTATTAAAGGCCCGCGGCAATAGGAACGTTGAGCACCACATCTCTAGTTGGTTAAGTAGGCTCTATATCTGTTTCAAACAACTAACTCTACAAGTGTGGTGTTGTAAAGTGTGAATGCCTTGGGACTTATCGGGATAATCTCTGGCCAAACATATGTTAAAAGCAATAGACGACAATAACGTATCATCTTTAACATTAGGAGTTTCGACCAAACGCCTTCACCACATACACAGCCACATATAGTGAGATATCAAGAGTTGGTGATGTCCTGGTGGGGTCTTTTGGTTTGCCGCCTTGGGTTTGCCACCTTGTGTTGTCCACCTTAAGTTTGCCATCTGGGGTTGTCCACCTTGGGTTTGGCATCTGGGGTTGTCCACCTTGGGTTTTCCACCTTGGGTTGTCCACCTTGTGTTGTCCGCCTTGGGTTTGTCACCTTGTGTTGTCCACCTTGGGTTTGCCATCTGGGGTTGTCCACCTTGGGTTTGCCATCTGGGGTTGTCCACCTTGGGTTTTCCACCTTGGGTTGTCCACCTTGGATTTGCCACCTTGGGTTTGCCACCTTGGGTTTGCCACCTTTGTTTGCCACCTTGGGTTTGCCACCTTGGGCTTGCCACCTTGGGTTTGCCACCTTTGTTTGCCACCTTTGTTTGCCACCTTGGGTTTGCCACCTTGGGTTTGCCACCTTGGGTTTGCCACCTTGGGTTTGCCACATTGGGTTTGCCACCTTGGGTTTGCCACATTGGGTTTGCCACCTTGGGTTTGCCATCTTGTGTTTGCCGCCGTCATTCGCAAACATCTCAAAGATGTTTAATACATATAAACCTGTAAAAGCGTGTGAACTGGACCAAAAAATTCCCCCCCCCCCCAATAAGTTCTTCACGGGACGCACCGCCCCTCGTCACCCTCTTCTTATTAGAAGTCGCAATGTTGACTCTCGAAAATATCGGTATATGGGACTAAAATGAATGCTTGAAAATACTGGTATGTGATTGAAGAAAACTTTTATTTTTAGAATTTTCTTCAATTGATTTTTAGAAAATTTAAATGGTTTCCATGTGTTACTAGAGTAAAATAAGTCAATAAATGTTTCAAACACAAAAAAAAAAAGAAATTTAAAAAAGTCCATCTGATGGAGACATTGATCCTGGCACATTGGTCAACATACTTCCAGACCAACTGATGGAGACATTGACATATTTGTCCACAAAATTCCACACCAACTGATGGAAATATTGACATGTTTGTCAACAAACCTCCAGACAACTGATCGATACATTGACACTGGCACATTGGCAAACTTACCTCCAGACCAACTAAAGGAGACACTGACACATTGGTGAAAATAAAAAAAAGCTTTATTTTAAAATCGCAGTTTAAGAGGAATATTTCTTCAAATTGTGCAGAATATAATAAGGCTTAAGGTCTTTTCATCCGAACAGTGTGGATTCTTAGCGGCTGTTCTCATCATCGCCTTACTTTTATAACCGTTTGCGATCAAAACTAAGCAGTCAAACCTTAGACACGTCAAACCTTAGACACGTTGTCATTTTTACATTATTGAAATTTGACCAAAGATTAATGAAATGCATAAAATGTTTTAATGCTTCATAAATAAAACTATTATAATGTATTTTAAAAATGTGATTGATGCTTTCAGATTCGCAAGATTCCCGTAAAGGTAAAAAGATTTAATTGTGTTCAAAGTTTGGTTAATTAAGGTCTGGCGCTAGGCGTTTATCGTATTGTTAAAAGCCGGTTAAAAAACGAATGGTAGTTGCCTCTGAAAGTTTTTATTTAATTGGTTAAAACGTCCCTTCTAAACGTAACGTCATGACGTCCCTTCTAATCTTAAGCTCATTACTTTCCTTCTAATCTCAACGTCATGACGTCCCTTCTAATCTTAACGTCATGACCTCCCTTCTAGCCTTAACGTAATGACGTCCCTTCTAATCTTAACGTCATGACGTCCCTTCTAACCTTAACGTAATGACGTCCCTTCTAATCTTAAGCTCATTACAGCCCTTCTAATCTTGACGCAAAGACGTCACTTCTAATATTAACATCAAGACGTCATTACTAATCTTAACGTCAAGAAGTCACTTCTAATCTTAATCTAATCTTTAGCAATCAAATATTCACTAAATGTTAAAAATGTCTAAAACACCGGAAATCAGAAATGTGTTAAAATTTTAATAACGCAAATGCCGCCCCTGGTAAACTGGTATCGCACCCCCTACTTCTTACACAGGTGACAACGCCCCACCTTTTTTTTCCCCACATTGAAATTGACTCGAAAATGGTTAGAACTAGATTCCATTTGATTGTGATCTTGTGCTGTCTATCTTTATATCATCACTTTCCTGACATTTCATTTGACCAATTATATATTTGCATTTAATTTCCTCTTCACAATAGAGACGAAACGAAAATTTGGTAAGTACGTGTTACATTTGAATCACGCTTAGATTATGTGTCTGTCTCTCAAGCCATTTCCTATTATATGTTTTTTTTTCTTTACCTGTTTTAAATGCATAGAGATTATATTTAAATATTTATCTTTTTTTTCCCTTCCCGTTCACTGTTTTAAGTTCTGTTGTTACTTTTAGTTTATTTGGCATTGACTTGAAATGTGTTGTAAGTTAGGGTTTCTGGGTGGTCGAGCGGTCCTAACTGAGAATGCCAAGCTTGTGGACTGGATTACAATCCCTTAGGCGTAGACAAGCAAAAACATCACAAGCAACCCGGCTGGATGGGACTGGTCAACCATGGATGACAACTCGTCAAGCCCGGAGATGGAGGGCCGTAGACGGTATGACACAGACACACACTCCGACAACTCCTTCGACGCGGAACGCATAAATAGCACAGTGAGATACGTTAATGGCTCCGCTGGTCATCGTCTGCGTCCTGGTCAATTTGCAGTCGTCTTTACCAAGTCTTGTCGTTTGGGATTGTAAGTCAAGGACGAGATAGTGAGGCTGGCGAATTCTTCATCACTTTAAAACAATATACAGCTCAATTCAAGGCCACCACTCAAGTCAAAGATCGCCTTGGCCATCTTTGTGTGGGAATGACGAACACAAACTATAAAACACTAATATTAGTCATTGTATTCCCTTTTTGTTTTTACAGCTTTTAAAAAGAATCTTATTTAAAAATAATAAATGTTAGAGAAAACCTTTATTATAACATTATACAGTTGTTAGGCCCATTTGTATAATCCCGAGTGAAAACTTCAATTTTGTCACTTAAAAATCATTGACTTACCGGCGTATCTTTCAGCACCTACTTTGTCTATAATTCGCTCTTGTGTTAGCACAAAGGCTAAGATGCACAACTAACACTATAACTATAAGACTGAAGTTTTCAAACCTTGTTTTTTTTTTTTTTTTTTGTGGTAACATTTATTGTAAACATTTATAACTAATTTTATTTTATTTATTTATTTTTCAATTTTCTGGCACAGAATCAGAAACAGGTAAGATTGTTCAAACTAATTTATCAAACTCCTTAAAGATGATTTAAAATATTCAACATTTAATTGCGTAGTTATTTGCATTTTATGACTGCATTTCTGGATATCAAAGTGTTGCTTATTGATAATGAATACATCAAAAAGTATAAGTTAAATACCGAGTTTTAATTCTTTCAAAAATCTACCGTATTTTCCGGCGTACAAGACGACTGGGCGATAAGACGACCCCTTACTTTTCCTATTAAAATATAGGGTTTGGGCTGTACACCAGCTTATAAGACGACCCCCGACTTTTGAAAAGATTTTCATGGGTTGAAAAGGCGTCTTATATGCCGGAAAATACGGTAATTACCTTAAAAAATTTATTTTATTGAAACCACAATTTCATTTTTTTTTAAGAATAGTTTTATTTTTGTTTGAAAATAGTTATTTTATAATAAAAACACTATAATATTTACTCAAACGCTTGTTTCATTTATTTTCAATTTTTCTTTGTCTTTATTTTTTGGTGGTTATTCAAAGCATGTATTGGTGTTTTGGCAGATATTATTTTTATTTTTAATTGTTGATAGCAAATTATACCCAACATTTCTTAGCGCTGAGAATAAAAGTGATAGTTGTTTTTGTCAAAGCGATAATCTCATAGTTGCTATGTTTAATACTTGGAGTACCTTGCACCTCATCCTACTGCTGGTATACAGTTCAACATTTCAAGGATACATAAAGGAATGCTTTCAAGCAATGTAGAGTAAATCAATAGTGGATCAAGATATGTTTAGGCCTGAAAGTAAAAGACGAGACAATTGAGCCGTCGTGTCGGCCTGATGCCTTCAATGGAACTAACTAAAGTTATTGACACATTCTAAAACATATTTGGGTTTTTTTTTATTGTAAATTTATCTGTTGTTTATTGTATTAAATTGTGTGCTGAAGAGGGCAGCCAGCCAAGACATCCGCTTATTTTCTTGTCTTTTAGTTTCAAGCCCAAACATATCTTGTTGATTATTTATTTACCAAACATTTTCAGCCGTAGAAAATATGTTAATTGTTATATTTATCATATCTATTTTAGATACTGACTAGATTTTATATTTGTTTGAATTAATTCATAATTGATTTAAAATCGAAATCGGTTTTGATAAATTTTCATTGATATTTATTACGACTAGGCTTGATATGGTTAAGAATTTGTGTACATTTTCTTTGTGCTAGTTAATGTAATATCCCATTGTATTTTAAGCTACCAGCTACATGTACGGTACAACTACTGCTATTACATCTACACAAGGTAAGGGAACATTTGTGTTTACTCCACTGGAAAACAAAACATTTTGTATTTTAAATGTCAATACACTTAAATCATGTCTGCGGTAATGGACAACACACATAGACGCAGAGATGTAGCAGGGGGGGGGGCACGGGGGACAGAACTCCCTGGGCGCCAGACTAGTTAGGAGCGCCAAAATGTGCTTCAATATTATTTTCTTTTTGAAAATAATGCGTTTGAGAGTTGAAAAAAGTAATGGAGGCTCTTTAAAATGAATCTTTTCCCAGGGCAACAAACACTCTAGCTACGCCTCTGCAAATACGGGACCATTAAAAGTATTAAGTTGATTATTTAACAACCAGTATAGTTTGTACAGTACCCATCCATAATAATAGTAATAATGTAATAAAAGGATATAATAATAATAATATTTTATCTCAGCTAGTACGAAAAAAAGTATCATCAAAACATGGAGTCAGACCCTTACAATGAAACAGAAATGTCTTTATAAATATTTATAACTTAAAATGAGCTATGTTCTTGGAGTATATGATTGTGTTAGTATCGAGTGACAGCGCTTGGAGTACTTGATTTGGTTAGTATTGTGTGTCTTCGAATGGAGCACTTTGTTTGGTTAGTAGCATATTTCTATGCTTAAAGTTCTTGATTCTTTTAGTAGCATATGTCTGTGCATGGAGTAGATGCTTTATAGTAGAATATGTCTGTGCAGGGAGTAGATTCTTTATAGTAGCATATGTCTGTGCATGGAGTGCATGAGTTTTATTAGAATATGTCTATGATTGTAGTACATGATTTTAGTAGTTAATTTCTATCCATTGAGTACATGATTCTGTTAGTCACATAGATCTATGCATGGAGTACATGATTTTTAGTAGCATATTTCTCTGCTTGGATAAGATGATTGTGTTAGTAGCTTATATCTATGATTAAGTACTTAATTTTTAGCAGCATATATATATATGCTTGGAAACATGATTCTGTTAGTCGTCTATGTCTATGCTTTGAGTGCATGATTTTTTGTAGCATATTTTTTCTTGGAGTACATGATTGTGTTAGTAGCATATTTCTATGCTTGGAGCATAATAGGTGCTAGCTCAAAGTCTACACTTAAAGCATAAGTGGTCAAATAAATTTTTCGTTCCATTACATTTTTATAATTTGACCTTAAGAACTCACAATATTTATCACTTACTGCTTTTTAACTTCTAAATAAAAGTATGTATGACAATTGTTACTTTGACGTATAGATTACGTCACGCAAAAAAAAATAAGAAATGCATTTTTTTAAAAATATATTTAACAAACTATTTTAAAAGTTATTTATTTTATAAAATAATCTTTTTCAAAACAAACCAAGATAAATATTTCTGTAGCGAACTTATTGTAAAAAAACAACAAAAAAAGTTAATTAATTTCTAAACGATTCTTTTCATGTCCCTGGTCTAGACACAAGTGCTATGGGTATGTTTCATCTGCATTTGTTCTTTCATTATTTTGTGAAAATGTAATTACATTATTATTTTCGAACAATCTTTTTTTGTTAAGTGGAACATACATTATTGAGCAAATTTGTTTCGGAAAACGGTCATTTAACGAAAAAAAAAAAGAGGTGGTCTTATATTTTCTTGAAAGCGGTGCTTTTAATTGATGCTTCCCAAGCCTGCGGAGTTTCATCCACAGGAAAAGCATGGGACAAGCAAAAACATCACAGACACATCGGGTGGTTGAGACTCATTAACCTTGGATTGTGGCTCATCTAAGAGAAGGAAAACTCCGAATGTGCGGCTAATATAAGAGAAGGAAAACTTCGAATGTGCGGCCCATCTAAGAGAAGGAAAACTTCGAATGTGCGGCCCATCTAAGAGAAGGAAAACTCCAAATGTGCGGCCCATCTAAGAGAAGGAAAACTCCGAATGTGCGGCCCATCTAAGAGAAGGAAAACTCCGAATGTACGGCCTATCTAAGAGAAGGAAAACTCCGAATGTGTGGCCCATCTAAGAGAAGGAAAACTTCGAATGTGCGGCCCATCTAAGAGATGGAAAACTCCGAATGTGCGGCCCATCTAAGAGAAGGAAAACTCCGAATGTGCGGCCCATCTAAGAGAAGGAAAACTCCGAATGTGCGGCCCATCTAAGAGAAGGAAAAGTCCGAATGTACGGCCTATCTAAGAGAAGGAAAACTCCGAATGTGCGGCCCATCTAAGAGAAGGAAAACTCCGAATGTGCGGCCCATCTAAGAGAAGGAAAACTCCGAATGTACGGCCCATCTAAGAGAAGGAAAACTCCGAATGTGCGGCCCATCTAAGAGAAGGAAAACTCCGAATGTGCGGCCCATCTAAGAGAAGGAAAACTTCGAATGTGCGGCCCATCTAAGAGAAGGAAAACTCCGAATGTGCGGCCCATCTAAGAGAAGGAAAACTCCGAATGTGCGGCCCATCTAAGAGAAGGAAAACTCCGAATGTGCGGCCCATCTAAGAGAAGGAAAACTCCGAATGTGCGGCCCATCTAAGAGAAGGAAAACTCCGAATGTGCGGCCCATCTAAGAGAAGGAAAACTCCGAATGCAAACCCCTGAAATGGAGTCTCTTAGGTGGTATGGCATTGCAACGATGAAAATTCTGGCAACTCCTGCGACGCTACTGTTGCCAAGCTGTGTAATTCACAAACGATGTTCCCTTTTGGTTATATAGGCACGTGGCGAGAGACGATTTGCTGTCTAGGGAGCAAGTTTGTCCTACTCAATGAAATTCCAAGGCCTTGGGTTGATATCTTCCTGGGATGTCTACACCATCGTCACACTGTGACGGGGAGAAAACTGATGCTAGAAGGAGAATCAGAAAAGAATATTGAAAAACTTTATTTTGGTTCAATTTTGTTAAATTATTAAATAAATATTTATTTTTACAAATTAAAAAAAAATTTTTTTTAACACATTTACACATTGGTAGATATTGAGCAAGATACATAAACCAACATATCGATCAAGAAACCAACAAATCGATCAATAAACCAAAATGTCGATCAATAAACGAACATATCGATCAATAAACCAAAAGATCGATCAATAAACCAACATGTCGATCAATAAACGAACAAATCGATCAATAAACCAACATATCGATCAATAAACGAACATATCGATCAAAAACCAACATATCGATCATATACATATTACAAGTCATTTAAAAGTTAACTTTAATATTGCAGACTCAACTATGGAACCGTCAACTGTGATGGAAGGTTGGTGCAGTCTTTAACTGACGCGTATTGATAGATAGATTTGATAGATAGATTTGATAGATAGATTTGATAGATAGATTTGATAGATATATTTGATAGATAGATTTGATAGATAGATTTGATAGACAGATGTGATATATAGATTTGATAGATAGATTTGATAGATAGATTTGATAGATAGATTTGATAGATATATTTGATAAGAAACATAGATTTGATAGATAGATTTGATAGATAGATTTGATAGATAGATTTGATAGATATATTTGATAGATAGATTTGATAGATAGATTTGATAGACAGATGTGATAGATAGATTTGATAGATAGATTTGATAGATAGATTTGATAGATACATATGATAGATATATTTGATAAGATACATAGATTTGATAGATAGATTTGATAGATAGATTTGATAGATAGATAAGATACATAGATTTGATATATAGATTTGATAGATAGATAGATTTGATAGATACATTTAAACCCCCCAAAAAAACATATCATCTTCACAGTTTTGTTGGAAACATTTTTGAATATCAATACTGTATTTTACCGAAGTCATTATAATGTCATGTGACATTAAGGAGGCAAAGAGTATGACAAGTAAAACGTTAGCGATATCGAAACAAGAATGAACCGTTATGGTATAGTCTTATATAGAAAGAACCGTTCTGGTATAGTCTTATATAGAATGAGACGTTATGGTATAGTCTTATATATAATGAGACGTTATGGTATAGTCTTATATAGAATGAGACGTTATGGTATAGTCTTATATAGAATGAGACGTTATGGTATAGTTTTATAAAGAATGAAATCGTTATGGTATAGTCGTATATAAAGAATAAATAATATTGAGATGGTATAGTCTTGTAAAGAAAGAAACTCATAGCCTGTGAAGTTATAGATCGTCTCTGAGTTATTGACTCCTTGTTAATAATCATGCTGAAAAAAATGTCAAGAGATAGTCTCAGCACAAAACGCTGATATAAAAAAAAACATTAAGTAAAGTAATTAAGTATTTTTTTTAATATCGGTACGTCTGTAGTCAATATATCATTCATTGATCCGTGTTCGATTATTTACTGATATTTTACAATCTTATTTATACATGCATAATGCTATATTCATTATTTTTATTTTTTTTAAAAATATACATAATTCTTGGGTGATCCGAGTTTTTATGTGTGTTCAACAGGATCGGAGATGGATACTGCTACCGAAAGCACGAAACAGTCAGAGACAACAGAGAGCACGTACCTGGAGAATGAAGCCGACAAAGCCAGCTCAGTGGGACGTTCGCTCTGGCCATTCGCTAGATTCTGACGTGTTCCCTCAATAGCGACGTGTTCCCACGTGTGTGGTCTGTTTCCTAATAGTGAAATGTTCCCACATTTGTGGTCTGTTCCCTCAATACTGGCGTGTTCCCACATTTGTGGTCTGTTTCCCCAATAGTGGCGTGTTCCCACATTTGTAGTATGTTCCCTCAGTAGTGACGTGTTCCCACATTTGTGACATGTTTCAAAAGTTGTGATACATCCCTTATGTGTTCTCATATTTGTGATTTAATACTTTCAAAATGGAAATGGGATCTCATAAGTGTGACGTTTCTCGTCAGTTGTGATGTATTACCTCCATTGTAGTTATGTTTTCACATTGTGGTGTTGTATTTCACATATTACGTGTTCCAACATTTTGGGTGTGCCACATAAATATTAATGCGTTAAATAATGTGTAATTAACGTTTAATTTTAATGAGTACTTCAGTTGTGAACAGTACTCTCTTTTGTGATAACTTTTTCCCCTTTGGTGTGTTCCGTCTATTGTGATCCAATCCATCATTTCATATGTGTTCCACCAATAGTGATGCATTCTATCATTTCATAGGTGTTCCCATCAATTGTGATGTGTTCCATCATTTCATAGGTGTTCCCATCAATTGTGATGTGTTCCATCATTTCATAGGTGTTCCCATCAATTGTGATGTGTTCCATCATTTCATAGGTGTTCCCATCAATTGTGATGTGTTCCATCATTTTATATGTGCTCCAACTGTTTTGATATTCAAGTCTTGACCCTGTGTAGACGTGATAGTCAGAGTAAAAATTACATCTTTAAATGAGGTTGAAGTTAAAACTTTACCAGCAATACTTCATTTCCATTGAATGGTTTAGTAAGATCTCTATGTACAGCTATACGTAACATATAATAGATGTGCGTTGTTTTTTTTTTTTTTTTTTTTTTTTTTGGGGGGGGGGGGGGGGGTTGGCAGTATATTCATATATCTTGAGACAGCGTTTTAAGAATTTAAATGATCATACTTTTTGTTTGTTTATTGAAGACACCTTTTTAACGATTCAATTAAAACTTTAATTATAGCATATATACATATATATATGCTATAAAATGAAAGTTGAAAGCAAAGAAAAAGAATGGGCACAAGTGCCCAACAAAAGGAAAGCACAAGAGAAAGGAAAGAACGTTGGTGAACTTCAAATTGTTTGTGTCTAATTTATCTAACATGTTTAATGTTGATTTGATTCTCCACTCATCATAATTTACAAATTCCTTGATTCATTGATTCAAAATTAAACTTTAATTTTTAAAATGTTTCAACTTTTCCAGAGTTGATCTGTTGTGTTTGATGTGTCAAAATGAGAAGTAAGCTTTCTAAATTGTTCTCACAGCCTTATTCAAACTGGTTGTCTCTTTAATTTAAGACATCGTGACAATGAGCGGCATTGACTTTATTGACATCTCCAAAACTTAATATTCATTTTTTTTTTATTTCAATGTATGTGTAGTTTTTTTGTAATGTATCGTCTTCTGAAGACGACATCTAGCCGAAACGTCTGCTTAATTCTCTTGTCTTTTACTTTCAAGCCTAAACATAAGTTAATCCACTCTATATTTACTTTACATGACTTGAACGCAGTTATTCATAGATTATATAATGTATGAGTCTTTTTTCATTATTAAGTTTTTATTTATTTTTTTTTAATTTTCATTCATTTTTTCGAATGTAAATAAAATTTGTGCCTTTTCATTATCATATAAAATAGGTTGTGAAATTGTTCTATTAATATGGGAGGTCTTGTTTCATTTCTGTGAACACAATAGAGACATTTATCTGAAACCGCTACATTTCCGTTCTTTATGGTTCACGAATAGATCTTGCTTGAAGTCTCAGTTATTATCCTTACATGAGATAGCAGCCCAAGTGCAAAGAATGAGGTATCTAAAATTATAATAATACAACTGCCGTAGTAGATTAACAAATTTAAAACATTTGAAGGTGTTCCGTTTTTGTTTCAACACCATAATTATATACATTAATGTTCTTTCATGGACACCATATATATACGCAGTATTAGTTAGTGCCACTAAAAGGATTTTTAAACAATTTATTCATATTGTAACAATGAAGTGAAGTGATACAAAGAAATGTAACAGAAGAATTGGTGACGTAGTCATTCTGATTTCAACGCGTATATTGCGTACAAGCTGAGTAAGAGGGAACGGTTTCGTTTGTCATTTTCATTCAACATCTATGTATTATGCAGCCTTTATTTTATATATTTGAAAATCGCATGTCCATTTAGGGCATTGGTTCTCAACCTTCCTAATGCAGTGACCCTTTGATACAGTTCTTTATGTTGCGGTGACACCCCAAACGTAACATTACTTTCGTAGCTATTTCATAACTGTAGAGTATATGTGTTTTCTGATGTTCTTAGGCGATCACCGTGAAAGGGTTTTTTGACCGCTATCGGGGCCGCGACCCGCAAGTTGAGAACCGCGGATTTAGAACATTTTAAAAAAACACATTTTCTCATCGTAATGTAATATTTTTTCATCAAATTATTAGCGCAAACAACTACCAACACATTCTTTAATATACGCTAAAATACGATAATGCCCTACGGCAAAATAACATCATAAATATATTTAAATCCAAGTCTTAGTCTCAATGGAAAATTACATTTAATTTAATAAAAATTAGATAAATAATAATGTAAACATTCATTTCAAATGCGAAAGTAACAACACGAAAAGACTTTTATTTTGAGGAAACGGAAGTGAAATTTAGCATGGTTCTGTTTTCAATGTAATTATTTTGAAATGATATTTCCCCCCCGTACTGTCCCCTTTTAGGGGTTGTATTTACCTAAATGTATTGGATCAAATTGGAATCACTGACAATAAAAATATGTCAAAAAGTTATCCAAAATATTCTGAATCTGTGAAGTTTTAGGGTTACCAGATAACATGGATTATTAAGCCAACAATGTTGAAACAAGGAATAACGGCAATTCTGATTTTCGCAGCTTCCAACGTACAAGGTTAGTTTTGATGACTAATGTTTAACATTATTATCATAATAATTTTTGGCCACAGTTTTTCTTTTTTTTTTTTTTGATTGCGTTTAATATGTTTACTGAATTTTTGTGTGTTTTACGCTGCTGAATCATAATGTAATTATGCTTGTCATAAATTATTTTTTTCACGCTATTTATTTTTAATTCATTGTTTTCCAAGTTTGTTATTTGCGATACATTAATTGTGTTTTCGAATATATTCGCGTGTACCGCTAATGTGCACATTTTATTTCCCATTCACACAGACGAGATCTATAACACTATTTCTTATTTCATCCATGGTTTCTTAAACACAATGATTTCGTGAATTTAAATGAGTCTTGCGCAGTCTGAACTATGAAATAAGTTTTAATGTCATTCCTGTATGTTTAAATATTTTTTATTTTTTTTTTGAAAGAACATATTCAGAAGTGACAATTAATTAAGAGTAAAAATAAAAATCCTTATTTAGCATTATTAGTATGGGTGATAGGAACAGTAAAGTTCATCATGAACTGTTCATCATGACACAATAATTTCTTGTGTTTTTTGTCAACTGCCCGAATGCGTGGTTTGGACAGATTTTTGATACAGCTGTTCACCACGGCATAGTAATCTTGTATGTTTCCCCAGGGAGTATACTGTCCCCGACAGTGTTATCTTCAAGTCTGCTACACGCTGGAGAAGGTTTCTCCATGTCCTGTGGCCCAAAGCATTTCACCAATAAAACAGACAGCAAGGATGTCCACTATGATACCATTGTATTGTTTAGAAGTCTGCAGTCCCATCCTTTTGACATGCTGATCGCTTGCTACTACCCAAACTCACCGAACGAAAGTACACAGGTTGGTGCCCTTGTTGTCCTTGGTTACGCTGCTGAGTTTTTTTGCTTTCAGATTGTTTCAAGAAAATCTGATTAAATTATCTAAGAGCTAGTCAGTCATTCGAAGATGTCGTTCAGCTATACAAGCACGCCCATCCCTCTCTTGTCAATTACGCTATCCACACCTTGCAGGAGTGCATTGGTGATGTCCAAGTCATGGATCACTCTCAGCCAGTTGAAATGCTGAGCGATGACAAAATGTAAGGACTCCTCATTCACAATCATGAATCACCCACTAACTCAGCTCTCCCCGCCTCATTTCAAGTAGGTAGCTCCGATATAGAGTTCACATCCTTTGCTAGGAATTTTGGTTAAATTCTTTCTGACTACATGTCTCTCAATAATCGTATTTCTCACATCTGTCGATCTGCGTACACCGCTATCAATCAGATCAGCTCCATCCGCCACTACCTCACAGTTAGCGCAACAAAAAAAATAGTAACTATCTTCTGTCAGATTCAACAAAAACTTTTATAGAAAAACTGCAGAAAGTTCAAAACTCAGCTGCTAAGTTGGTTCTATAGGCAAAGAAACTTGATCACGTCACGCCACTACCTCACTCATTTCATTTGATCCTTACACAGGCACGCATTGATTACAAGATGTCTGTTCTTTCTGGTTCCAGAACACGCATTAAAACATATGGTGAACGATCTTTCTCTTTCTGTGCCCAAAAAAACAATGCAATTCTCTCCCCTTACATATTCGCAACACTCCGAAAACCCCAACCTTCAAAGCTGTCCTCAAGACCCATCTCTTCAAACTATACTATACCGACTCATTCTCACAACTACTAACTGATAAACAACGCTCGTTGCTGATGATGGGTGCTGTCCATGCCTGGACAGGGGTAGATATTACTTGGGTATGTGAGGTCAAGTTTTGTATCTATTGTTTTTTAAAATGTATAATTTTCTGTAATTGTTAGATTTTATGTGAAGCACAGTGGGCGTAGACATAGACTGGTTACTGCGCATATATAAAACCATCTTAATAATAATAATAATAGTATAGTAATAACACATTGATGTTAGCCTTGTGGAGGTAAATGTCTCCAGGGCGAGACAGGGGTGTGATTTTTCCTATAGTTTTCAAAAGTTTTTGCAATGAGCTAAATCTAGCCAAGTACCACCACAACTGCAACATGAGTTAACAGTGATGTGTATTACATTGTTATAAAAGAGAATTATTAATTTTATTTGACATCTCTCATTCGGTCAACATATATATTTGAGAATATAACAAGATATACCATATTCGTTTGAAGTTCGTAGACTCTTTTTTGCAATTCATGTGAAGGCCATAAGCCTTTCGCTGAACACAACGTTGAAATGCATAGTATAAGGCAACGAATGAAAAGCAGCCCAAGGGACAACCCTTGAAACTTTTCACACACCCCAACGGGGAGAAACTCTCTTGTACTGGTAAATATCCTACGCCAGGTGAATCCCCACAAACGTGTACCAATATATCTCACACTCCAAGTTAAGCCCACATACTTGTACCAGTATATGTCCTCCACCAGTAGAACCTTTAAAAGTTTTACCGGTATATGTCCGACACCAGGTTAACCCCTAAATACTTGTACCATTACGTGTCCCAAACCAGGTTATCCTCCTCATACGTACCGATATATCCCCCACTCCAGGTTAACCCACATACTTATACCGGTATATTTCCCACACCAGGTTAACCCTTACATACTTGTACCTGTATATGTCCCACGCCAGTTTCACTTCAACATGCTTGTACTGATGTGTGTCCTACACAAGATTAACCCTCCTCCCCACATTCTTATACCGGTACGTGCCCTACAACAGGTTATACCCCGGGGACGCAGGTGGACCATTGACCTCCCAGACCACAAGGGGGCCGGGCAGATCGTGGTCAGTGTGAACCATGCTCACTGCAGTGACAGCGGCCTCTACAGGTGCAGTCTTTACAACGGAGCCGAGACGCTCGACCAAATTGAGAGACTGGTTGTGAGAAGTAAGTGATACTTATTTCTCACTTGAAATTGTAGCATTTGACGGAACGGTGGCATTTTTTCAATTTTAAGTTTCTTGGTTAGAAGTGGGTCATTCTAAGGCAAATGTTAAAATATTTCGTAGTGAGCGCAATTTCCTTTCCTACGTATCTGATAGTGACGGGGCTTGAGTTTGAAACAATGTGTCAGAACATTGGCGAAATAGATTTTGTATAAGACCTGAACCAAGTAACACCATCCACCCATACAATAGATCTGTTTGAAATTATATTTATAAGCTCATATAAAAAAAATCATTTAAGGCCCCCGGCCCTAAAAATGAATATTTCAAAATCAATACCCTAATTCAGAAACGATTGGGCGTGCGCACAACAAATTACCAATTTGTTTTTTCCAATCGGATGAATGGTATAGATCCGCATACGGAGATTGTATTTAGCTCAAATAAAGGGGAAAATGAAATTAGGGCCCCGGACCCAAAATGGATCATTGTGATATGTTTGTAATAATTCAGAACTTTTCGCGGGTGTGTGTATACAACAACTCACAAAAGTTTTATCGAAATCAGATAAATGTATTAGAAGAGCATACATACAAACATTAATTTTTTTAAATGTATAGATAAAGTTTACCAAATAAAAGATACATTTGCGTAACTATTCAAGGATACGTTCTATCTATCTATCTATCTATCTATCTATCTATCTATCTATCTATCTATCTATCTATCTATCTATCTATCTATCTATCTATCTATCTATCTATCTATCTATCTATCTATCTATCTATCTATCTATCTATCTATCTATCTATCTATCTATCTATCTATCTATCTATCTATCTGTCTATCTGTCTATCTATCTGTCTGTCTGTCTGTCTGTCTATCTGTATGTCTGGTTGTCTGTCTATCTATCTATCTATCTATATATCTATCTATCTATCTATCTATCTATCTATCTATTTATCTATCTATCTATCTATCTATCTATATATCTATCTATCTATATATCGATCTATCTATATATCTATCTATCAAGCTATCAATCTATCAATCTATCAATCTATCTATATATCTATCTATCTACCTATCTACCTACCTACCTACCTAACTACCTACCTACCTACCTACCTATCTATCTATCTATCTATCTATATATCTATCTATCTATCTATCTATCTATCTATCTATCTATCTATCTATCTATCTATCTTTCATCTATCTATCTATCTATAATATATCTATCATCTATCTATCATCTATCTATATATCTATCATCTATCTATCTATCTATATATATATATAAATGTGATTACGATGTAATCATAACTTTTATATTTTTTACACAATTTTTTATAACTTTCAAACACAGATAAAATGCTGAAAATAGTTCCATCGTTGTTACGTTAAATGTATTTGTACTTTATACTAATAATACTTTAACTTTTAATAAAATAAATGCGGATATACAATATTTTTTGCGTATTCAAATTGTTTTGATTTCATTAAAATAATAGAAAATAAGTTTGATTGTTTTTGAGAATCCGAACGTATCTTCTTTGAATGTCTTAGTTTTGTTTTCCCGCTATGGTCAGGATAGCTCATTCTTATACATATAAAGTCATGCGACATTTTGTCATTTTACGTTTAATTTAATATTTAAATTAATGAAAATTGATTTTTAAAAAGATTAAAGCGTTATATCCTTGCTGATTGTATGCTACTTTATTTGTTTAAAGTTTTAAGTCAATAAAAAAAACTATTTCAATCAAAGCTATAAATAGCCAGGTTATTCATGTTGAACTGTTGTTTAGTAGCGGCAGCCGATCGTTGTTGAGAGACTATCTAGACAAACATTTTCCCAAGTACCAACATATTTTAGCAACACAACAAAAGGTCTCCTTTGAAATGTGTTTTTTTGTTGATCAGTGACTCTCAAACGCTGGAGAGTGTAATTTTATGTAGGTTGAACGAAAGGAATTAAACTCGAAATTGAAATGCCTGCTTATCTAGTTCGAATTATTATTTTTTTTTCATTATCATTTAAGTAAAATTTCAGCAAATAATAAAACTTTCTCAACACTCCAAAGTGTAATGATCCTTACAGCTTTGGATTTAATTAGCTTCAAATTTAGTGACAAATAAATGTATCGATTTTACACAGATAACGTTTATGATAAAATGTTTGAATTGGTTCAATGGCACACAGATACGAAAAGATCCATGATGTCATAATAAAAGGTGTCATTTTTACAAACATAAGATCTAAGATGTCCTATTTAGACGTGTTAGTGTTTCAAATATAAGATCTATGCCACATTTATTAACCATATCATTGTTACACAGATAAAATCTAAGATGTCATATTTAAACGTATCATTGTTACACAGATAAGACCTAAGATGTCATATGTAAACATGTCATTGTTACACAGATAAGATCTAAGATGTAATTCTTATACTTGTCACTTTTGCACAGACAAGATCTTCCAACCTCCTATTATAATGGCTTCCTCTGGAGGTGAAAAGCTAAAAGTCGAGGACAATGTCGAAGGAGACAAGGTCACGTTGATATGCACTGTAAAGGTACGGCCTGGTGCTAAGGCTATTGTTGATATCGCGGGAATGGTTTCTACAGAAAACGATGTCAAAGTAAAAGTTAAGGAGGTTTTAGATATTTTCCCACCATTTAGTTTTTCGACCTGCCCCAACGATTCAGTATTTCGTTCGCTCAAGTGGGCGGGTTTGGTTAGAGGGGGGCGTGGCTGTAGTAACCAGCATAGAAATTGTCTGGCAAGTTACCAATCTGAGGCTTTTAATTACCCTTCAAAGCAAGAGGAATGTTTTACTTTATGGCTTACACTTGTTCACTTTATGCCTTAGACCTAGATCTTAGATTTTAATATATATATATTTCTTATACTTGTTTAAAGTAATAGTAAATTTCATTTTTTAAATCAAGTCTTATGTGTACATTTCCTTTTTTATCAAGTCGTATGAGTAAATTTTTTAAATCAAGTCATATGAGTACATTTCATCATGGTGAGCAAGTCATATCTGTACATTCCATTTGGTTGATCAATTCACTTTTTCTCAAGTCATATGTGTAAATTTCATTTTTTATAAAGTCATATGTGTACATTCCATTTTTAATCGAGTCATGTGTGTACCTTCATTTGTTTATCAAGGCATATGTGTACATTCATTTGTTTATCAAATCATATATGTGTACATTATCTTTAATGCTGTATAAGGGCGATGAGAATCTGGACATGAAATGGAAATTCCGAGACGCCCACAGCAGATCCACACTGAGCCACTTGTACCCACACGCACACCACATCAGCAGGCCGATCTCGTATGCGTATCGTAGAACTGGAGGTAACTGCATCTTGTTCCGCCACGAGAGTCACCTGACCATCACCCTCCACAAGTCTCACGAGGCCTACTTCCTCATGTGTGTCGTTACGGCCGATGACGTGGAGGTGAGCTCCCGGTCGTTCCACGTGACTTTCCCTACAAGTGAGTAGACGATGGCTGAAACAGGTCGTCTGCATGTAACAGGCAATGTATTACATGACCCTAACCCTAACCTTAACCAGTAAATAATGGCTGAAACAGATCACCAGTATGCTTCAGGCATTGTATTACATGACCATGACCCTAACCTTAACCGGTAAATGGTGGGTGAAACAGGTCGTCTGTATGTTATAGGGAAGGTATGTGACCCTAAACCAGTAAATGATGGGTAATTAGGCCGTCTGTATGTTGTAGGGAATGTATGTGACCCTAACCATAAACCAGTAAATATTGGGTAATTAGGTCGTCTGTATGTTTCAGACAATGAATATAACCCTAACCAGTGAATGATAGTGTTTATAATACTTCTGTAAATGTAACTCTGATCTTTATTTCCTTGTTTAACATTAGATATCTATTTGATTACTTTTATTTTGTGTTGGCGAACCTTGAAAGATTGTAAGACATTTCACTAAGGTATCTCTTTCACTCTCCCTCTGTCTCTCTCTCTCTCTCTCTTTCTCCCTCGCTCTGTCTTCATATATATCTATATATATATATATATATATATATATATATATTATATATATATATATATATATATTTATATATATTTATATATATATATGAATATATATATATTTACAAAGGAACCCCAGATAATGCGTCCCGATATAAACGAGTTCAGATAGAAAGTGTTATGGTTTAGCTCTAAAAACCGCATATCATCATTCGAACATGATTGATTTTTCTTAGTATTCTACTTGAAAGATAGTATTTAAAACATTCCCCTGAATGAACTTAAATACAATAGCACAAAGCCAGTTTTGTGTTGACATAAAGTCTAACGAATGCAAGAATATGAACTGCACTGCAAACAAATAAATACGGCACATAAATATCCTCAAAAACATCCATATTTTTATTCTTCTGCAGGCGAAGAAACAACAATGTATCCGTCATCTCCTTTTACCCAAACAAACGTTGCTAGGCGACTTGAATTCCAGGTAACGAGTTGTTTACTAAGTCACGTGATGCTCATTTTTCTGGAGTGTCGTGTTTGAGGCTTCGACGTAAAGACCCAAGTCAACAAGACACAATGTATCTGTAGCTAGTCATTTATTAAAAAGATAGATCACTATACAGAGCATTTTATTATATTTTTTAAACCTACTTTGTTTATTTGTGTTCATCCCTTTTATTTACTCTGATTTCATAGGTGTTTGTTTATTGGTCCCTAGTCACACGTGACTAGTGAGCTTAAAGTTTCTAAGCAGCATTATCTCATGGTACATTTTCATTTATACAGTTTTAAATTAAAGATTTTTTTGGCGACGGCATTATTTTTCATCACTTAATTTAAGACCATTTGAAGTTTTACAGCTTTTATTAAATTTGATTAATAACAAAATATAATAATTCCAATTGAAAGTTAATAACAAATCTAAACTAATTCTGGGGTAGATAATTCAATAGAGTATGGACTCCATAATGGAGTGTTCAAGATAATCGCCGTAGACCTACATTTAAATGGTTAATTACAACTTAGTACCTGAACGTGCTCAATATTTAGTGAACCATTTATTCAAATCATTTAAACCTTCCGGGGAAAATTTCGCTTTTATTTACTGAATTTATTGGTACCGTGAGAAATTGTAAATGAACGAAATGATAGAGAGATGTGGCCGTTTCCAGTGTTGTTAATGTTTATTGTAGCCTACAACATTGGTCGTTAAAAGTCCAAGAAAAATCTATAAATAGCATCAGAAATGTTTATATTTTAAAAACAGTTAAACTTTAAAAAAACTGACTTAGATGACATAAGTAAATATTGAATTATTGAAATTATATTACAGATTATAGTAAGTCTTACGTGGAAATAGTGTAAAGTGTTTATAAATATTTTGTTTACACGTACTTTTCTTTTAGCTTTATTTCAGAATAGGTAACTAAATTTCAGAGCTATTAAGATGGTGCTCGTGCTCTTATACAGTACAGTGCACAATAATGTGACGATTCTTGCATATAATTTAATATGTGTTCCAAGATTAGATTGTATTTCCTCGAATTATTCCGATTATGACTTTGGCTCAATCGGTAGAGCCAGTTTCGTGTTGAGTAACAACGTGATATAGAAAAGAGTGCAGTGAAAAGAAGTTGTTGACGCTCATTGCCTTTGTCAAGTACATGACTAAGATTTTATCCTTTACACACTATCATGTTTCTATTATTTTTTTTTAATCGCTTTTTCCCCACACCTCCGGCGTTGGCGCCTGGGGTTAGTGTCCCATTCGCATGATCCAATATAGAGTGGTAGCACAGCAAGCTGGACGTACGGTGTCAACACCTCTATAATTTCAGCCGTTAGTCTGCTTAAAGGGGATTAAATTAAAATGGCAGCATTTAAGAAAAAAAATATAAAAAAACTGACCAACTCCTCGTGGATCGTATTTTTAAATACAAAGAACAAAAGAGAAAATTACATAGCTGTGAACAAATGTAATTAGTGATATCAATTACATGGACACGATTAGCTCAAAAGTACGCAGTAATACTTTTTTGATTGTCGGGGTCTCATCATGGCACATTAATCATTTGAAGGTGATTAGTTAAAGTTAATATTCAAGAGTTCAGGGCAGCATCATGCGATCCTGTCCTTTATGCTAACTAACCAGTGTTGTAAAAAATAAGAATTAACGTTACAGTAAAAATAATATGAACGGGGTATCAAACTCCATACTTTTCAAGTGCATGGCGAGCGATCTACCGCCTGAGCTACAGCCCGTTATGCGGTGCGGAATTAAACCTTTAAAACAAATTAGATATTTAAAATTATGTATACATTTAACTCTTAACATAATAAATATGACTGACATATTTAATATGACGCACCTCTCACAAACACACTTTTGACAAAATGAAGATATTTAATAATATTTACACACTTAATTCTTTGCGTATTTATAGTAAATAGGATTGGAATATTAAATATCCCGTACCACTCAATTGCAAAGCGAGCGCTCTGCCCACTGAGCTACAGCCCATTATGTGGTCTGAATCTAAACCTTTGAACACATGGATATATTTAATATTATTTACACAATTAATTCTTAAAATAATAAATAGGACTGGAATATTACATAGAAATAAGAACCTAAATTATATAATATATGGTGTATTACATAAAAATTTGTTACCTAAACTTTTAAAAAGAATACAAATTACATTCATTATTAACTGGTGGATAACATATCAAATAGGAATAGTAGCCTAATTTCTAAATTACTGGACCATGTATATTACATACCAATGATAGTGTTATTGCTTAAGTACGCGGAAAACAACGGTATTGCTAGTTGGTATGCCTAGAAATAAAAACCGAAATTTCAATGAATAGAATTTAAAAATAAATAATTGAAGAATGAAGCCGTGTTAACGCCGACAAATAAGAATAAGGCAAAAAAAACACCAAACAAGTCTGATAAAGCTTTCCATGATTCAATAAAGTATCACAATTCTGAGGTCTTATAATAATATAATCATTCACAAAAAGTTCTGACTGCAGCAGATGTGTACGTCCTGTAGGAAACGTGTAGAGATTTATATAAGATACAATTGAATAAATATAGTACTAATGAGCCATGGGCTGGGCGCCTAAGTTTAAATTTGGACTTAAGTGTAAATGATTTATCTCCATGGTACACCTTGGAAGACACATTTGCTCAAAAGAAAAGATGGAGCACGCTTTTCGTAACCACCGATAACATCACCAGATAGTCCCTAACAAGGAATAAGAAGAAGGCCTTAGGCTACACGGAGACTATCGTATAAACAACTGGATGCAACTGGAAAGGAAAGAACAGGGACGAGATGAATAGAAAATTGTTGTAGAAAACCTATGCCTTACACGGGTAGAAGGCATAACTAACACCTTGGAACGTGATTCACACGGCCTAATAGTAAATCCATCACTTCAAATATGAATTTTGAAAAGTTTTGATCTGTCAATTCCTTATGTAAGCGCTTTAGGGTCAATACAGTTTGTTATAGGTGATCAGAATTTTGTTACAATTCTAGATGCTCGATGGGTACCTTTGTACTTTGCACATAGTATATCTAACTGTGTCAATATTACTGTCATGGATTTAATAGACATTAGGTGCAGAGAACGGATATAACTTGTAAGTGTTAAGTGCTTAAGCCCAAAGTGCTATTATGAAATTTATTCTAATCCAATGATTATGTGTGCACAAATGGAAGGAACAAAAGACACAATACAATGGCCGGAAACGGGTGCATTGTTGCCGAAAACCGGGATCGAACCAGGGACCTTTAGATCTTCAGTCTAAAGCTCTCCCAACTGAGCTATTTCGGCTATCTGCCAACAACTAAACAGTAAATGACTACAATGGTATAAGGGGAGAGAACACAATCAGGTTAGCAACAAAACAGTACAATGAAATGGAATGGAATGGGTTCCTTGGACATTTGTGATATTTTTTATTATTATAAGATTAATTACCATTCTTTACTTTTTCTATGTAAAAACGAGACAAAGACTTCCCCGAAAGTTGAAGTATTGACTATACAATACGATGTTTTTTAATTTGACCTTTTACACTTAGGGAAGTAAGAACGGAGCGGTCTGTGCGATTTTTATTACTGAATACTATTACTTGATTAGTCTACCCTTAAATAGACGGATCATCAGATATAGCGAGCCTAGCGATATTTCATAGATTCCACTAATTGTTATCGGTTAAAGGCACCAGTTACTATGCAATTTTCATATTTAATTGTTTTAAATATTCATATCATATTGCTGTATTGTACACATTGTGCTCCGGCTGGGGCCTGGGGGGGGGGGGTGCCCTCCCGGAGAGATAGCTGAAAGAAACACTGATTGCTAACAATAACTGTATTTTTTGAAAGCATGATGCCATCATTCGATTTTTAATTACCGGTAACACAATTCCCTTGTTAAAAGTCGTGCTTTTATTATAAAATATAATTGCAAAACATGAAAAGATTGCTCACGTTTGATTCTTAGTAAAAACACTATTAAAATTATAGACCTTAAAACTGAAGCAAATGTAGTTTAATAGGCTACAGTGTTATTATTAAAGTCTTTAAATTTTTTAGTTTGCAAAAAATAATCAAACAAAAAACACTGATATTGCGAACAAGAAGTAATATATCGACTTATAATCGGCACATTTTCGAAACATTTCGATATTTTTAATCGAACAATGTATGCTATGCTTCTAAGAAGACTAGCCTTATCTATACGGATCATCAAATATATCGAGCGTAGCGATATTTCATAGATTCCACTAATTAAATATGTTAATGACATTAGCTAATATTATTTTTTAAATTGTTTAAAAAATGACAAATTGGTATTTTTAAAAAATGAAATATACTTCGTTTTATTGTTGTACATATTTTTGCTCCAGGAGGGGGGCACTTGACTTTCCCCGGGGACAGTGCCCCCCGCCCCCGGAGATATAGCAATAGCTGAAAGAAACCCTGATAGGGAGGTGTCTAAAAAGTATGCACGCACAAGCAAGGGAGTGGGTAGAAAAGTTGAATATTTTGGTAAGCACTGTATAGGGCTATGGATGGTCCCTAAATTGGCTATACAATATGTAGTTACTAAATTACATTGGAGTAACTGCATTTATACTTAGTCACAGTTTAATTCAACTTTTAAAAAAAGTAATAACAAAATTAACATAAAGTTACTAATTAATGTTTTGCATATAGTTTTTTTTACCAATTTTCTGATAATACTTAGTCTAACTGCAACATTTAAATCTAAGCTATTATTTTTAATGTTGAAAACTAAAACATACGAGTACGTACATGCCAAACTGTGGGATCAAAAACTGTACAAAAAGTCAATTTTAAATCATTGTACAACAGTATGAAAAACTGTATAATTTAATATTTTCTGTTTCGTTTTTATGATCATTCTTTTAGTTTGAAATTCAATATTAACCCACAAATTTATAGGTTAAAAAATCTGGCACTTAGGTTGAAAGGAAAATAATAATAATAAAACCGACAAAATGGAGCAATCAAATAAGCTACCGGCTATGTACCATTACTGGCTGTTGATAGTACCTGGTCAATAAAAAGAAAGTCATTGTTATACAATTAAGTGTGAGTCAAATATTGATGCTTGGAGTTACTTGAATAAATGATTCAGATAATGATAGGCTGCGGCTATTGTTAAGTTAACTAGACTTCTCTAGGGAGCTATTTATTGGCATTGGCATGATTGATAATTAAAATCAATACTTGTCAATACACACTTCCTGATGATAAGTTTAAATGCGAAAGTACGGAGTTCGATCAGAAATAATATAAAAGTAGAAATGTATAATAATAAGCAACTTATTATTATTAATTTATTTAATTTAGAAATATTTTTTTAATTAATTAATATTACTTGGAGATTACTCTTACTCATACTCTTAGCTACTTAGTGTAACTTAGCTCTTATCAGCCTATCATCCTATGTTTATTTATAGAGGTTTTGGGATGTTTCAGCGCATGGTTTTGAGAGGACTGAGGATACTTTAACTTTACTGGTTGCAAGGACCACTCAGTCTCAGCAAGACTGAGCCATGATATTATTTAATTACTAGGAACTGGAGGTTGGAAGTGGTGTATGTACCCAGTGGCGTAGCTAGGGGGGTGCGGACCATCCCAGGTGTGACGCCAAATTTAAAAATTGCATATTTCCACATAAGCATATTTGCATATGACGACTTAAATCCCACAACTGGCAAAAAATTTATTTTCAATTGCCTAGAAAGGGGGCTGTTGAAGGTGCTGTCCGCTTCGACTGTACTTTTGGCCAACTGAAGCGATGACCCTGGATAGCTCTGGACTTTCACCATAGTCCGGCTCACAAGAGTTTGAACAAGATAGAACTTTGTTAAAATTGTATGCCGTTCACTAACGCAATGAAGGGGAAATTTTTCTGCCTTTTATCTCTGTTGCTCATTGCCGGCTGCGGGTATGTCCCCAGGATGGGTAGACTTTAGTTTTGACTTGTCCATAGGCCATTTTGCAAAGTTTTCTGTAGATTCATTTGTTTATGTGTTCACTTATAACTTATTGCTGTGGTCACTTGTTCATGCTGTCACTTGTCTTTGAAATCACTTGTCAGTGGGCTCAGTTATCGGAAACTGCCAGGTGCATTGGTTGGAAATCAACTTCTAATTCCCCCTCCTCACAAGGCCTTAAGGGGCCATCCATATATTCCGATTTGGGAGGGGAACAAGATAGTCAATAAATATACAAAGTAAAAAGAATAAACTCTGGAGGTATATCATTATAAAATATTTTTTTTTAAACTTACTTTGTTTCTGGTACAAAAATATAGGGGTCAGGTGGGGCTAAGGATACATCATCAATTAATGCTTTTGTGTCTTTTTTTTAAACCTTGTTTTTACTGTAGGAATATTGCGTTTGATCTGAGACTTGGGAAAAAAAGTAAATAATTTGGCAACACATTTCTAAAAATTCCATAAACAAAATGTTATGCATGATTGCTTTAAAAAACAACAATTTAATTTAAAATCTCTTTACCGGTAATTTAAACAAATACACATGCCTAACTAATTGGAGAAGAAAATAATTTAATGCTTGTTCTATCAATTTTTTAGTCTTTTAATGTGGTCCATCAATTAAATAGGGAGTTTTTAATTTAAATAGCTTATTTATGTTTGCTCATCAATGGCATTTAATTTATTGCGCTAAATTAGTAGATTGCTGGGCATACATATAATAATAATAAAAGTCTTTAAATAAGTTTAAAAGGTAACACATTTTTTTTTTAGTGAATTTATTAATTATTTTCACATTACTTTGCCTAACTGTAGCCTATCAATTATCATTAACTAAGTGTTTTAAAATAGAATCATCACATTATCACAGTACTATTCTGGCACATACAAAATAGCGCTAACTGAATGAAAAAAGAAGTTGTGATTGTTAGTGTGACAGATTCACTGTAAGCTGACAGCATCTATTGGTGTAATAATTTATTTTTAAATGTGAAATGAAAAATACTTTATAAAAAAGTGTATATTAAATTTACTGGGCGCCCCTATTTTGTTCTGTGCTCTGAATTACAGGTGCAGCTTAGAGGGAACATTGATTACTTACTGTTTAAATTGGCATATAGGCAGAAAGCTACTTCCCACTAGTTTAACTATCCAATTTAAAAATAATATAAGACTATTTCAGACTAGTAAATAATCCAATAATTTTTCCAAATAAAACACACAATATTAATATATTTTAAATTAAAAGAATCAATTATTTAAGAAATAATTTTAATAAATTCTGTAATAAAGTAACTTTAAAAATGAAAACAGTGGATTTTAAGTCACAAATTGTGTAGGTGCAGTCCATAATCATACAAATTTTGTAAAAAATGTGTAGCCCAAAAACTGCTGAAGCTTCTAAAGCTAGAAAGTTGATGTTGGTTTTTCCATGTTTCCATTTAAAAATACAACCATTCTTTTCAAAACAATATTAAAGATGTCATGGAATTTTAATGTGTGCTATATTTACTGATAAGTAAGATCTTGTACTGCACTTGAATATGTGAATGTGAATAAGAAATGACACAGGGTAGAAGAAAACTTGAAGAAGGAAGATATAAATTTACTTTTCTTTCTTCAGGTTTTTCTCTAACCTTATATTTCTTACTGCGTCAACCTGAACGTAGTTCTCCAGGTATTTCTCTTATATCTGATAAGAAAAGATAACATATAACTTCATCACAGAAAAATCACTGGCAATAGCCTGTGTTATTAAAAATAAATTTTAAAACCGACAGCAAAAGTAGTATAAGAATAACATTATTTTTTATAGAATTTTATTTGGAAATAATTTAACTATTCTTTGTGGGCTTTTGCGTCCAAAAAAAAAAATTTAAAAAAAATTAACACCAGTGGTGTTCATGTGATTTGGGGACACCATGTTCCAAGTTTATCCTCCTGTAACTTTGTAACATGGTAAAATGGTGGAGTCCAGGTCATAAAGAGAGGATGAATAAGGTATTAGGCTTTCTGTTTCCATTCCATTATCTTCATCCTTTGTCTCTCTCTCCTGCATTGTCATTAGAGTCACTGAACTGTAGATCAAAAACAAAATGTAAATCCCCACTGTTTTTCACCCCATTTTTAGACAATATTTATCTTGTCTAGCAATGCTACCTAGTACTGTACTTAAAAATCTATTACATTTTTGTTTAATGTCACGTAATATGTTTATATGGGTATTATTTGAGACAAGTAAACTTTTTTAAATATCACTTTCTTTTTTTAATGCTGGATTTCAAAATCGGGAAATGCTATTTAAAATTAAGCTTACATGTTTATGATAGCACAAGAAATAAGTTTAAATGTTAACCTGAATTATTTCCATGATCAGAGTACACATCTTAAAAGAACAAATAACTCATACATTGCAAAATTAAAATCAAAGGATAAAAATAATTTGTTTGTGACCGCAAGATTAATTAATTTTTTTAGAAAGGACATCTCTACAGAGAACATTAAACATAAATGTTTTGTTTTTATCAACTTTTATAATCATTTTTATATAAAAATATTTTTAAAATATCATATAACCAATGGCACAAATTTCAAAAATAAAAGGACTTATATTAATAATACATTTTCAACCCACATAAAAATTATACTTATGGGGATGATTCCTCTATCGTGGGGACTGCAGAGCTTTAAAGTTTAAGGGATTTTTAAAGTACAAATATAAATTAATAAATAGATTATTGAATTCCTAGCTTTCAAAGGATTTTAAAACTTTTTTTTTTCTTAACGCAATATAACAAGCAAATAATTTAAAAAATTCAAATGTGAAATATGTTCTCTTTTTAAAATATTGGGGGGGGGGGAGGGGGGTGTTTGAACTTTAATCGAAACAAAATTAGAATGAATAGTGGACATATTGAGAATACAGTTTGTTTAATATCACATTTATTTAGCATAATTTCCGCAAATTTCTTGACTTTCTGTTTAAAGAATGTTTAAGTAACTGTAACTAAGCTAAAAACATTAAATTGCTCTGAGCTTAATTAACATTCAACCTATGTGTTTGGTTTAAAAATTTTTATATTTCTTTAATGATCAGCGTATTTAAATTTTAATAAACATAATATATAACTTATAACTAAAGCTTTTCTTTTGGTATTTCAGGACATGGGGACATTTTTCAGCCCCTTATTTTAATGTATCTGCTAAATGATCAACACTAAAAGGATGGATCCACCAGATTTCAAATTTGACCTGCCAGTTCCAGTTCAACTGTTTAAAAGGGATGAAGATATCAAACCAAAGATAGAGGTTGAAGATACAGACTATTATAGAGTATTAAAGGCAGACTTTAATACTGAAGTTGATATCAAGCCAACATTAGAATGTCTCCCCGTCACATGTAAGAAAGAGGAAGATGTATGTGAAGATCATAAAGAGGATGATGACATATTTCCTTCTGGTTTAGGGGACTCTTTAAGCGTTAAAGGAACTGAGGCTTCAAGGAAGTGCAATAAAAGAAATGTAGCCTCAATGTCAAACCAAATACTGAATACCGAAGATAGGCATTTTAAGTGTAATATTTGTTCTGCAGATTTTAAACGAAAACAGTATTTAAAGACACACCAATCGGTGCACACCAAAGAAAAACCATTCAAATGTGAGGTTTGCTCTTCAGATTTTTCTCAAAAGCATCATTTAACAACACACCAACGAATGCACATTGGGTTAAAGCCATTCAAATGCGATCAATGTACTTTGGCTTTTTTCCAAAAGCATCATTTAACTGCACACCAAAGAGCTCACACTGGAGAAAAACCCTTCAAATGTAACCAGTGCACGTCAGCTTTTTCTAGATCGGATTACTTAACTGTACACAAAAGAATTCACACTGGAGAAAAGCCATTCAAATGTAATCAATGCACTTCATGTTTTTCAAAAAAGGATCATTTGTATTCTCACCAGAGAGTTCACACTGGAGAAAAACCATTCCAATGTAATCATTGCACTTCAGCTTTTTCTAGGAAGGATTGCTTAACTGTACACCAGAGAGTTCACAGGAGAGATAAGCTTTTCACATGTGATATTTGTACATCAGCTTTTGCTGACAATGTTCAGTTGGTTACTCACCAAAGTGGGCACAAAAGAAAGAAACCAGTTGTCTAGCTTTTTATTCTCATTTCAAAGTGTTAAACTTTCAATAAAGCATACTCTTACACCTTGGAAATAAACTAATTAATAGTTAGTTGTGTGATGTAGTTACTGTAATATAAAAAAAATTATACATCACCTGTGCGTGTTGGTGACTCACCTTTAAAATGTAATCCTTGATCTACAGTTTCAAGTTCAAGACACAAAATAACCATATGAGATAAACCTTTGAGATAACTCTAACAGATGGTATCTTTGTCACACAATTTTCTCTTACTATTACCCGGTATATTTTTTTTTAGGTTTAAGTTTTACTGGGAAGTTAATTCTAACTCATCACACCAGAATACACATGTGAGATTAAACCCAAAGGTGTAACTTACCTTCTGCGGAATTTGTTGACACGATTTAGATATAATTATTATAATGACCAATTGAACAAAGAGAAAAAATACACCTGATGTAATATGTTACTTGGTGACTAAACTTGCAAGTCACTATTATATACTTTCATCAAAGTCAACAATGTATGCATATGCCAGGATACATGCTGAAGAGAAACTTTTAAAAATGGATATGTTACTTAAATTTTAATGTGCTGTTGTTGCACTTAGTCCATATGTAACAGTAATTATTCCTAAAAAAACTGTATAATTATATAAACTGTATAGTGTTAAAAATCTGAAGTGGTAATCTTTGTTTGTTTATCTAAATGAAATTTATTTAACAAAATTAAATTCTGTTTGTTGAGACGTTTTGTCTATCTCCTGATACATTTCTGTAACTTTAATAAAGTTCAGATTTGTGGGAGTTGAATTAAATGTTTTAGTAGTGTAAATCATTATTATCATTACGGTACCAGTCTTTACTACTGTTTTTACTATTACATTTCTTTAACACATCAGTTATTTTTGAAAGAAATATTTGGCAACATTAAAAATATTACTCTTGGTCTTGGAGAGGATTTTCACCGCTGAAAATGGAAACTTACTGGTTCTTTTGATAAAAATTAACTCAAATTTATTTTTAATATTAACAACATCACAATTATTTGACACAGGCAAGTTTTTAAAATCCAAGACAAATATGCACTTAAAAATGCAAAGAATGTGCTACAGATTAACAATAATGCACATTTGCAAACAAATATTATAAACACACACAGATAGGGCTGTACTTCATTATTGTTTTGTTTACCAGATTGAGACACTCATGGCCTGTTAGGGCTTACTTTGAAAGCCACATTGGTTACACCATCAATACCTATTTCAGTATGTAGCTAAAATATTACATAATAGATTGCATAAATGATATGAACTTTAAAGAAGAGCTCAGAGCAATCTTTAATAAGTCTTTGCTTAGTATCAGTCTTTTTGTAATTCTGAAATGATGAAGTGAAATTTATCAAATGTTTCTTCTTCCATTACATTAAAAATATTTGAAATCATATTGTAACAAAACAAAGTTTATGACACCTTTGCCAAGCTAGCCGTTTTCTTTCCATGGTGACTGAATTAAGGAAAATATTCTCTCTACATAAGCATTATGGTGTGGCATTGCAAAAAGTACTTTGCAACTAATTTTTTTTTAAAGTTCTGAACATGTATCTTTTGGACACACATTCTTGTGGATTATCATAGATGTCTGTGTTGACATTGAGCCAAAATTTACTTTTAATTATTCTGTCTTTTTTTTTATTCCAACCTTAACATATCTGTTCAACTTTTTAATTTACTTTACATGGTGTGAACACAGTTCCCCATTGATTATCCTTTAATCTTAATTCCATTTGTTTTATCAATATAATATTTTATATTGATTGCTGTACATTATCCCACATTGGTATACTGTCTCATCCGCTGAACACACTGGTATTTAATTTATACAATTTCTGCCCCAGATTCAGAGTAAGACAGATGGATTAGATAAAGGTTGCAGGCATTTCCTATAAAGCTATCCCATTCTCTGCCGAACCCTGAGACCAAGCTTATCTAGCAACTTTAGCACCAAGTAACCTTAATTTTGAAAACAATTATGCTCACGTCACTGTGGCAAGTTGTAATATTTTGGTACCAGAAAATATCAAACTTTCAGCACTGAATTACATTGTTTCTCTAGATTCAAGTGGAATATTTTAGCAAGGTAGTGCACCAATCACAGGTAACAGTAACATACACATAATGCATAATGGCAGAAAATTATCAGCAATCTAGAATGTTTGCTAGTGACAAGAACTCTAAGAGCAAAGACTTACAATTAACTCTAATTAAGTATTCTCTGGACTACAAAAGTAGAGCCATGGTGTCTTATTGTTACTCTTAATACACTGCTGATAATAATACTAAGATATTTACAGAATTCATTAATTAAAGAAACATATTACAAGTATATTTTGAGCACAATCAAGTAGGTGTTGGATGGAAGTAAATCTGTTACAAAATGTTGAATATTATTCAGGACGCAATCTTCCTATCCCTAACAATTTATCTCAATATTTATTTGTTGTTGTAAATAACAAGTGTGTTTAGGCCAATCAAAATTACATTTGCAATTATTCTTGCAATCCATTTATTACTTGTTAACCCCCCCCCCCCCCCAATATACGTAATGGTACATAAATGAAAAACACCATTGAGGATTTCATGAGTGAAGTCATTGGCTCAGAATAAGTTTCTGAAGTTTATTAAATACAATGAAATGGCCATCAACATTTGATTACAGTTTGCAAGTTTTATTAAGAGCAGTACATTTATTATTATACTATACTGTTCACACTTGATTTAAAAAAAGCAGAAAAACGTTTCATTTTGTTAAGTGGTACCACGGCATTTTGAAGGTGTCATCAAACTCGACCCTCCCCAACCCCTTTTTAGTGGTACACGGTGGACTACTTGGTTATACTCCAAAATTATATTGATAGTGATAGCAAACAAAAAATGAAAATAATTTTATAATGTTTTTAATTTTATCCCTGTTTATATACCAGTGACTACCAGGTTCGAGAAATAATATGTACTAAACATTGGCGACAGCAATGCGTGAACTTCCCATCTACTAAAGTTACTTGACAAAATATGAACTCAAGTAACGCACACTTAACTTTAAGAATCCAAATTTGAGCTACACTCGTTCCCCCATGATACGTCACTGCACACTTTTTATTTCATGCCCATCAACTATATTAAACATATTTTGATGTTCCGACCACATTTAAACCCAATATTTTTCACACCATACTTATATTGAGGCGATTTCATTTTTCGAAAACAAAATATTACGCACCAAACGTAGCTGCGTATGTTAAAACAAAATCATTTAGCGTAGTTGTCGGGAATTACATTGTGCGCGCTATTTAACTCATTACTTAACGGTACTTTCTTTCAAACATTTAGAATTATTTAATTTGTAAATATACTCTCTGTACCAAATTAGCTGATTAGGAAGCAGTCCACAAGGAAGCAGAGCACGAGTCACACCAGAAGCGTAATATATATAAGAGATAATTACATAATTAATAGAACAATTTATCCTCAATATTTCTCAGATAAAATTAATTTTGAGAACTTGATTGAATAAAAAAAGGGGATCAGTATTAAAAAGGAGATACTAGGAGTTAAGAGCAGGAGAGAAGCAAATAATATTGCTAATAAGAAAAGATGCGACAGTTACAATTTGTGTTTCTTTTGATTTTTAGAAAGATACTTTACAATATAAAGTAATTAGTAAGACAAATTGTACTGATTGGGGATATCAACTTAAAAACGGGCAGATCTCTATGAATCATTAAGTGATCAACTGTGCAAGAGATCATTTTGAAAAATATGAAAGAGCTACTAAAGGAATGTTACCAGTGGACCAAGTGTGGATTACAATTAACTTGAAAAATCAACAGAAAGAAAGTACTCAGTGACAGTGATGGACCAGAAGTATCCAATGGCACTGATGGATCGGAAGTACACCTAATTGCGGGAGGCAATTTCGCATAGATACTTTTCACTTTTATGCAATTACTGATACCGGTACTCTACAAACGTTAACTAATAATAACCAATTTCTCGGCAGAGCCAAGTCATTTGTCTCAGTTAAATTATATTTTTAAAACTCAACAGAGTTCCTGTAAAGTAAACAAATCGCAAGGTAAATTGGATGCTTATCTTCTCCGAGGAACACCTCAAGTGTTGGAAGCATGCCGGAAACACTGGGCTGGTCACCATTGGAGGGACGACGACGATTATCCAGGCTCTCCATGATGTTCAAGTTCAAGATACAAAAATTGGGCTGGTCCACTGCTCTATCATTAAAGAGAAACTCGCCCCCCCCCCCCAACCTCATAGACAACGACGAGACCATAAAAGGCATTTCCGGCTCATAATAGCAAGAACACAGTATGTGAACTGCTCATTCCTGCCAAAGACAAGCAGGGACTGGAACAAGCTTCCAAACGGAACTGTTGAGGTGACAACATTTGATACATTTGCGTAATTGCCTCCTGCCTTCCAACCCCCAGTCCCCGATATCCTCTCTGAGTAGACCTTGCAACCAGTGAAATATCCTCTTCAATACCAGGCACAGAAACATTGCGAACCCCCTCTCAATAAATTAAACAGGAGCCTAAATAATCAATACATTGATCGTCGGCCCTCAGTAAATAGAAGAAGCTATTTTACAGAAAAGACTTAACCATGAAAAAATGTAGGATAGAGCGTCTTTTGCTTGCATAAATAATGTTAAAATATTTTAAATATAATACTTTTTCTGAAGTGTAAATGCTGTTTATATCAAATAAAGTTTTATTTTTCCGGATCAAATTTCTTGATATTTGGGTTAGATTTAATTAGTGAGCACCAACATAATATATCAAAGTGCCTAAACCACCTCTGGGTGTTAATCATGCCTTGTGGTACATATAAAGATCTATGTGTCAGGGGCGTATGAAAATGTTTCGGCAAGGGGGGAGGGGGGTAGAATAGGGGTTCGCCTTCTACAGCACATTTTTTCTTTTAATGGAGGGTTAGATTTTTGAAAAACTGCAGAGATTTCCATGACAGTAGGCGGATAAAAATATCCACCCGCGGGTAGGGGAACATTAATCCAGCTATGCCAAGACTCTGGGAACAAAGAAATGTATTTGTTTCAAAATTGGAAGACAAAAAAAGAGGGCGGGCAGTGTACAGTTAAAACATTTAGTTGTTTTTTTATAGTTAACCACCTTAATGTTTCCCTTATTGCAATACACATATATTTCCCTCGGCCCCCACAATTGCCGTAAGATTTTTTTTATTTCTGAAGTTAGACCCCCCCCCCCCCCCCCCCCAGGCAGTTCTTTTTTTATTCAACGCACTTTTAAGGCCCCTATATCTTGCAAAGTTTAAAACAACACTCTGCACATAATGTATTTTTTATACAACAACATGATGAACATACATAGTAACAATTGATGAATACAATAATTATATTACAAAATGGTGTTGAAAATTCATTTATTTGTAGCAATGTGGTGACGTTGATATATGGCTACTGGAGGGTGGTGTGTGTGTGCGACACACTTTTTAAAACCCTTCTCGCAGCGCCAAAAACTGTAGCAGATTGATGAGTGGTAATGATACTGATGGCTAACAGTTTTACTAAAACAAACTAAAAACATGCAGGTCTTGAGGACTATAGCTTTTTATTTAGTTGAAAAAACTATCAAAGAAACGCCAACGAAAAGGTAAAGGAAAAGGTAAAAGAAAAGGTAACGGAAAAGTAAATGAAAGGTAAAGAAAAGGGCCAATATTGAGCGTCGAAATGGGCCGCTAACACTTGCGCACCTTAGTGATGCGTTTGAAACTCTGAATAGAAACTGATTAGCGGGCGCTTTTATACGGCTGTGAGGACATACGAGATAGCACCTATGTCACTCGACCAGTTAGACAGTCTCGGCTTGCAATTCTGACACTCTACCGGTGGTAAATTGACAAACTCTTAACGACTCCAACCCAAATAAAAGTAAAACTCCCGGACTAAACACTTAAAGACCTATATGTGGCCTTTTCAGTTTTGTCTCGGCTATCTAAGATACTATCTTATATTTCTCTAAGTTAAATGGTTTTTGAGATATTTAAATAAAATGGGTTGGGACCCCCCATACATGAATGTTAAAACTCCCTTTGTTGCTTAATATTAAAATGTCCCTTAAAGATGTAGACTTGTAAATATACTACGTTCTAGCGAATAAAGTCCCCATTCTAATTAGTTATCATTTATAACTTAATTCACAATGGTTCCCGAGAAATAAATTATTGAACTTGGACCAAAAGCACACATCGTGGTTTACAATAGGTACCCTCCTCTAGCTGGGCCAGTGGCGTAGCGAGCTTAACTCGCGCCCGGGGCACAATACCTTTTTAGCGCCCAATATTCGAAATCCATACAATATTATAGTAAAATATACCATTTGGCGCCCATTTATGAGTAGCGCCCGGGGCATGATGCCCCCCTTGGCCCCCCCCCCCTCACTACGCCACTGAGCTGGGCCTACTCTCATTCATGTCGCCTGTTTTGATAACCTGACCCCGAGGTCAGATTTCCGCGGTGCGCACTACACGGCTCTGGTTTTCTTGTGTAGCCAACCAGGCTACATAGTAATTAAGTAGCTACCCCCCATAATGTAAATAAGAAATAAAAAACACATTACTATTTTTAGTAATATAAACAAAAACATTTTCATAACACAAGCAATTTTCCGTTTTGCCCCCCCCCCCCTTTCTTTTTTTCCCTCCACTGTGCATTTAATGATGATGATTAAGAAACTATTCTCAACACTTCTTTAAACCCCTAAAATATCCGAGGCACCCAGCATCGTATGGCTTGCTGGGCACACCCTATGGCTCTAAGATTAAGTGACACCTACATTTTTTAACTAGGATCTCTGCCATTGCTCTCCAATTAGGTGTAGAATGTTGCAAAACTAAATTCAGTTGTGTGATAAAATGCATTCTTGTATTTTTAATTTATCAAACATTTTCTTTGGACTATAAAGATTTAATAGGCGATATTAAGCTGGGATAAAAGCGTACCATCAAGGGTAACACAACTAGAATGAATTTAGTTTATCTCCCGCTGGTACTCAAAGTTAAGATGTCTTGCAAACCTAAAAGTTGTCTTAAAGAAACAACAAATTCAAGTTAGCGCAAAAATGCACCCCTGCATTTTGATTTCCCCCGAAGGTCTTTAGCACCCTGAATTTCCGTGTCCCTCACGCTTATCAATGTTACAATAAGGGGTTTATTATAAGCTTGTGCCAAGTGATTACCCTGGGGCACGACACAAACGAGGTGAATTTAATTTATGAATGGCGCCATGATGCCTCCCACAAAATCTAAAAAAAAAATGTCATTCACCGTTCACAAAATTCAATAGAAACATAGAATTCAAGTATACTAAAAAAAAACCCAATAAATAAATAAAAAATAACCCGATTTCCGCCCTATTTCGCATTGAAATTGATCGCCGATTTTGATATCGATATATACACTGCCTAGTTACTAGTGGCGTAGCTACTGTTAGTGCCGCAATGGGCGGCTAATTATCTTTGACGTCCTTTCTTTCAAGATACAAACTCTGATTTTGTTTGAAAATGCCACACTTGCATATAAAAAAGAAAAGTTACACCTGGGCGGACCAGCCCCTCCGCCTCATTTTGACGCCACTAGAAGGGGCATATCTATAGTGTTTGGCGTCATGGAGCAAGATTCATTTTTACGACACATCCCCCGCTCTGAAACTGATTATTTTCAATCATTAAATACCATTAAAGCCCAGCCCCCACGGGTCTGGCGTTTGGATCATAAGCTCAACCTGCCACCCCTTAGCTACGCCACTGGCAAATGAAACAGTCCTTCCCCCCATCGATAATTTGATATCCCCCACCCCCGAGAAAAAATGTCTGAAAGACACACTGCTCTTGTTGATAAGGACACCATTTGTGAGTATTACCTTTACACGGCCCTGCACGGATGGCCCTACGGATATTCAAGATGCATAGAGAATGATATACTTAATACATATTTAAACTTGTCTAATCCCACCACTGGTTTAGAAGATTTGACCACTTAGACATTTTAAAATAAACTAATTAAATAAAAATAACTTTTACGTTAATCTAGATAAATCCAATCAGGCAATTTTTATAACGCATCTTTGAATACAGAAGAGTTCTCCTTGATATACCACAATGGCGCCGTATAAGACAAAAGATTCATGAAAATTTACTTAATATGCACTCGTAAAATTTGTTAAATTGTTGTTGTATCCAAAAAAAATAGAAATATATTTAATTTAAAAAATACTTTGAAGTTCAATGAGGTTAAAATTAATAATTTTCTCCTAGAAATAATAAAACGCGTCAAAATAAGGGATTACCAAAAAAATACGACGCCCCTACGCTACGTAAGTTTACATTGACATTATTTATTAATAATACGAAATTCTTTGAGAAATAATATAATTATAATTAATATAATTTATCAAAGTCAATTTTAAAAGATTTTTAAAAATCAATTATTTAAATTTTATACATAATTCATTTATTATGATCAATTTACTTTTAGTCAATGACAATCACTATGTCTATTCAGAAATTTAAGGAGACAGTCTTATTGTTATTTATTTATAAGTAATTTATAAGTATTAAAATTAAAGCGTTAAAAAATAATAAAATATATGATATGATCATGGCATGGTAACATATCGTTAGGGGACAGTTCATTTAAGTCATTTAGGATATAAAAGGCAATTTATGGAATGTCAGATTTAGCATATTTAGTGCAGAAATGGTAAATAAATGTAAATGTACAATGTACACTCTGCTCAGACACCCTCACCTAGGCCATGGGCACCTATGAGCATAATCTCCAAAACGAACAACAGTCCTTGAAAAGTAGGTAAGATTTAATAATGAATAATGAATAATGGTAGTAAAAAAGTAGGAACTATCAGTTCAAGTTCTAGAAGTGAAGTAAATGAAAGAATATGACCCATATTGCACCAGTTTGAGAAGCAATGTTTTTCACAGGAAATATATGTTGGCCCTAAACATTTTCTTTTAAATTTCTAAAAAAAAACCCTAAATATCTTTATATTTTCTGAATGAAAAAAAACTAAATATCTTTATATTTTCTGAATTAAAAAAAAAAATGTTAATCTTTGTCTGAAAACATATTAAGATTAAAAAAAAAAGTAATAGGAACTAATTGTCATTTTGGGTTCTATTATATTTACTTTCAGAATATTTATTTTAGTATTACATATCAAAATTTAAAAGAAAATGCCTTGAAAGTCTGGAAAGATGGACTTGAATCTTTGTGTATCAAAGGATTCATTTGTATGTAACTGAAAATGTGTGTAAAATTTTTAAAATCTGTCCCAAACATAATAATGGTTTACCTTTATTTACGGTTCAAATTACAAAAAGTATTAAAGTTCGATTTCTTTCTATCTTCATTTATATATTGTTTTCCTTAATAATATTTTTTTTATCATTTATATTTCAGAAATTATGGAAAGCTGTTCATCTCTTTATTTTAATTGATCTGCTGACTCACATTAACAAAGATCAATTGTATTTGGCTGTGTTTTTGCTGTTGATCTAAGTAAAACATGGATCCACAAGATTTTAATTTACCAGCGTACCAGTTTAAAAGTGATGAAGATTTCAAGCCAAATATAGATGTTGAAAATACAGACTATCATAGAATATTAGAGGAAGACTTTAATACTGATACCGTTACAGAAGTTGATATCAAGCCAACATTAGAATATCTCCCTGTTACATGTAAGAAAGAGGAAGATGTATGTGAAGATCATAAACAGGATGACATATTTCCATCAGGGTTAGCAAAATCTTTAAGTGCGTCAGAAAATTATGTTGGACATAGAGAATTATTATCACTTCAACTATCATCCAAAAAAATTAACAGTGAAAAAGGAGCTGATGCTTCAAGAAAGTTGAATGATAATAATGTATCTTCAATTTCAAACCTTGAAATGAATACTGGAGATAAGTATTATAAAAGTATCGGTAATATATGTTCTGTAGATTTTGAACAGAAACACCATTTAAAATCACACCAAATAATTCAAAATGAAGAAAAACCTTTCAAATGTGGACTTTGTCATTTTTCTACTTTATACAGAAGTAATTTGTATATACATCAAAGATTGCACACTGGGGAAAAGCCATTCAGATGTGATCAATGTGCTTTAACTTTTTCTCAAAAGAATGGTTTAAAATCACACAAAATAATGCATACAGGAGAAAAGAAATTCAAATGTGAAATTTGTACTTCAGCTTATTCTCAAAAGCATCGTTTAATTTCACACCAAAGAGTGCATACAGGAGAAAAGCCATTTAAATGTGAAATTTGTACTTTAGCTTTTTCTCATAAGGATCATTTAATTTTGCACAAAATAAGGCATACAGGAGAGAAGCCATTCAAATGTGATCTTTGTGCTTTATGTTATGCTCGTAAAGCGAATTTGGCTGCCCATCTAAGAGTGCACACTGATGGAAAACAATTCAAATGTAATCTTTGTGATTCAGCTTTTTCAGAAAAGTGGGGATTACTTCAACACCAAAAAATTCATACAGGAGAAAAGCCATTTAAATGTAGTCAATGTGCTTCAGCTTATAGTCAAAAGGGTAAATTAGTTGCACACCAAATAAAAAAGCACAATGGAGAAAAACTAGAGAGATATAAAAATTCATATTTTCCAATATAAAATGTCAATATCCGCGAGCTTCAGATAAATTTATAATCATAAAAATTCATATTTTTACTTGCAAGCTGCTATAATATTTTCATCAAATGCAACAATGTAAGCACTCCAAGGTAATTACTGAAGCTAAACTTTTAAAAATGATTCTTTTATTTTACAATTGAATTCTACAGAGGATTCATAGGATACATCATTATGTACCAGTATTTATGCCTTAAAACTGTATAAACATTTAATATTACAAATCTAAAGGTGGAAATCTTCATGTGAGTGTTTAAATGCTATCTAGTTATTAAAATAAATTTAAATTCTTTTTTTGAACCATGTATTAATTGTATTCATATCCTAACAATTTCTGTAACTTCACTACAGTTGAGATACAATATGCAGTCATCCGTATAGAATGTACGCACTAAGAGTCAATTTTTTTAGAACATGTGCATATAGCTGGGGTGTGGGGCCCTCTGCAGAAATGAAAAATTATTCACATAAAAAAATAATACTTTTTTTTTTAATGAGGAGTAGGTATAGATAGTTTATTGTGAGTACGCATTAGGTGGTGTCTAAAATGTACACTTGCAAAAGGGGTGAGGGTAGTAAATTTAGTCACAGGTAAATCCCCTTTTTTTAAAAAAAAACTAACACTAACAACATTAACATAAAGTTACTATTTTTTTTGCATCTATTTTGCTTTGGGTATCGGTTTTCTTTTTGTATTTAACTGCAGCCAATCTTGTAATTTTTTATTATCGTTGTTTTGAATGCATTCAAACATTGTCATTTTGATAATTTATTGATTAGTTTAACAATGCAAACAAGTGTACGTTTTAGGTTTGCAATGTAATGCAATCAGATGTGGTTACAATCTCCCCTAATAGTTTATCTACATCACCAGGCTGAGAAAAGAAAGATTTAATAGAGGTAGAATCTCCCTTCTCATACCCTCAAAGTTTTGTTTGTGCAACTTGTTTTAAATATTCTACAGTTTCAAAATGTTCTGAAGCAAGCAATAATAAAAAAAAAATCTTTGCAAAATGCATGCTATGACTCTATGATCCGATTGATGATGAATTTTGAAACGCTTTGAGAACATTTTTGGACACAAATTGCTGTTGGTTTATTTTGATAATAGTATTTAATGAGTGCATTTCAAGAAATGTGTGTAAGCTGATTAAAGTATTGTAAGTGAACAATCTCAGTTCCTGTTTTTTTTCCACATAATATTTAATATGATGGCTGTAAGTACTCTCACATTGGTATACATCGATTGTCTCACATTGGTATACATCATCTCACATTTCAGGATCATCAACCGAATACACACATATTTAAATTTAATTGTTACAATATTTTTTTCCCAACATTCAGAGTAAGACAGATAGGTTAAATAAAGATTCCACACTTACGTGTGCGTTTTTTTATTTAAATGTGTGACCATCACATTCGGGAAAATCTCTAAGAAAATCTCAGAGAAGCAGGATTTCAGAATATATATACTCCCCCCCCCCCACACACACACACACATCTGCTTTCAGTTGAGAGTAAATGTGAAAGTCACAGAAGCTCCAACTTTCCGTATTTAAAAAATTTTAGGAAATGAGTGAAACAAAGTAAGGTTAAACCTGAAAAAAGGAACGCAACAAAACAACGAATGTGTCGACAGGAAGCCTTCGTCAGCGAACAAACAACAGACAAAACAGAATACAATTGAAATATATTAAAAAAATATCGCTGAGAAGTAGTGTCTGAGAGGACAGCAAAAGATTTGTGACAGAAAATAATTAGGTGAGAGATTAAATAGGGAAGAGTGAAAGAAAATGGGATGAGTTAATCCACTATGATAGGTTGTGGCGTGGATGGGTGGAGCTAGGATCAAGCTCTGAATAGATACATGACGCTCATGCCATGTGGCGCCAAAGTGCCATAAGTCAGTTTAATCTTGTGTTGCAAATTCGACCGGATGGATGTTTTCGTGCTAGTCACAATCGCGCTTATTGTAATGTCCGCCTTGCCCTGGTGGTCGCTTCTATTGAAGTGTTTAGAGACGGGACACTTTATCTTGCGTGATGATACTGAGGTGTTCAATACACCTGTCAGAGAGTCGGCGTCCTGTCTCCCTTATGTACGACATCTGGCAGCGGCTGCAAACAATGGCGTAGACAACAATGCTTATACAATTTTAAGCAGACAAAACTCGTAGCAGTATAAATGTCATGTGGACAAAGCAAAAACCTTTTGTACATAAATTAAACGAATTTTAGTGTATGCCTTTTCAATTACAAGACCTTACAATTTGAGAAACACCTTAAGAAGTCTGTATTACTAAGTGATCCAACCGGTTAACTAAGAGCAGAACAAACGTTTTTATTGCTACCGGTAACTCACTATCTTGCAACCTATTAAACAGAAAAGGTACACGCAGAAAATATATTTGTTTCAGTAGTCATGTAGTCAACTATCTTCTATATTTCTTAGCCCCCTGTCCATAAATTCAAGAGCTCATTAATTGCTAGTGGGATAAGATCTTCATCGATTGTTTGTTGCTTTCCCGATTTAGCAATACGTTCAAAGATGTTTCGAATAAAAGAATTAAAAACATGCCTGGAAGTCTAAATTCAATTTGCGAATTTCATTTTTCTTAAGTGTTGTTAGTTCACAGCATTCCTTCAAATATAAATGAACAATTGTTAAAGATAATTTCTATTTCAGCTTTAAAGTAATTTCTAAGGTCTTCTCTATCGTTGTTGCCTGTGAACTAATTTGATGCAGACAATCAAAACAGTGTACTTATCTTATTGCAATTTTTAATTAACGTTTAAAACAATTTATAGCATTTAAAAACGCTCCCACTTGGAGTCCCAGCACCCACGACAATCTCACGGGTCTTTCTATTCCCCCCTCCCCACCTCGTGCCATCCAACCGCCTCCAGGCCCGAACACTTTTAGAACCACTAGCTTATGCATTCTGAATCGGTTATCGATCATTAGCTGGCCTATAACAAAAATAAAACGCAATTGATTAAATGAATATGTCAAACATGTGTGCGCACCATTTAAATTGTTAGTCAAACTATATGCTGAGATTTAATTGAATACCACGTAGTGAATTTAGTGTTAGAGTGACATTAGACTACAACAAGGTGTTACCCAACTCTACTACCCGATAAATATCACATTAGGCTAGGAATGGCATCTGCGGGCCGTCGAGCTATTGATCCTTATGTCCTGCCCAAAGCACCCCGCCCCACCCCAAGCCCGAGTATCAGGCCGCGAAGCGGCAAGTAGGAGATGTCCCTTTGCCGGGACAGCCCCCATCCGAGTCCGATCGATCGGGTTCCACTGGAGGCCACCCCAACCCAAGGACACCCGGTCGGCCCGACACTGCGCATACACGCAGTGCGCACGATCGACTTTATAGGAGTCGAGGTGGTAAATTTACGTCCTAATATCTTTCCCCACCCATCCCAGGGAATCTCAGAACCCTTTAAGAAGGTTTATACAAAGGGTTTCAACCCCGCCACTAGTTTGCGAAGTAGCTGGGACGAAACGATTTGCCACGTGTAGCTTTCTCAGGGCTGCTTAAAATTTAATAGAATCATTGGCTAAAGACTTCCACCTTAGCCTCTCGCCTCATATCATTTAGAGGCAACTTGAAATGATGACCCTTACCCTGTCTTTACTTCCAACTGTAAAACAACATAGCAGTGGCGTAGCGAGGGGGGCATCATGCCCCGGGCGCTACTCACAAAGGGGCGCCAAATGGTATATTTTACATATAATATTGTATGGTTTTAGAATAGTGGGGGGGGGGGGGGCGCTAAAAAGGTATTGTGCCACGGGCGCGAGTTAAGCTCGCTACGCCACTGCATCATAGTTGGCAGCCCTGTAGCTTACTCTGGCAGATACCATGCATATCCCTTGTCTGCCCACGCAGGACACGCAATGGTGGTTTTGTTCCCCGGGTAATGCCGAGGGGCCCTAATCGGCAAGTCACCGCAGACTTGTCATCCGTAGCCGTGAAAATAAGAAAGGCTTTTAGATTTTTAAATGACGAATATATTTATTACATTTCTAAGAGAACTATTTAACTTAGACATTATATTTAAATTCTAAGTCATTCTCTATTGGTATCAGAGATAACTTCATAAACTGAATGAAATCCGTCAGTGTTAAAACTGACGCGGTTCGTTACGCGATTTGCTATATTAGTAATTTTTGGGAAAACATGCACGTTCGTCAGACGGATTGTTCGGTATGACGGGTAATCGTTATTCTCGGACCTACTGCATATGTTTACTGTTATGAGAGTAGTATCGTGGGCTTGGTTCTTAATTGTGTTTGTGACTGCTCGTAAATTAGTTATTAAAACTCAAGTGTTGCATCGAAACGATACGGTGCATACATAAACATCTAGTGGTTAGTATTATAATTTATTTTTTTTTAAAATCACTAGAGACTAGAGTTTAAATAGGTTTAAAGATATGTCCACCTTAAAATGCAAATAAGTCTGTATTGCATTATTTAGAAGAACAAATAGAAAATATTACTTCTGTTGTTCAGAGTAGGCCCCTATAGAAAGGTTCCAATATCGACACATTTTTATTGATTTTACTTAATTTGATGACATTCTTTTACAATTATTTATGAAATCTCATTGCCAATGAAAAGAATCCGCCTGTAGCTTTAGCGTTATAAGTTTTGGTCTTCGTTTTGGGGCTAAATTAAAATTAACGTCAATGCATTTCTTTCTCATTGCTTTAATCGTTACTAAATTCTCACTTTCAGATATGCCTTGTGTTAAAAGGTTAATGATTTTAATTTTTGTATTTTCAACAGGTAATTGCAACAATAATTAAGTTATTGAAGCTTCTTCCAAGCTTATCACTTTGGCCTTTTTCAATTTATTTATCTTGTTAGTCCCATGTACAACATTAATACTCATATATTGTGATAGTTTTATTTATAAAATTGATTTTCAAAAGTGTCCCGTTGAAATATTTTTCGTTTACATTTACAACATATTTAAGTTTAAAAGAAGGAATATTAAAAGAACTAAGATATCAATTGCAAGCAATTCAATGTCTTGCTACTCTAAAAATAGTAATAAGGATCATTTTTAAAGACAAATTAAATATGATACTTCAAAATTAAGTATTAATTTTGATTAAAATTAAGTATTAATTTTGATTAAGTATTTATAAAATATTCAATGAATATGTTCATACCATTATTCATAAAAAAGATATCATATTAAGATTGCGTTTAAATAATAAAGATGCAAAAAATCACGTAACTAAATAATATAAATACATTTTGTAAACAAAAAAGTGTGCTTGTACCCTTTTTTAGTTTGATCTACAAAGGCAAAAAGGCCGGTTCATAGAGTTATCCTTACACCCCCCCCCCCACCTAAAAATACCCACAAGTTTTCGCTGGTATGAAGTTTTCGTTTATCTTTTACATTTTCCCCTATCTTTATCTAATTATTGTACTTAAAGAAAAAGATCGTTTGATTGTAAATTACAAATTCCGTGCTTCTACTAAATATTTTCTCTACCAAATGATGACTGAAACCAGTGGGAAAAGGATGACATTAGACACAGATTAAATTATATGTTATGTTCAAGTAGCCTATAGTTTAACTGGTTTGTTAGGCTTAAATAAATGTATTACTCACTGTTAGAATATTGGTTACTAATCCAGGGAGATCTCCTGCTGATTTTCTACTTGTATAATTTTAGTTTTCTTAAGTACTGTTTTCACATCGCAAAAAGTAGTTTTCATTTGTTTCGTTAAAAATATACTTATAAAATAAACAAACATTGAAACAATCTGTTGTTAACAGTCATAACAATATTAACTCGTTCATTTAGTTTAACATCTTTTTTTTTTATTTTTTCAAATTAGAAAACGTTAACAAATATCGTTTTCCATCACTGAACACTAAAGCACACAAAAGGATACAATAAAATTGCAAATCACCAATATACTTAGTACAGGTTGACTTGAGCCAGCTTTCAATTCAATGCACCTAATATAAATACATAAGTATTCATTTTTAAGGCATAATTCTGGCCCTACGACGGCGATTCAGTTGGTTGCTCATCTAAAAAAAATCACAGAATAAACACATTATGAAATCGTTTTACGTGTTCATTTACCATATATTTTAAATGTTTTCATACCTGTAGAATAAAAAACTTTTTAGACACTAGAGTAATACAATCAGAACATCGATAAGCAAACGATTGCAAAATCACAACTTCTGGTACACAGATAGTTAAAGTACAGTTCTAAAAAACCGCAAATTTCTATCCACTGCTTAGTCAATAATGTTTATAGTCACGTGTCAAAAAAATTTAAATTGTTGTATTTTTAAAAAAAATGGAATTAGTTAAGTTTTAATGGAGACCCTTTCGTATTACACATGAGATATATTTAAGAAAAAAATAAATGTAATGTTTTGGAAACAGTTTTATTAGCCTTCCTTATTTAAATGAAACAAAAACAAACATTTTACTAATTAAAGAAACAAACATTTTAAACATAACATTTGTGTGTTTAAAAAAAAAATTACTTATTTGTTTCAAACTTATTTTATTTAAATTGGCTTTAATTTTAGTTTCATAGACAAAAAGAACGAACTCGTAATTGTAGGGGTAAAAAGAATATATTGAAAGAGTAATTTTCAATTAGGGACTATTTTCTGTGACCTTCTTATTAATATGCAAAGCCGTCGCAAGGGCCCTGCAACCCCTGCGGCTGCATGGGCTTCGGATATTTAATGAGTCAAAGATGCGATGGCGAAAATTTTTTAACTATCCAACTTTGATTTTTGCATTTTTATCAGAAAAGTGTTTGTTTAGCATTTTCGAGTACGTGTATCACATCAATAGTAAATGTATGATACCGTGCAGTGTTGGGTGAATAAATACCTTCCCCTGGCAATGCTGCTATCGCTGATCGTTCACCAGAAGACTCTAAGGATTAAAAAAAAAAGTACATCTTTAAATAAATAGGTAAAGCAAATGTTCATGTTGTATTTAATTAACAAGAAATCAAATGTAAGGACATATTTAAAGGTATTAGAAAAAGGTTAACAATTATAGAATAGTTTAAATTAACATTTACAGATATAATTTTTTTTACCGTAACATTGTAAAATCTAAATGATTAATAGATATATTAATTATATATATATATACATAAATATATAGCCTATGTGTGTATGTGTGATTTTTGTGTTTGGTGATTTTAAGCTGATGTAACTATTTTTAGTATTATAGACATCTTTATTTTATATCAGTTGTTGAATATTGTATGTTTCCCTTAGAGGTGGTCTTAATAGGTGATATACTACAATATATAAATACCTTCGATTGCAGGAACAGTATAACTATTTCTTCTTTCTGAAGTTAGAGTTGCAGTTCCTCCAGAAGCCTCTGATGATTAATTGTGAAAATAATGATAAAGTACTAAAAGATAAAGTACTTATACTCTTGATGTTTTAGAATATAGTACAAATTCTTAATTAATGGTGTGGGGAAACAAATATTGGATACAAAAACAAATCAATAGCAAAAACAATCAAATTTAATGATACAATGTTAAAAAAAGAAGACGGCTTTTAAACAATGATTAAATTAAAATGATGATAAAGTCATAGGCCTACCAACTTCATAATTCTTATAATACATTTGTAAATGTTAAGTTTCATTCTTTATACATTTTTCAAATAATGTTTTATTAATATATATTTTTTTAAGTATTAAGAATGGAAATGTAACAGTTTATTGATTAACACATAATTAACTGAAACTTTTTCGACGAATACCCTTCATCAACAAATGTTTCATCGAAAATAAAAATAAGCATGGCATGGATACTTCCTCGGTAGACAGTTTAAAATCCGAAATATACATTGACGTACATTATTCTGAAGAAAACTTACAGAATGATCATTTCGGAGCCGGGTGTCCAAACGTATTGTCTCCTTTATAAAAGCTACATAAATACAAGTAAGAATATGTATTTCTATAGGATTGATGGACTTGGCCCAAATTTAGTGGGCATACCAATCATTATATATCTAATTGCTTTGTTTCGATAGTGAAGCTGGAGATGTAGAGCGAATAGAACTGCTCCTCAGAATATTGAAGAATTGGCCATTAATCAATTTTGACGAAGGAATTTTTGCAACAGCACTGATGGAATTATTTAAAATTATCAGAAGATATATGATTTAAATGACCTCATTGTATTTTGAGTTTTGGCTCAATAATTTGTTTTACAAATTTACATAATGTAACTGCGTTAATTGTACTTTTAATAAATATTACTATTATTGTTTAAAGATTTCAAATTGCATTTATAAATAAAGTTATGACAAATCTGATTAATTTTCACGATTATTTATCGATAATTTGTCTGTCGATGAATATTTTATGTCGATGTTGTGTATTTCGATGTTTGTAAGCTGTTGTTGCATTGCCTGTCGATACAGATTCTGTTTATGGCCATGTCCGTCGAAGTAATTTTTGTGTTGATGATAAACAGTATTTGTAGTTGAAGCGCTGTAGGTGAAGTGTATTTAGATTAAATGGCTGTCAATAAAATGACCTTCTACCAAACAAATGGTATCTTTAGTTCAAACAAAAATATTATCTTCTTTCATCCCGTTCTCACTTAAAAAACCGTAACATTCCACACATTTATTCATAAATTAAAATAGCAGCAAATAGCAACACGTACCCACAAACATGAACTAATGATTGAAATTCACCACCTCCCTTTAGAAAATCTTTCCCCCCAAAAATCTAATTATCCCAATCTTCAGTACTGAACATTAAAAAAAAAATTGTTAAGCCCAAGCATATTGACTATAATATAAATAAATATTTTTTACATTTTCCAATAAAAATTAATTTCCGAAATATTCCTTCAGCAATCTTGAAATTTCTATTACGTTTTTTTAATGCCTACCTTTAAAAAAAAAAAGCAATCAACATACTTTAAGGAAAAACAAGAACTAATGGACATTTAAGATTATTAGATACATTTGTTTGTATCTTTGTTTTATCAATGCCATAATTTTATTATTAAGTTTTGTGATGTTGGTAAAAAATAGTTTGTAATAACGAATAATGAATAACTAAATCGTGTTGCAGTGTGTAATTTCTTGAAATGGCTATGTGGAACAAATTTTTCGGGCCTACAGGAGCCCGAATGATCAATAATTTATCGTGGGCCCTTAATATAAAAAGAAGAAGGAAACATTACAACGACTAGTATGAAATAATCGTGAGTGTAAAAAGAGAAGGCGAGCTCGACAAAATCAAGGGAAACTTAAACTGAACAACAGCAATAAACGAGGAATGCTGTTCAAATGACTCAGTTTAAGTATATCAAGTACGTCGTTGAAAAGCATCAGTAAAAGCCCGACCGTAAAAAGCCAGACAAAAAGCAAAAGAAACAGATCACTTTGTCGTTCTAATGCACACATGCAAGGCCAAAATAAAACAAGAGCTAGGCAAAATCAAGAAACCTCAGAAGAGGCAGCAACAGATAGAGTGCAGGTAATTGATCAAGTTCGTTGATCTCGAAATTTGTGTCGCAAAAATTATTCCATATCATGAGGCTTACGATGATGCTGAAGTAATTGAAAAATATTGTGGTGAAATGCAAAAACTATGTTAGTTTTGCGAATGTAAAAATTAGCAACTCACATGATCAGTGTTGCCTTGTAATTGAAATAATAGTAATTTTTGTGTAATTCAATTTTACCCTTTTGACAGCAATTTTTAAAATGACCATCTGGTGGTTTTTCATCGTTAAAAATGCGCGAGATTTGTATTAAATAAAATTTCAATAATTACTGCATTTGTAATGACAATTAATAAGATCCAGGGACTGTCGTTTAATGTTGTCGGTATATATTTGCCAGAAACAAAATTTAGGTAGTATCGATAATATTTTGCATAGAAACGATTTCGAAACAACGAAAATTTGAAGTATTAAAAAGATAATCTCTATTAAAGATTAATATACAGTAATGAATGCATTTTAATAAAAAAATATTTTCATTATTTTAATAATTCTCTTCTGAAACATAACCATTATTTTTTACGGCTTTAACTAATATGTATACTAGGATTTGCATGCTGTCCCAAAATACATGGCTAAATTAAATTTAATACAACTAAATAAATATACTTTTATAAGCCATTTTCAATGCCTTTAAACTTGCTGTCACAAGGGTAAAATTCAATTGCACAAAAATTATAATTGTTTAAATGTGTATTGTGCAATGTGTATTTAATAGTACTGATATGTTTCAGGACAAGCTTTTGACAAACATTGGTAACAAGAGCCGGTAAGAGGATGTCCTAGGGCACTGTAGGCCGGATGGACAGTAACATTTTAGACAATATTTATTTACATTAGCTGTTTAATAATTTTTGGTCCCCGAGCAGTGTTCTACCTAGATCATATAAATACCTTCGACTCCAGGCACACTGTAATGACTATCACTTTGATCTGGAAATGAAGTTGATGTTCCAAATGATGCCCCTGAAAATGAATAAATAAAAAAGAGATATTGAAGATGTAAATCAAAATAGTCAATACCAACTTTTATAATTTTGTGGGGATCAAATAATCCGAAAAGTATGGTATAGTAGTGCTTTTCTCTTAGGTCACGTTGATTCAGCCATTTTTTTTACATGTTAAGAATGTTATCTGGCTTCCCTTTTTATCCATAGAAAGTTTGGTTTCTCCTTTCCTGGATTTGTGTTTCTTCCGAGAAAACTCGACAAAGTAACTATTATCCACGGATTCCACGATAAACTGGTTCATTTATAATATATTACTACATTATTGAAACATAATACAAGTGTACGATTTTTAAATAAAATCTTCTTTTTTTATTATTATTACTGAATGACAAACGATATTAAGTTTAGTTGGGCGCTTGGTCACATGTTACTAATTGTTTCATTCCCCCCTGCTAAGCCCAAGTTATAGATACCTAGATTATAATGTGCTTGTTAAGCGAAAGTACGATATGACTGCCCATAGAAAAATCATTTGAACTTTAAATGAACTTTGCATTCTGTATAGGTCACATATTATAGTTTAAATCCGCCACGAAACATGTAGAAGTTTTTTGTCTAACAACTTACAACGAAGGATATATATTATTATATAAGTTTGTAACATAAATTGTATACATATGTTGTAAATAGTATACTAAAAAATGCACCATTTGTTATCAGCATATTGCCACCTGTGGCTACAAAGTCATTGTTTCCTGCTTCTTGCACTATTGGTGATGAGCCTGGTATGAGAGAATATTTGATTTGTGACTAATTACTTTAAAAAAATAGAAATTAAGATATTTTATTATTAAATGTACCTTCAGCAATACATTATTTTAAAAAGAAAATAGTACAAACGTCAATGCACAAAGCTAGTCTCACCAAATTTAAAACTATGTAAAAATTAATAAGAATAATAATAATAAAGGAAGTTTTGTTTTTTTAATAATAAGAGTAAAAATAAAAGTATATTTCTTAAAGAAATTTTGTAAGTATAAACATGTATGTATTTTAATTAAATTAATATAATTTTAACGATGAATATAAGATTACATGTATGTCTTTATAAATTTAACTATATTTATCCCTTACCAATTTATTAAACTATAAATTTACCTCTCCTAATGTTATTAATTTTTCAGAACAATGAAATGTATATAGAGAATAAAATTATTCGTCTGTAATTACAATGAAGTACTATTGGCTTTCTGATTTAAGCTGAGTTCTAAATGAGTCGAAATATGGCTTTTGAAATAAAATAGAATAATTTACAAACTTATTAGAAACAAAGAAAATAACTCATTTTGAATTCGTTTAAATAAAAAAATGATTATATATATATATATATATATATATATTCATGTGTTGCCAAAAATATTGAACGAAACAAGATAAATTAAACATTTAGTTTGGCCATACAAATAATTAAAAAAATTACCAGGTAACATGATTCTCTTTACTTGATCTATGTAATCTGTATTAGATAGAATGTATGTTAATAAAAATTCCAAAAGGTTACCTAACACAACTAAATAATAGCTTTTAAAGCATAAAACGATTCGCTTTAGTTTCTATCTAATTAAGTGAAGACAGATTTTACTAGATGTTGTTGTATTCAAAATGAAAAAGATGTTGTTGAAATATTTTGAACTAAATGATAGTACAAAACTAAACGTCTATAAGGCATGTGTGCTTAGTGGCATATAAGGCAGTGAAGTGTGGACCACATATACCAGTCATGAGTGGAAATTCAACAGCTTACATCAAAGATGTCTGCCTAACATTTTACGCTTCCGATGGCAGTACAAGGTGTCGAGCACAAAAGATCTGGAACTTACAAAATTGTGAGGCATTTTCGCCGTTCTTAGCAAGATCCGCATTATATTTTTAGGCACGTAAGGTGAATGGATGAAGAAAGTATTCGAAAAGAATCTGCTATATGGAAATTTGGCATAAGTTTCACGACTTATAGGAAGGCCTCAACTAATGGACGTTTGCAAAAGGAGCATGGGGAAGCCAACATATAAGTCAACGAATGGGAGATCATCGCTGAGCACCGTTTAAGCAGTATGGATGATTCAAAAAGTCATAAGATGCGCGAAAGATATTGTAACAAAATGAGCAATGCGGGAGATCAAATTACATTTAACCAAGAGAGGTTCTCCTGCGAGAGAAGTAGCCGAGACTAGCAATTTCAGGATCGACCTTATAAGCCATTTGATGACACCTTATCTCATTGTGAAGACGGAAGGATATATACATACATATCTTTAGGAATTATTCAATAAAATATAATAGCAAAGCTTATGCCATATATACTTGGATTTAGCTTTAAGAACGAACAATGTCCCAAATTTTAGTTTCTATTACTCTGTTAGAAATTTTAAGTAACTTCCTCTTAAAAAACTTGCACCGCAATTTGCAGCATACTTATCTATCAATCCCTTAATGTAACGTCGTTTTTTTGTGGGTTTTTTAAAATGTAAATACATTTGTTTTATATTTTTTGGTCAAGTAATTTAATTATATAAAAACGATTTTAAAAAAAAAATGTACTTACAATTTAAAAGCCTCAATGACTCCATATTGCTTAATTCATTGTTCATAATTGGAGCTGTGTATTTTAATTTCAAAAGAAAGAAATATTTTTTTTAAAATGTGTACAAATTAAAAAATAAATAAATTAAAAGCATTGCCAAAACAATTCAATTTTAAATAACAAGTAAAGTTTGTATTAGCTAAACAAGATTTTAAATTAGTTCTGACACTGCTGGTTAATGCATATCAATTACTATAAATCGAGTGTTCTTGGTCGGTGGTTTGATCTTTCAGATAGTTAATTAAAAGTAATATGAAATTTACACAGGGTAGAGGAAAGTGTGAAAAAAGGACAACAGATACAATTGGACAACTAAGCTATGAAGCCCTCGAAAGAAATATAATTTTCTACACTAATGTCAAAACAGTCTTAGTTTATGAAGCCGAAACTTGGAGAACAACAGCGAGAATAATGTATAGAACTTCATATACATTTTCCTTAAAAAGGTGCTAACCATCAAAGAGCCAAACTTCAAGACTATAACAAAGACAAACTAGAAAGGACATAACATGGCCATTGTTGAAGACAACATGGGAAAAGATGGAGGTCGATAGGGCACACTCTTTCGTAAACCCATAGATAACATCACCAGACAATCCCTAACATGGAATCCAAAGCGAAAAAGAAAGAGATGTAGGCCTACGAATAAACGGAGACGCGAGATAGAAGCAGACACACAAAGTATGGGATACAACTGGAAGCAACTGGAAAGGAAAGTGCGGGACAGAGATGAATGGAAAATTATTTTAGATGGTATACGTAAGTAGGTAAGGATTGTTTTAGAATACATGATTTTTTATATTAGCGTAAGGTTGTTGAAACAGTAGTATGTAAACGATGCCTAACATAACGCGTGGGAGAGACTATATAGTGAACGACTGGCTGATTGGTTTAGTGAACACCCATGTTTCTTCTAACTTGGCTAAAAGTGATACCAATGCCTCGACATTTTTGTCCATTAAGGCCTTGTTACTTCTACCAACTCGCAAGCAAGAATGGCTTTGTAAAACAAACTATTATACACCTATGATTTTCCTGACACTACACGAAACAAAAATGTCAATGTTATCTTTTACCCTCGAACACTCTCTCTCAGTTACATTACGAAATAAGACGAACTAATTATCGTGACGTTCCATTTTCTTCTTCCTTATGAACTATACATTTGCTTCGTTTTCTAAGGTTTTTACGGAGTTAACTATTAATGAAGTTTTGTAGTATCTTCCAATCATTCTTTACTGACCGCCAACCTTCTCAACCCCATTTAAGTAAAAACGTAACATTCTATTTAATTGTTCTCTTTTTGTGTTTGCCTAGGGCAGTGGTCGTCGAATAGCGGCTAAAAATTGCTTGCAAATACTCAGATAAGGTTGCTGTGTAATTACATTTCAAATTTCTTTTTCTTTCTCTTTTGGTTCACGCGTAGGTAAAGCCAATGACACAAGTATCCATTAGAAAATGCCTTTAAATGAGTATAATTTTAAACAATTTGACTTTAAAGTTCATCGACATCCATAACATTTCAGTTGAAAAACAAGCTTTTTGTACTTAAACATAATTAAATTTACTCTATAATTTTGACCCCCCCCCCCCCCCCCCCCCCACAAAAAAAAATAAAATAAATAAAAATAAAATAAAATTGACTCCTTTTATTTTAAAGTTGAACATTTTGATTTTAAGTGTTAAACTCAAGATCTCCTAGTATCCATGCCTGGATTCAAAGTGAAATATATATTCAAAAAATTGACTATTGACATTACCTGTACGTTGGTACCATTCTTCCTTTTGGAAATTCGATAAACAAGCATGAAGTAAGATGAATTTTGCTCCAAACACACACTCAGACACACTCACAAACAAACATACAAAAACACACACAAACACATACACACACAAATAAAAACTAAATTACTGAAAGAGAAGTTAGTGCACAGTTGTTAGACCAAGACCACGCGTCCATTTTTTAAACTAACTGATTAACTACAGAAAGTGAATCATAGGGAAATGTAAGAAATTAAAAAAAATGCTAAAAACTAAACATATGGAAATAATTGTTTTGGTAACTGTGAATGTAGCTCAGTGAGCTAAGCCTCATACCCTCCAAAAGCTTTCCACATTTGGAAACAAGATAGGAACAGTTCCGTGATAATTGCATAATTGAATTAATAAAATATATACAATATTGATGAAGATGGTAGTTTTACTCACAGTAATTTTCATTTTACTGAGATATTTTCAAAGAAAGCTTACCTACCTAATACAAATTGTGCAAAGTTCTTTATATCTGTGAACATCTCGTTAGTCATATGTATAGAAAAGAAAACTGTGAAGGAGAAAAAATATTAAATGGTGTACGAAAATAATAAGTCATTAATTTGACAATTGTGCCAGTCAGATACAAATTCTTAAAAGGCTTGAAAATCCCTATTAAAAAGGCTTCTTCATAATAACTTTTTTTAAAACACTGTAAAAATTGTCCACTCCTTGACAATTATCATTTTACTTTAAATGTGTCCTTAAAAAAATATATTTTTTTTTTTATTTCAATTTGTTGAATGACTTAAATTGTCAGTTATAATATTGAAACTTGTGTAAAAATAAATTTTAAAAAAATTACTTTTAAATTATTTTTGTTTGTGTTATCACTAATAGAATTTGGTCACAGTGACTCTTTACAATATACTAAAAAACTAGAATAAATGACCCGATGTTATCCGGATTATAACGGTAGGTCTTTCCTACCTACCAAGTATCTATCTATCTGTCCATCTATCCATCTATCCATCCATCCATCAATTCATCTATCCATCATCCATCAATCCATCCATCCATCCATCTCCTATCTATCTATCTATCTATCCATCCATCCATCCATCTCCTATCTATCTATCTATCTATCTATCTATCTATCTATCTATCTATCTATCTATCTATCTATCTATCTATCTATCTATCTATCTGTCTGTCTGTCTGTCTGTCTGTCTGTCTGTCTGTCTGTCTGTCTGTCTGTCTGTCTGTCTGTCTGTCTGTCTGTCTGTCTGTCTGTCTGTCTGTCTGTCTGTCTGTCTGTCTGTCTATCTATCTATCTATCTATCTATCTATCTATCTATCTATCTATCTATCTATCATCTATCTATCATCTATCTATTTAGCTTTAAAGAATATTGAACAACTTTAAAAAGGTACATTCTCTTTTATACATTTTCAGTTCTTACCTTCGTTTTGTTCTCCTCGGTAAATATGAATCACCTTTTCTAAGAAAACTATGAAAATGATTCATTAATATATTGTCTTGACATAAAAGTTTAAAAAATTAAAAAATAACACTTATAATCACAATTTGAAAAATTTATTTAAAATGAAAATAATTTATTGTTAAAATGTAATAAATTATGCACTGCTTTTAAGCTATTTAAAGGAACAAGTGGAAGAAGGTATGTTGAAGTTGGAAATATAAGGACAGGACAATAAAAGAAGAACGTTTCGGCTAAAAGCAATTCCTTTAATGGGAAATTTAAGTTTTGCAACTGTTTTTTTTTTTTATTGATCATGTGTGCTGAGAAAGTCTCTTAGCCGAAACTTTCTTTTTTTATTGTCCTATCTTTATATTTGAAGCTTTAAAATATTTTGTTCCACTATTTACTTGTTAAAATGAATTAGTTGTGTGAATTAAAGATATGTTTAATGTTCCTTCAAAAAAATTTGACACGCCAATTTTAGGAAAACTTATTTTATTAAAGCTGTCCTTGAGAATCTAAGAATACCTTTAACCCAATATTCTTTGTTCAGTTTGAAAAATGGTCGTACTGTCTTATTGTAATTATCTGTTGATTATATAAAAAAAGAAAATATCATTTTTACTTTATTTAAGTAATACTATTTATTTTAAAAAATACATTACGAACTACCGGGTTTGTCAAAAATTCAATAATACACAACATAAAATCACTGTATTTGTTTAATGAGTGGTGCATATTTGATTACCTTCCGTAAGTGTAGCAAGTCTCAACATTTTTATTTCTGGAAATAAAAGTTTTTACACAGATTTCATATTTTAAATATGTATAACTGGAAACATAATATTTGATTTACGTTCGTTCACGCTAATGCTTAGTAATGATGGAAGAGGTAACTTTATTTGTCTTGGTTTCAATTTAAAATAAACTGTCAATGAAGTAATTAGTAAGAATTGCAATGCAAAAATGGTGAGAATTGAATGAAATAAAAATAATATAAAACACAATTATATATAAATTCTAACATTTATAAAATAATTTTTTAAACCAGAAAAGCTGCAATGCCACTAAAAGAAAGAAAGTGTTCGTATTTTAATTACATTTTTTGAAGCACTTTTTAAACCGACAATATTTTTTGCTTTTTCGAATGGTGCTTACACAAATAAAGTATACAGTTTTTCTTTGCGTGAGCAGGCAATATACAGCTGTTCATATAAGGAGCGTGTATTTTCAAAATTTAGTCCACATACTGGTAGCGATTGATCCATGCATTCGCCCTGTTTGCATTTATATATCTCATATACGAAAATAATAATTTACGGCCCCCGCCTAAAAAGGAATATTGTAAAATGATTGTAATAATTTAGAAAACTTTGCGGACGTGCGTACAACGACACAACACAATTTTGCCGCAATTGCATGAATGGTATAGGAACGAATCAGGCAATTATATTTATATTGCACATAAAAGAAAACAAAACGGAATAATGTAAAATGGTTGCACAAATTCAGAAACCTACTTATTATGTAACACAGAAACTGAAATGGGGTAGTGTGTAGTTGATTCAATACCATCCACCCATGAAACAGAGCTGTTTATAATTATATATTTAAGTTTAAATAACAAAAATAAATCTAATTTAGGGCCTCGGCCCGAAACGAAATGTTGTAAAACATTTTTTTACTTCATTAGAAATCTATGCGGGCGTGACACAAACACTCGCCGTCGTCTTATCGCAATCAGATGAATGGTATAGTAAGGCAAACTTATATTTTATAGCTCATATATAATAAATAAAAAGACTTTAAAGCCCCGGCCAAAATCGGAATATTGTAGAATGGTTGTTCTAATTTAGACTCCTTTGCGTGCGTGCGCACATCAAATCACCAAAGTTTTATCGCAATTGGATAAATTGCATACAAATGCATACGAAAATTATTTTTATATACATAATACAATTTAAAAAAACGATATAAGGCCCCTGGCCACAAACGGAATATTGTAGAATGGTTGTGCTTATTCAGAACCTACTTATTATGTCTCACACACAATGAAATTTGTCTATTTGTATTTGTTTTAACTTCCACCCACCCATGAATTAGCTCTGTTTGAAATTATATTTATATTTTTTATAACAAAAAAACAAAACAAATTTAGTGCACCTGGCTTATCGTCCTGACCGAAAGACTCCCTGGGCGGTGGGAGGTGGTAACGCAACATCAATTCCCCCTGATCAGAAGCAACCCCGCCCAGACCCTCTATGAGAGTCGGCTGCGAAAGCTTTAAACGCAGCGTTTTCATTCGACCGGGGTCCCCCAGGCCGGTGTGGGGTTCCTGGCGTTCCGCCGCACGGTCTGGCAGCGGGGAAACCTGGCGTCTGTCCCGTGTGGAGGTGTGCCGGTGGGCATTAAGTGCACATGCTCGATGGCCCACTGAAACCATTTCTAATGTGACGTTTTCAGTATAGGAGCTCATACGGAAATTATATTTATATAGGTTAAATACGAAAAAAATATAAATTAGGGCAAACGGCCCAAAATGGAATATTTTCAAAAGGTTGTAATGACTCATAAAAAATGCGCGGGTTTATGGAAAACAACGCACTAAAGTTTTATCGGAATGGTATAGGAGCGCATTAGGGATATAAAGACATAGAGACATTCATTTTTAAATACATTAATTTAAATAGAAATCATTTATTTATATTAATTTTACTTTTAAGAAGTGTAAAATACACTATCAGGCTAAAATAGTCAATCGTGCTATGGCGTCGTTTGCGCATTTATTTAGAACAAATTAATTTTATTTTTATTTCGCAATATTAACAACCCACTAAAAACGCAATTAAAATAACAGATGTTATTTAGTTTTTCCTATACATATTATAACGATGTAATTTTAAGATCATATTTTAAAAAAAAATTGTTTTACAACTTTTAAATTTGGATAAATGCTTAAAACAATTCATTAGTTGTTACTCAACGTGTATTTGTAATTTAAATAATAATACTTACATTTTTACTAAAACAAAAACCGATATATAATATTTTTGTGCATTTACATTTATTCGATTTCCGTAAAATAAAACAAAATAACTATGATTGTTTTTTAAGAATCAAAGGGTATTTAAATACATTTGTTTATTTGACGTTACGGTAAGTTTAGCTCATTGTTATATATATTATTTGTAATATAATCTCAATACCAAATTATCTGATTAGGAAGCAGTCGTTTAGGAAGCAGTAAACGAGTCACCCCAGGAGCGTAATATATATAAGAGATTTAATAGCAATGCCGGCCATAGGTAAACTTTCGCCTTTTGAGCAGCACCTGTTTGTCGCCCACTTCCCTGTCCTCTGTGGCTGCTCTCTTGTTCCGATTACGACGTTGGCTATGGAGCATGTGTAATGATGCTATAAATATAGCAAACCATACGCATTTTAACATGCACATTCATTTAGACTGTTTAATTTTTCTAAGGTACTTTGTTCCATTTCAACGCCATCTTTGGGTCGTCCATAATCTGCCGCTTTAGGGTTGGAACTATCTGCTCGTTTTTATTAATGGAGTATTCCATGGCACCCCTATGGTAACTGAACTCTGTGCGAGGGCACAAGTCGCACATTCTTAAGGCCGGCCGTGTAAAAAGTTTGAAGTTATAATCCAACACTTATACAAATTACTAACTTGTTAACTCGTTAATTTTTTTCTGAACACTAGCCAAAGGTACCCGACGTGGCACGGGATTGCATTCGGAAAAAAAAATCAACTTCTAGAGCCTTTTAGCTAAAATCCAAATATCCAAAAATCTGTAAAAACAAATGGCTAAGAAAAAAAGTATGTTTTCTCCTTTAATATTTTTTTTCCAAGAATCACATTTCCTATTAGGATCCCGATCCCAGTGGATTCCATTCCCTGTTGAAAACCAATTCCCCAGTTTGTAATCCAAATACCCATCATAATGGGATGCTGATGGGATTCTGATTACGCCCTGATCCCGAAAGGATACCGATCTTGAGCTCGATAAAATCCCGATTGGTAACCTTGTCCCTATGGAATAACTTTTCCAAATGTGATCCCATTTCCCCATTGGATCTCTCGGTTGGCTCCCGACACCATTGGAGAGAGTCGTAGCTAAGGTGGGCATTGGTGCATACGTCCCAGGGCGCAAAGATATCGAGGGAACCTAGAGGAATTTTATTGTATTAATTAATAGATTTTAAGGGAAGGAGTAAAATAAATCTTGTACCCTGGTACAAATCACGCCAGTGACCAAGACAGGTGTGGGCGAATAGTTGGTCTGCCCAGATGTCATTTTTTTCTTTATAGAGGGGTGGCATTTTAAGTAAACTGCAGAGTTTATATCGTAAAATGTAGCGTAGCAAAAAAGTTAACCCACTTAATGTGGCGCCAACACTTGTCACGCCGCTGGGCAGTGTGTACATTTGCTCTAAAATTGGTTGTCAGGGCAAGAAATACAACCAGTTGTATTGGGAAGTGAGGCTGAAATCAAGCATTTCAATGGCTTTTCTTTAACCAGAAAATAAGTGATTATTTTTTAAAAATCAAGAGGTACATTTTGTGAAGGGGTATTTTAGACTTTAATATTTTTACTGTAAGATTTCTCCTGGAGAAATGCTATGAATACAACATTAACATTCATCAACTATTTCTGGACTAAAAAAACTCAAGATAGCATAGACAGGAAATACCTGTTAGATGCTCTAAAGGAACTTGGACAATTTTCATCGGGGGGGGGGGGGGGGCATATAAGCTTTTGGGCCAGGGCAGTGCCAGTTGTCAGGGGCCAAAGATGGTACATACTTCCCGGGGCGTCAGACTAGCGGGGGCACTAAATGGGCTTTGGTGATATTTAATATTTGAAAATGATGTGTTTCAAAGTTGAGGGGGGGGGGGCGTAAAAATGAATCTTGTCCCCTGACGCCAAACACTCTAAATACCTATGCTAGTGGCGTCAAAATAGGCCGGATGTGGTGATCCACGCATGTGTCACTTTTTCTTTATATGCAGGTATGGCATGGCGTTTTGGACAACTGCAGAGATTGTTGGATCATGAAAGGGGGGGGGGGTTGGAGGCAAAATATTTGGCCACACATGTCATCACTGAAAATGTCGCATAAGAGATGGAGTCGGTGGGCCGTCGAGCGCGAGCTCTTAATGCCCCCCGGCGCCCCCCCCCCCACACAATCCAGCGCACTGAAGGACTTAACCCGACGAAAGACCGTGCGGAAGGGCGCCGGGAACTTCCCCCTTGACCTAGGGGAGGCCCGGTCGACCGAGGACGCTGAGTTTAAAGCGTCCGCAGTCCACTCTCTGTGGGTAAGGACGGCTTTGCTTCCACTCCGGGGGGTTGGTGTTGCTTACCACTCCCCACCGCCCAAGGAGTCTTTCGGTCGGGAAGTTGGTAGTGGCGGGACGTTGGTAGTGGCATCACTAATAGTATCTAATCTATCAGTCAGTGTATATTTTGACACCAAAATCGACGATAACTTCCATCGGGAATTAATGGGGGAAATTTAGGGTGCCGATGAATCTTGATTGGTAGTGGGGTCTTGGGCGCTTGCTCCCCAGAAAACCTTTGATTACTTCAAAATCAAGAGGTGTATTCTTGAGTTCAATTTAATACAGTGTTTCTATTATACTTTTTAAAAGGGGGAGGACATTTTTAGATTTTGTAAGAGGCTTTATGCCACCCAGTGACAAACATACACTGAATTCAGTCTGGTTTGGCATGCCCCAGGGTAATCATACAATAACTTCACAAAATCAATTTAAATTACTTTCTTTAATTTTTTTTAACATAAAAAAGTCTAAAAAATGTAGACTCAATTAAGAAAAATGGCTTACCTATATGCCCGACTTGATCTAGAGAATTATTGAGTACCTTGTCATTTCCTTCAAATTTAAAAAATGAAAAGAAATTTAATAAAGGTTGTGTGTTTTATTAAAATGATTTGTTTATTTATTAAGATAAGATTTCATAATAATTACTGTAATCTATTTATAATTGAATGAAATTTTAATAAAATATTTAATATAATAATATATTAAACATTTTTAAAAAAAAATATATAAAAATAGCTTTCCTATAAATTAAAATAAATGACTAAATAACCTTAAGCAAATTTAACTATTACAAATTTTATAACTTTTTACCTTTTAGATTTAATTTAAAACAAAATAAAACTTGGACATTTTCAAGAAAACGCAAAAATGTTATAAATATAATATTAAAGAGTAACATTCATAACTACTTAGAAAACATACACATTTGTAAGAAATGTTATTCAAATAATATTGCAAATTTTTTTATTCAAGATTGTTTTTGGTGTTAAGAAACATTATGTTTAAAAGTGTGTGTTTGTAAAAGAAATGATAAATAAATTTACATCACTATTATAAGATGATTTTCAAAAAGAAATATTTTATTGTAATAATTAATTATTTTAAAATACTTTTAAAATCTATTAAGTATGTATAAAGATAATACCTTTTTTTATAATTAAACCCCCGTTTAGAGCAAAATAATTCGTATTATGTTTGAAAGTTGGAAAAAAGGGTAACCAGACAAAACGACAAAAGACAAAACGACAAGCGACAAAACGACAAGTGACAAAACGACAAGTGACAAAACGACAAGTGACAAAACGACAAGGTGACAAAACGACAAGATGACAAAACGACAAGGTGACAAAACGACAAGTGACAAAACGACAAAGTGACAAAACGACAAGGTGACAAAACGACAAGTTTTCAACGCCAACTCATCCACCGTCTTTAATGCCTTACATACAATAAAGTAAGGTCCACTTTTTAAGATATTTTACATGCCTTATCGTTGGAGAAACACGGTATTTGGTTATCAGACTTGCGCATAATTACATTAAAATGTGATTAATTACCATTAGAATTACCATTAGAATTACATGACCTATATTTGTAATTATCTACAATTTACATTACTTTATTCAAAAGTGTACTTAATTACCATTACAAATTACTCCACTATTGACCTGTAATTACAATTCCTTTTTTTTTTATTTCAATTTTTTTTATTTGGGAATTTTTGTTCATTTGTTTCAATAACTTAAAACATCAACATTGTTTTAGTAAGACATATTTCCTTTTACAGTGCAGTACATGCACATTTTTGGGAACCCGATTTTGGATTTTATTGTTATACAAGAAAGTCAGAGAAGTTCATTAAATGATTTTACTGTATATTTGAATACACAATCATATTTTGCAGCAGACCCTTAAAAATTTCAGTGATAGTCTGTGTGTATGAGCAACCATGACATAATTTAAATTATAATGTTCAGCTTGCTCATTCCTTGGAGACAAAATGTATATCATATTGGGTCAAAGTACTATATGAGTATGTTGTATACCATGACACTATATTCATAAGGATGTGATCTGCTATTCAGTATTTTCACTTTTACTCTGAAAATAAACATTTACTGAGCAATTTAAAAAGGACAATTACATGGATAGTAATTAATTACAATTACTAATTATAGTAATTAAAAATAAAATGTGTAATTAATTAAAGTTTTTAATTATTATCTCAAGTATGTCTGTTATTATGCATAAGATTAGGATCTCAAAAGGCCTATTACTATCTAATTACACTGTACAGGAAACTGCACTAACACAGCACCAGTGGCGTAGCTAGAGTGTTTGGCGCCCGGGGGCAAGATTCATTTTAAAGCGCCCTCTTTTCATTTTTTCAACTCTCAAACCCATTATTTTCATCAATAAAGTAATACCAAAGCACATTTTGGCACCCCTAACTAGCTGGCGCCCGGGTACATCTGCACCCCCTGCCCCCCCCCCTACGCTACGTCTCTGCACAGCACTACACTGTTGAACACCAACTCCAGCTTCTAGAGCACATGTGTCAAACTCAACACAGAATTAGGCCGACGACTCCACTAAGAAAGTAACAATATTTCAAACACATCGCTGCCAACATCAAAGCTCTTTGATGTGACCGCCGCACGAGTTTATCATGTTTGCAACGGTAACCAGACAAAACGACAAGTGACAAAACGACAAGGTGACAAAACGACAAGTGACAAAACGACAAGTGACAAAACGACAAAGTGACAAAATAAAAAGGTTTGAGATTAGGGTTAGGGTTAGTCTGATAATCCAATACCGTGTTTCCCCAACTATAAGGCATGTTAAATATAAAAAAAGTTGACCATACTTTACTGTATGCAAGGCAGTGGTTCTCAACCTATTTTGTGCCATGCCCCACCTAAGCCAGTGTTGCCCAAACTTTTTTGTGCCATGCCCCACCTAAGCCAGTGTTTCCCAACCTTTTTCGTGCCATGCCCTAACTAAGCTTTTTTAAAATTCTTTGCCGCCATGTAACATATACATAATTTTTAATATTGAAAAATTTAATAATAGGTTTTAGGAAGAAATCACTAGAAAATTGGTGAGAAAACATAGTAAGTACATTTTCAAAACATATATGGAGAACTGGCATTCAATTATGAAATAATTTTAATGAAATATTTTTCTATATTATTTTAATTATTAGTAATAATTTATTGTTTAACGTTAGTGAGATGTTTGTGTTTTCAAGTTCTAGATAGCTCATTTTCAAATTGCCCCACTGTGGGGCGTGGGACCCACGTTGGGAAACACCAATGTAAGGCATTAAAGACGGTGGAGGCGTTGAAGACTTGTCGTTTTGTCACCTTGTCGTTTTGTCACGTTGTCGTTTTGTCACCTTGTCGTTTTGTCGCCTTGTCGTTTTGTCACCGTGTCATTTTGTCACGTTGTCGTTTTGTCACTTGTCGTTTTGTCACTTGTCGTTTTGTCCCTTGTCATTTTGTCACTTGTCGTTTTGTCATGGAACCATTATTACATCCTGGTACATGTTCGTTGAGTTTTAGAGAAAAAAAATATTCCTAAAAAAAAACAATACAAAAAAAAAAAAAAAGAACAATTATTATTAAAGATGTTGTGGTGACAAAGTCAAAGTGGTTAATTAATAAAAAGATAGAAGTAAGTAGATACATCTAGTTATCAATATAATGTATCATCATCAACTCAAATAATGATGATGTTACAGAAACATTTGCGGGTGGGCGCATATCAATTCACCAAAGTTTTATCGCAATCGGATGAATAGTATAGGAATGTATACGATAATTATATAGATAATAAAAGTGTGGAAAACGAATTTAAGGCCCAAGTCCACAAACGGAATATTGATGAATTGTTGTATTACCTCCGAAACTTACTTATTATGACACACACACAATTTAATATTGCTATGTGTATTTGATTAAAAATGTATCCATCCATGCATTAGATCTCTTTTAAATTATATTTCTATAGCTCATCAAGGAAAAAGCAACATAGGGCCCCTGGCTAAAAACGGAATATTTTAAAACGGTTGTAAAAATTCAAAAACCTTTGCGGGCGTGCTGCCAACATCTCACCAAAGTTTTATCGCATTCGGATAAATGTTGTAGGAGCGCAAACGGAAATTATTTTTACAAAGCTCATTCAAGGAAGAAGATACAAATTAAGGGTCAACGGCCGAAAATGGAAAATTTTTTAAGGATTGTAACGACTAACTTAAATGCCCGGTTTTGTGGACAAATATTCACCAAAGTTTTTTCGCTATCGTATGAATTTTGTAGGAGCACATACGAGACATACAAAGACACATGCATACAGACATTCATTTTTACATATATAGATAAGCGATATTTGTGAAATTATGACAAAGATAATAATTTTTTTTTACTATGAACTCATGAGAATGTTAATTGCCTTTCTAGATTTTTAGACCTGTAGCTATCTCTCGCACAACGTCAGACTCGTATATTAAAAATAAATATTAGTGCATGTTGTTATTTGTAAGAGTAAACAAAAATTAAGATATGCCAAACAAGATAGGTAGAAAATAAAATTGTAATTTTCAAAATATAGAATCTTTTAATACCTGGTACTCGAGGTGAAGTAACTTGATTATTATCGCTCTCTAGTGCAAAAGAACACAAAAACTATTATTGGAAAAATATTTTAAATATAATATATATTATTTATTAAGTAAGGTAATATATTTTTTATAATAATGCATACTAATTATGAAACAAAAGTATGCAAACTTAGAATTTTTATCTTTGCACCAGAATTAGTTTAGGTATGTCAATATATAATTAAAGCTAAACTATATTTTTTATATCTTACAAGACACACATCAAAAATAGTATCCTTTATAGAAATTCATAAATTATGTATCTGCAAACATTAATATATTTGTTAGCAAGTGCTCAATTTTTAAAACGATGACATTGGGTAGTTTCTTGTTATATAATTTTAAATAATATTAATTCATATTATGAGCTGTCGATCAGTTTCGAGCCAGCTCATCACACTTCGTCTAAGGGCAACATCGTTCAATCAGGCATATGCACCAACTTTAGAATAAGTTGACGAAGAAGTGGATGACTTCTACAATCAACTCCAGGATGTGCAGAACCAAACCCCCAAGAAAAACATTTTTGACATCAAGGTAATTGGAATGTCAAAATAGGAGAAGATGCCTATGCAAACTGGAAACGAACATGTTGACGCCACTGTAAAGCAACTTCAAACGAGAGAGGCCTGAGACACTTGGTATTCACCATCTTCAACAAACTCATACTGGCCAACACACTAAGTGCCCATAAAACACCAGGGAAAACTAAATGTCATACCACCAATGGGAAACACTACAATTAGATTGACTACATCATGTTGCAAAAACGCTTCCAATCTAGTATAAAATTGCCAAGAATCAGCATCTTCACAGGAGCTGAAATTGGAAGTAACTACGATCTAATGCTGATGACCTTTAGACAGCACTTAAAGAGGTTTAATAAACAGAGATTTACCAGAAACAAATTTGACATTAAAAAGCTAAATGATCGTAAAGTAGAAGAAGCTTTCCAAGCAATGATAGGAGGAAAATTTGCAGCGCTTAATTTAACATTATAGATGCTGACTTTTCAGACATGGACACACTGATTGATAACTTCAAATTAGCCATGACGGACTAAGCTAATGAAATCCTTGGTAAACATCAACCAACCCAAAAACCATGGGTGACAGCTGACATCATCGATCTGTGGGATAAACGGAGGGAGTGAAAGAAAACAAAGATGGTAGATACATAGATGGCCGTAGGCAGTTTTAAATAAGTAGGAGCAATAATCTCGAAAGAAGGTTTCAAGCCCAAATTAATGGCCAGAATTTCCCAGACCACAAAATGACCAAACAGGCTTAAGAAAATATGGAATGACAAAACTATAGCCCCTAGCAACAACGTAAGGCTAAAGCGCTAATTAGTCCTCTCCATTTTATTATATGCCTGTGAGTGATGGACATTAACAACAGAGCTTGAAAGAGAAATAAAGGCTATGGAGATGATATATTATAGAAGCATTCTTGTAATCTGCTATAACAAATATGAAGAACAAGTGAAAGAAAGGATTCGTCAAGCAATTAGGCAGTACGATGACCTCCTGGTGTATGTAAAAAAGCGTAAACTTGAGTGGTGTGGCCACGTTACTAGAAAAAGAGGGTTCTCCAAAGAAATCTTGCTGGGCACAACGAGAGGACGGGAGAAGAAGAGGTAGACAGAAAAAAAGATTGGAACATAATATCAAATAGTGGACTGGACTAAAACTAGGCGATGCTGTGCGTAGTGCAGAAGACAGAGAGGAATGGAGAAGGATAGTTTTCATGTCATTTTTAGCGTTCCAATAGTCCAAGGAGTAAGGGACATGAAGATGATGAATTCATATTTTGCAAATATTTTTTTTTAAATTATTTTTAATTGCGATTTCTTTTGAGTGTTGGGTCTCTTTTTTATGTCCTGTTCAACACATTGAGAACAACATGTATAAAACGATAAAAAAACGTAATTTTTAAAATATGTTCCTTTCTATTAAAATAAGCTATTTAAAATCATTTTTTCCAATATATCGTAGAAAGATTTATTTTTTTCTTTTATATGCATGTTTTAACTTAAAAAATGCTTTAGAATCTTTGTAATTCAGCTTTTAAGGTTAATATGTCAATGCATTCAAATAGAGATGTAAACGTCTTGGCTTGTATATAAAATTGGTGACAATCCATTTGATGAAATTTGAAATTTATTAAAAAGCAAGAACATTCTTTTCCTAATATGTTTACTCGAGATTTACCAGTATCACACAATTCACACGAAGTTTTTTTGTTTCTTTAAAAGCATGCAGATAAACCTTGTTTGTAACCTATGTAAATCAAATGTAACAATTAATTAATTATATTCTAATAATAAAAATGAAAGTTACCTGTAATATCATTAAACTGTTTAGTATAAGTTTGTTGAAAATTGGTTCCGCTTGATTGGTTTGGTTCTAAAATAGAAAATAGTTAAGTACCTTTTTAAAAGTAAACAAAATAGTGTAAGTAAATTTACATTTTAGAATGTTATTTTATTTATACGTGGAAATACTTGTACAAAAATATAATGGCTCAAAATAAATACTCTGTGATAAGTCAATAAAATGAAAGAATAAAATTTTGGTTATGTATGTAGGAGTGTGGTTACAGTTTTAAGTAAACAAACAAGGAAAAGCAGGTATGAGAATTATAGCTTTTAATTTAGTCGTACACTCCGTTGAACAGACAGTAAAATCTCTGACACGTCAGCCGACTCGAATTAGCCTTTTGCTCCATTTGGTTTTCTGTCGATCCACGATTGTTACCGTTTAAAAGCTGTCCTAACTACAATCCTGCCGACGACGCCAAACTGTAGCCGTGTGGTTACAGGTTAAATGAACAAACAAACGCAGGTCATGTGAACTATAGCGTTTAATTTGAGAGGTACAATCGGTACAACACTTTTTCACACATATTATCAAATCCACTCCACACTCCGTTTCAAATTCCCCTGGCTTATGTAGTCACAATTTGTGTCCAAGTCATGAGCCGTTTACACCAGTCTCCCGTGGGACAGGCATACCCAGCTCAGTGAATGTGAACACCGGTCCCCCATGGGACAGGCATACCCAGCTCAGTGAATGTGAACACCGGTCCCCCATGGGACAGGCATACCCAGCTCGGTGAATGTGAATACGTCTAGCTTAAAACATCGTGCCACAGGCGCATGTTTTCTTTGCCCCGTAGGTGGCACCCTGCCACATAGGTGGCTCCCACACATATAAAAATGATACATAAATCCCGGCACATTGCCACATATATAAATCTTCACTGGCCTAACAGCTTTTATAATTAAAGATAAAAGTATACATTTATGGTCTATAAGGAATTTATAACTTTATGAAGGAGATGAAATTTCGTGATTTTCAGAGTGTTTTGTAATTTTATATAATGCTTATATATTTATACTAAATGGACCCTTATAATTAACTTCTCAAAATTATGAAATAACGTTAAAACATCTTTTGCTCTGATATCCTTTGAAATATATAGATGACACTATTGGGACATTATATTACTTTATTTTTATGATAGGAAAATTGTTTTGCTTTAATTTAAGTTGATATATTATATATTATGTTGAACACTATTTTTTATTTTATTTAAAAAATATTTCCCCACGATTTTCTGTTGCTAAATTTGAAAACGTTTCTTTTGTTTGTTTAATAATTCATTCTTTAATTAAAAGGAAATTAAAATGTATACTGTGGAGTATTCAGACCTTGGCAGTCGACCTGTGTAGCACAGGGTTGTGGGGGAATCCCACATCACGGTAACTGACAAAAGGTTAAGGTCCATTTCAACGGCGGGGTGGCTTTAGAACAAATTTTAGTATCAGTCTGGACCTGGCGGAAACCGACCAACTGACCAAAGGTTCTAGCGTATCAGATTGCCTCGGGACGACCGTTGCGGTGCTGGTTTATGACCTATTAGACGGTGTGATAATGTAAGTGCCTGAGATATAGGAAGTAAGATTAAAGACCTGGGAAGGAATCTCTATGTATGCCGGACTTATAAAAAGAACAGTTAGACGTGACTAGAGGAGAACTCAGCCGGGCAGGATTAGAGGACAGACGAGAAAAACCCTTAACGAAAGAGATAGAGACAAACCGGGACAGTCGGAGTTAAGTACGACATAGAGAGAGAGAAAGCCAAAGCGTAGTAGTAGGTCAATAAAAGGGTCAAAGACTTTAACCATCCAAGTGTTATTACCTGATTGTTGCAGTAGGAGAGATAGAGTGAACGAGGTTATCATCCAGATAAATCCAAGGTTATCTACAATATTAACATGTTTTTTTTTAAAGTCTAGATAATTTTAATTTCTGTTTATATAGCTGCCATATACATTTACATATGAATATATCAATTTTTTTCCTTCATATTTGAAATAAAGAAAATGTATAAATCACGGTTGAGTTGATTACATAATAACACTAATACGGTAAATAACAGACATTTATGGAAAGTAACAAATAAAATACAATTTTCAATTGTTCGAATATAAGCACTGAGACTAGTGATGAAACGTTTATGTCCCTTTATAATAATTCGCATGCGTTTAACTTCCAGCTTTTTCTCTACATATAATAGTTTAACTTTGTCGCTATAGTCAGTAGAACCCACTGCAGGGTTAACAATATTGATAAAGCCCTTTGAAACAATGTTCATACGTTGCAATGATGAAGGAAATTTAGAAGTTCCGATTATATCGTGTTTTTATTTTTAGTTTGAAGACTAGCACATTAAAGTCGTTCTGGTGGAATTAAATGAAATGTTGTCAAGAGAAAGTATAGGATTTGGTTAATAGTCGTTTTACAGGCAGGCATAGTGAGACTGTACACTGCAAGAACAAACCAATATCAAATTTTCTGGAATATGTCAGCGTTTTATATATAAAAACTAAAAGTGTGGATGGAAAAAGAACATGATAAATGAATAGTTCACAAAAAAGCTTCAAGATAAATTTGAAAAAAAATTCCACAATGTTAAAGTCAAAGTGTAAATTAATAATAATATAAAAAATAACTTAAATACACATAATGAAAAATGTGTGACATGAGTACAAACAACTAGCGGCAGTCAGTCGTACGTTTTAAATGAAAAAAGTTAAGGCCTGTGTTACAGCTGAAGTAATAAGAAATGTACACAAGGTAGTGAAAACGTAAAGACGGATCTTACATAAAAGAGGACGTTTTGTTCAAGAAGCCTTAGTGAAAATGGAGAGATAGAGAATCTCAGCTTGTAGAAATGTAAAATATTTATTGTTATTTAAAATAGGTGTGCATGTTTTCTTGTTTCCTAACATAAACGTAACAAATGAAATACAAATTTGCAGGTATAAATATTGATTATATTCTATATTTTCTATAATCTTAATCAATATACATTGTTAAAATTTATTTAATATAAATTCTAACTTTAAAATTATTTTATTACTGTTTTTAAAAAAAATAAACAAAAGAAGGTTTTGTGTATATATAAAAGTGAGGAAAAATACACTCTATTTTAGAACGAAAATATGACTTACCTCTTTGATGTGGACCATCGTTGTATTCAATATCTATTTTTAAAAAAAAAGATTGATTAACATTTTTAAAATTCCTTAAACAATGTTTGCAATAAATGATTTGTAAAAATGTTGACATGAAAATGTAACAAAAATTACTCTTTTTTAAATATTAATACATTATGCAAACAGTAATAAAACTAGTTTTGTGATAAAGGGTACCTATTTATTTTCTCTCCTATTTTTCTTTAAACATCATAAAAACATTTATTATTAAACAGGAATATTTTAGCACTTTTAAAATTGATCTAGCATTGTCACATATTACGTATAAAACACGTAAAAAGGGGGGAGGTGTGTGGTATTGTTACATTTTATAAAATATAATTTTTCACAATAATTTTAACCAATTTTCGACTTTAATTTCAAAATAGTAATCTTGTTTTTTTAATAATAAATATTTGTCACTACTAACCAATAAAAATATTAAAACATTAAATATTTAATTATTTATTATAAAAGCAATTCCTTTTAAAATTTAAAATTTGATGTGATGCAAAAATAGATATATGATCAGTGAATCACGCCAACCATCCCTCACCCTTCCAAACGGGCTTTTTATCGGAAAATATAAGTTCGTTTCAAACAGTTCTTTATCTAAATTTAATCATATTTTTAATAAATATTATTTTTTTAAAATATTTTTAACATACGCCTAAAATAAACTTTCTATTTTTTCTATAATCAGACAATAAATAATTTTTTTATAAAGAATATTTATAAATCCCCAAAACATTAAGATCTTCAAAAATAAGAAACATTAAACAATATAATAATATGACATAACAAATGTTCCCGTTCAATTTTTTACCTCCAGATATATATTCAATAAATATTATTGTGTGTTTTTCATGTTTTTTTTGTTTGAAAAACATAAAATCTCAATGCCATTACATTTTTAACGATAAATTTTAAAAAATGCCTGTATATTTTATAATTATTTAATTTTTTTGTAACTGAGGGATGAGACTTCATTTTAATTTTGAAATTTAAATATTGTGTAGAAACAAGTGAAGACAATTGTTGATAACATTTTTTGAAAAGCTGACAATGTTTTCGTTACATTATTAGTATGCTTTTAGTATACACTTTATACTATAAAAGGAAGTGTAGCGATCTGTAATGTTGCGATCAATATAAAAAATAAAGTAATTATTAAACCACTTCCAGTCAACAAACAAACTTAAAACATGACAACACTGTGGCTTGTAACATAATGATACCTAGTATAAAAATCCAAAATTTAAAAATAAAATCCACTCCACCCTTGTGATTGAGTTAGAGATGTTTGTAAATTATAATTTAAAAAAAAATTAATCAATAAGCAATTCTTAGACATTCCAGAAAATTAATTACCCGGTGCCACTCTGGTTTAAAGTTCTATAATAGTTTATTTTTATCATTTTTTAAAGAATTGCGGTCTCTGCTAGGGGGGATTTCTTAATAATTTATTTTTACTGAATAAACGCTGTTTCGATGTTTTTAGACAGTTTTTTTTATATTAGCTATATTATTTGATTTCGGCAGATTCACATAAAAAAAGAAATTTTTTATTTTAGTTCTTAAAAATGTACATACTTTTTAATATCCCAAGGTATTCAGACCCTTCAACTTTCAATAAAGTATGATAATTGTGTTGATTTGACATCATCATTTCTTGACATGGTTAAAAAAATTGGCGATTTCTCTTATTAATTCTCTAGTTGATTTGGTACTTTTCATGATTATTATTTTTCTGTCTTGCATATGCGTTTCGAATAAGCGTTTATTGGACAATGCTAAACTCTCGTCGAGCACTAAACTGAGCTACAATCAAGCATAACATCTCAGTACGCTCCTATGTGGCAGTAAATTATGGACCACGTGCGCCAGTAAAGTTTGGAACTCAACATATTCATGATATTATAATGAAGATACATATGTCACATTCTTCTCATTTTATGGCTGTTACAGGTTTTAACAGAGGCTATCTGAACTGTGCCAAATTGTTCAGTATGTGTTACGCTCTTAGTAAAAAGGCATTATCGCTGGATAGGCCAAGTAATGAGAAGGTGGAAAGGACATTCTGTACGGAGCTTTCAAGATTAAGCTAGACTAATTGCAAGGATTATGCTATTTCATGACGTATGCAAAACAAACATCCAATAGGACGGCATATAAAACGTCAATATGAGGTAAAAGTTGATAAATATTTTGGCTAGAAAATAGCAGTTTATATTGGAATATAAATGCAGAAGATGTGCAACACGAAGCATTTGCAAGAAAAAAAAATTCATGACTGTAAGCCAAAATTAACCAGAAGACAAGGTTCCAGTGTGATAAATGCAACAAAGACAGTCATCCGAGAACCCATCTCACTGGTCATATATGAAAGTTGCAATTACCTATTCCATCCCTTACGAAGACAGAGGGAAGCCATATACAGTTATTCCTTGACAAATAACAAGGTACTAGGTAATTTTCTCTGTTAATGACATTTTTAAACATAAAATATGAGTTTTCCATTGTATTACTTGTATTTAAATTTTTAAAGTTATTGATTCTGAAAACGTTTAACATTAATCAAATATACATATTATTACAACAGCTCTAAATTCTAGAAAAGTCTAGAAAATTAAGACTTGGTACCAGGAAAAATGATACCTCTCACAATGCCAAGACAGTTAAAAAAGAAAAGGCAAATGAAACTAGATGCTCAAAGGGATACAATTGAAATATGTATCTCTAAATTAGCAGAGAAATAGATTCAACATTATTTTGTACAGTGTGAAATAACTGCACAAACGTTTTAGACATCACATTATACCACTTTTGCAATTACAAATTTATATATTTAACCAATAATATATAGAATGTATTAAATAATTAAAATATTACAATATTAAAAACATGTACACGGGGTACAACGACTTTTTTCTTTTAAACAGTGAAGCCTGCCCTTTTGATGCTAACTACATTATACAATATGGGTTAGTTTTAAAATCATGTTTATTGTTTCTAAACTCGATACCAAGTTAATTAGAGCTACTTAAAGGAGACCCAAAGATATATTTTTTTAAAAACAATTTTATACGTTGACTCTATATTCTAAAAATGTCTCTAAATTCACAGTTGCGTCAAACAAAAAATGTTTACCTAGACAATCCTTGACAATAACACAATCGGTTTGGTTTTGCCTCTGATTTTTTTCTTCATAAAAATAAAGCTAAATGTATATTGTCTAAAAATTTTAATCGATTACAAAATATATATAAAAATAATTTAACAAGATATTTTTTTCCTGCGTGCAGGTTAAAGAAATAAAAAGATAATCAGTGAATAGAGGAAAAGATGATGAAGGATAATGCAAAAAGTAGACGTTTCGGGTAAGATGCTTTCGATAGCAAAACAGAAACAGACAATCTCAACTTGTAGATATTTAAAATTAACTAAGATGTGAAGGGGCAAAAAATCACTATAATCCATCGACTGGGCACTGTGGCTGCTTCTATTGAGGTGAGAAAGACAAGACATGGTTCGTGCTGATCAATGTCAAATGTGTGTTCATTTGAATCTAACAGCTATCGGTAAAAAAGCTTCAGTGGGTTAGAAGCTCCACAATGGAATTCAGGTATATGCTATGGTTGACAAGTTTAAGACGATGCAAGAGTTACCAGATTTGTGTATTGGGAAGTAGGTACAAGTACGTTTTACTATCGAAAATGTGGAAAAAGGTGCAGATTTAAGTAATGTATAATATACGATTAATTATTTAATATTATTGTTAAGCATTTTTTTTTCTGGGTCCATCAAATTAATCGCCTTCTAATTGTCATTGTGCCTCTTTAATAAATATATTTTAAAACTTACTTCTTTAATTTAACTAAAATAAACTACCACAAATGACCATCGAATAGCATTAGTCAAAATGGACCCGAACACACAGCGCCGCAATTCGCACCCGGGTACCATTAGACTCAATGCTATTCGGATGTTATTTGTAGTAGTTTATTTTAGTGAAACTGAAGAATTAAGTTTACAAACGAATAGTCTATTCAATTATCTTTCATTTGATACCAAATTTTGTCTTACAAACCCAACAATAATATTTTAAACAGTTTTTTTAATCTCAACCTCTCACTTCTGGTACCCGGGTACCAATAGTCGCAGCCTTTATATATATATGCATTAAATGTTACAACATTACTTATTCTCATATAAAAAAATGTACAATTTTTGTCAAACATTAATATTGTTTCTATCTATGTAAAAGAAATGTATTGATATAAGTAATATTACAAGGAATGCCGCAAATTAGCAATAAGAAATTAACTGTTTTAATATTTTACCCCCAATTTTATTTTAGTATTCGAAACAGTTGCATAAATTATCCCCTTCCGATTTATTAAAAACATTAATTTTCACCATTAAAGGAGTAACACGTTTAAAATAATATTATAAAGAAACTAATTTATAATTAGATTAGATGATTAGATATATTAACTTAAAATCATATTTAAAATTAGTTTTTTCAATGAAAACAATCAAACTATTGATAACTTTATTTGATGTAAAAGTATAAATATATGTAATATTTAGTATACCTTATTGTAAATTTAATAATTTTTAATGAATTATTTCAAATTTTTGAAAACTATATGTGCAATAATATAGAAAACGGGACTTAATTATACCTACTTTGTTCTGTATTATTAGCCGTGAAATATTCATATTTGCTATCGAATGTTTGTGTGAAAGATAATACAAACAAAGTAAATTTATATCAAATGAAATTAAACTTTGCTTTTATAATCAGGTTTTTCTATGAAATATATTTCTTATTATATATATATTTTTCAAAAATCTATAGAAATTATTATTAAAATGTATATGTCTATTCCAAACATGTGGGCATATTTCCTTGTATAGTGTCACACACTTAATAAAGAAAAGATATATATTACCAATTAAAATTACATTGCTTTATATGTCATATCCTTTTTCTCTATATGTTATTCATTAGAAAACATTATTTCAATGCGATACTGACATTAAGTTAATTCTGTTTACATTATAAAATAAGAACTATTTCTTTATTTATTAGATACAATACAAACCCCACTTAAAGAAAAAAAGCGATTTACCTGTCATTCCTCTTTGATCTGGAACATTAACATTTGTTTTATTGTCTTTTTCATCATTTATTTTATTTAAAAAATACATTTAAATTTTAAAAGAAAAAAATATATAAATGTAATCTTAAAATAACATTAATGTGATTACTGAGCGATTTTTAAAGAAAATATATTAATTATTTTTATTTGCATTTTTAATGCTCTAGAAATTATATTTAAAATTTAAATTTAAATTTATAACTTATGGGCATTTGCCTTGAATCGTATCAAAAATTTCATATTAACAAATATATTATTAATTATGAATACATTGCTTTCTATTATATTTTTTTCTCTTTTCGTTATATATTTAAATTCATATTACGCAATGTTACTGAAATTAATCAAAACATCCATTCTTTTTTAATTTTTAAATTAGAACTGTTTGTTTATTTATTAGAAAAACTACACAAAATTTTCAATTATGAATGTGACGTACCTATAATTTCACTTTGATCAGAAACAGGTTCATTTGTTTCATCATCTTTTTTTCATGTATTTTAAAGAAATAAAATTGTATTAACCCTTTTGTATACAATTTTAAAATAATAAATATATAAATGTACTCTTAAAATAACATTAATTTGATTACTAGGCGAGTTTTAAAGAAAATATATTAATTATTTTTATTTGAATTTTTAATGCTCTAGAAATTATATTTAAAATTTAAATTTAAATTTATAACTTATGGGCATTTGCCTTGTATCTTATCATAAACTTTATATTTACAAATAGATTAGTAATTATGAATACATTGCTTGCTATTACATATTTTTGTCTTTTCTTTATATATTTAAATTCGTATTGCAATATTTTACTGAAATTAATAAAAACATCTATTTTTTTTAACTTTTAAATTAGAACTTTTTGTTTATTCATTAGAAAAACTAAAAATATTTTCAATTATGAATGTGACTTACCAGTCATTTCACTTCGATCAGGAACAAGTTCATTTGTTTCATTATCTTTTTTTTTAGGTATTTTAAAGAAATAAAAATTTATTAACCCTTTTGTATACATCAAAAAGAAAAAATTATATAAAAGTACTCTTAAAATAAAATTAATTTGATTACTAGGCGAGTTTTAAAGAAAATATATTAATTATTTTTATTTGAATTTTTAATGCTCTAGAAATTATATTTAAAATTTAAATTTAAATTTATAACTTATGGGCATTTGACTTGTATCTTATCAAAAATTTCATATTAACAAATAGATTATTAATTATGAATACAATGCTTTCTATTACATTTTTTTATCTTTTCGCTATATATTTAAATTCATATTACAATATGTTACTGAAATTAATCAAAACATCCATCCTTTTTTAATTTTTAAATTAGAACCGTTTGTTTATTTATTAGAAAAACTACACTTTTTTCAATTATGAATGTGAGTCACCTGTCATTTCACTTCGATCAGAAACAGGTTCATTTGTTTCATCATCTTTTGTCAGGTATTTTAAAGAAATAAAATTTTATTAACCCTTTTGTATACAATTTTTAAAAGAAAACATATATATAAATGTACTCTTAAAATAACATTAATTTGATTACTAGGCGAAATTTAAAGAAAATATATTAATTATTTTTATTTGAATTTTTAATTCTCTAGAAATTGTATTTACAATTTAAATTTATAACTTATGGGCATTTGCCTTGTATCTTATCATAAACTTAATATTTACAAAAAGATTAGTAATTATGAATACATTGCTTTCTATTACATTTTTTTCTCTTTTCGTTATATATTTAAATTCATATTTCAAAATGTTACTGAAATTAATCAAAACATCCATTCTTTTTTATTTTTTAAATTATAACTGTTTGTTTTTTTATTAGAAAAACTACACATTTTTCAATTATGAATGTGACGTACCTGTCATTTCACTTCGATTAGGAACAGGCTCATTTGTTTCATCATCTTTTTTTCAGGTATTTTAAAGAAATAAAATTTTATTAACCCTTTTGTTTATAATTTTTAAAAGAAAAAATTTTATTTATGTACTCATAAAACAACATTAATTTGATTACTAGGCGAGTTTTACAGAAAATATATTAATTATTTTTATTTGAATTTTTAATGCTCTAGAAATTATATTTAAAATTTAAATTTAAATTTATAAATTATGGGCATTTGCCTTGTATCTTATCATAAACTTTATATTTACAAATAGATTAGTAATTATGAATACATTGCTTGCTATTACATATTTTTGTCTTTTCTTTATATATTTAAATTCGTATTGCAATATTTTACTGAAATTAATAAAAACATCCATTTTTTTTAACTTTTAAATTAGAACTTTTTGTTTATTCATTAGAAAAACTAAAAATATTTTCAATTATGAATGTGACTTACCAGTCATTTCACTTCGATCAGGAACAAGTTCATTTGTTTCATTATCTTTTTTTTTAGGTATTTTAAAGAAATACAAATTTATTAACCCTTTTGTTTACATCTAAAAGAAAAAATTATATAAAAGTACTCTTAAAATAAAATTAATTTGATTACTAGGCGAGTTTTAAAGAAAATATATTAATTATTTTTATTTGAATTTTTAATGCTCTAGAAATTATATTTAAAATTTAAATTTAAATTTATAACTTATGGGCATTTGACTTGTATCTTATCAAAAATTTCATATTAACAAATAGATTATTAATTATGAATACAATGCTTTCTATTACATTTTTTTATCTTTTCGCTATATATTTAAATTCATATTACAATATGTTACTGAAATTTATCAAAACTTCTATTCTTTTTTTAATTTTTAAATTAGAACCGTTTGTTTATTTATTAGAAAAACTACACATTTTTCAATTATGAATGTGACTTACCTGTCATTTCACTTCGATCAGGAACAGGTTCATTTGTTTCATCATCTTTTTGTCAGGTATATTAAAGAAATCAAATTTAATTAAACCTCTTGTATACCATTTTTAAAAGAAAGAATTATATAAATGTACTCTTAAAATAATATTAATTTGATTACTAGGCGAGTTGTAAAGATAATATATTAAACATTTTTTTTGAATTTTTAATGCTCTAGAAATTATATTTACAATTTAAATTTAAAATTAAACTTATGGGCATTTGCCTTGTATCTTATCATAAACTTCATATTTACAAATAGATTAGTAATTATGAATATATTGCTTTCTGTTACATTTTTTTATCTTTTCTTTATATATTTAAATTCATATTGCAATATGTTAATGAAATTAATAAAAACATCCATTCTTTTTTAATTTTTTAATTAGAACTGTTTGTTTATTTATTAGAAAAAATACAATTTTTTTCAATTATGAATGTGACTTACCTAATATTTCACTTCGATCAGGAACATGTTCATTTGTTTCATCATCTTTTTTTCAGTTATTTTAAAGAAATAACATTTTATTAACCCTTTTGTATACAATTTTTAAAAGAAAAAATAATATTAATGTACTCTTAAAATAACATTGATTTGATTACCAGTCGCGTTTTAAAGAAAATATATTAATTATTTTTATTAGAATTTTTAATGCTAATGAAATTATATTTACAATTTAAATTTAAATTTATAACTTATGAGCTTTTGCCTTGTATCTTATCATAAACTGCATATTTACAAATAGATTAGTAATTATGAATGCATTGCTTACTATTACATTTTTTCCTCTTTTCGTTATATATCTAAATTCATATTACAATATGTTATTTAAATTAATCAAAACATCCATTCTTTTTAAATTTTTTAATTAGAACTGTTTGTTTATTTATTAGAAAAACTACACATTTTTCAATTATGAATGTGACTTACCTGTCATTTCACTTCGATCAGGAACAGGTTCTTTTGTTTCATCATCTTTTTGTCAGATATATTAAAGAAATCAAATTTAATTAAACCTCTTGTATACCATTTTTAAAAGAAAGAATTATATAAATGTACTTTTAAAATAACATTAATTTGATTACTAGGCGAGTTGTAAAGATAATATATTAAAATTTATTTTTGAATTTTTAATGCTCTAGAAATTATATTTACAATTTAAATTTAAAATTAAACTTATGGGCATTTGCCTTGTATCTTATCATAAACTTCATATTTACAAATAGATTAGTAATTATGAATACATTGCTTTCTGTTACATTTTTTAATCTTTTCTTTATATATTTAAATTCATATTGCAATATGTTAATGAAATTAATAAAAACATCCATTCATTTTTAATTTTTTAATTAGAACTGTTTGTTTATTTATTAGAAAAACTACAATTTTTTTCGATTATGAATGTGACCTACCTAATATTTCACTTCGATCAGGAACATGTTCATTTGTTCCATCATCTTTTTTTCAGTTATTTTAAAGAAATAACATTTTATTAACCCTTTTGTATACAATTTTTAAAAGAAAAAATAATATTAATGTACTCTTAAAATAACATTGATTTGATTACTAGTCGCGTTTTAAAGAAAATATATTAATTATTTTTATTATAATTTTTAATGCTCTAGAAATTATATTTACAATTTAAAATTAAATTTATAACTAATGGGCTTTTGCCTTGTATCTTATCATAAACTGCATATTTACAAATAGATTAGTAATTATGAATACATTGCTTACTCTTACATTTTTTTCTCTTTTCGTTATATATCTAAATTCATATTACAATATGTTACTGAAATTAATCAAAACATTCATTCTTTTTTAATTTTTAAATTAGAACTGTTTGTTTATTTATTAGAAAAACTACACATTTTTTTCAATTATGAATGTGACTTACCTGTCATTTCACTTCGATCAGGAACAGGTTCATTTGTTTCATCATCTTTTTGTCAGGTATATTAAAGAAATCAAATTTTATTAACCTTTTTGTATACAATTTTTAAAAGAAAAAATTATATAAATGTACTCTTAAAATAACATTAATTTGATTACTAGGTGATTTTTAAAGAAAATATATTAATTATTTTTATTTGAATTTTTAATGCTCTAGAAATTATATTTAAAATTTAAATTTATATTTATAACTTATGGGCATACGCGTTGTAATTTATCGTAAACTTCATATTTACAAATAGATTAGTAATCAAAATACACTGCTTTCTATTACATATTATTTTGTCACGTCATTATATATTTAAATTCATATTGCAATGTGTTACTGATTTTAAAAAAAACATTATTTTTTAATGATGCATTTGACTTACCTGTAATTTCTCTTCGATCAGGAACAAGTTCATTTGTTGCATCATCTTTTTTTCAATTATTTTAAAGAAATCAAATTGTATTAACCCTTTTGTATACAATTTTAAAAAGAAAACATTATATATAATGATTAAATGTAAAAATAAATGTACTCTTAAAAATAACATTAAATTTGATTTCTAGGCGTGTTTAAAAGAAATTATATTAATTATTTTTATTTGCGTTTTTAATGCTCTTAAATATATATTTACAATTTAAATTTAAATTTATAACTTATGGGCATTTGCCTTGTATCTTATCATAAACTTTTTATTAACAAAAATATTAGTAATTAATTAAAAATACATTACTTTCTATTACACATTTATTTTGTATTTTAGTTATATATTTAAATTCATATTGTAATGTGTTGGCCATATGGAATTATTAATATATATTTAGCTTCTACAGCGTCTTATATAAATATTTTTAGATTTTGTGTCAAATTTAAGGAAACCTGCTTACAATTATATTTACAAGAAAAAAGGCAAACCTTCATTTTCGCTTTGATCTGAATTGGGCTCATTTTCTCTATTTATCTCTATTTGATTGGAATAAAAACATTTTATTTTTAAAGGATTAAAACAAATTTCTTATTGTATATTTTAATAACATTAAAAAAATATGTATACTTTAAAACAAATATAAAAATTATTTCGTATAATATTAACTAATTTAATTTAAGTTGAAACGGTTAATATACAACATCTGGATGATTGTTTGATTTAGTAAAAAATTAGCTTTTAAAAGTCTTCGGATTTCACATGTTTATTTTAAAAAATAAAAATAAAAATATTTTAATTAATGTAAGGAGGTGATTTCATTTAAATATTGAAATTAAATCATTTTTAGATACATTTAAATTAAACAAACAACTAATCAAAACACTTTTGTTGAAAAGGCTATGAAATTTTATATAATTAATAATAATAAAATATATGTGATCATTGATAAATTGAAACTTATAAACATATTTATTCATTTCAAAAGGATTTGTTTGGTCCTCTTAAATTTTTTCAGTTATCACAATTTTAATCTAAACAAGTTATTTTTCTAAAATAAATTTTGTTATTCTTTTATCATTTTGCTGGCTTAAACTCAGCATACAACTTATTGAATTGAATATTGAATACAAAATAAATATGTTAACCGTAAATAAATGTTACATACGTTTTCATGACATAAATTATTAATTTGAAAATATGTCTAGATTTAGACAACAAATAATAAAAATAAACAAAGGAAATCTTAGGTTTTATGTTTTTATATTTTTGATTTCTTCTTAATGAATAACTGACAATTTTTATTTTGTTTATTTTTTAATCAACAAAAATATATCTTATATCTCTCACAAAAATACATAATAGTAATTATTGAGGATGTTGTTTTCTTAATTAAAACATTGTTTTTTGTATTACTTTAATTTCCTAGAAGAATTTAAATTATTTATTAAAATCTAAATTTAAAGTAAAACTTTGACTAAATTTAATTACTTTTTTAATTACATTGAGAGAAATATTTTTTATATAAAATAATAACATACTATTTGTATTTACCTTGCAATGGAATGTGTTGATCTCCTAGCCTAAAAGTATATGTTTTAAAATGTTAAATTCATAAATTAAACTATGTTCATAAATTACAAAATTTAAAATCTTAAATAAAATAATTGTCTATATACCACTTCTTGTTTTTTTTTCCAAGAGTCAAATGATATATCATTATTATAGTTATACTAAAACACAACATAATTATATCTTTTTTACTTGCAATTGCAATTGTATTTTAGTCAAAGAGAAATACATCATTCATTAACAAATGTTTTTAAAAAAAATATATATTATCTTTAAAAACATAACTACTCATTCTCTTTTTAAATTACAAATACATTTTAAAATGCTTTTAAAAAAGAGAATTATTTTTTACCCATGTTCTAGATATATTGCTTGATCGAAACTTCTGTTACTTCCCCTATTAATTAAATAAGGAAATCAATATAAAATCATAAATTCATTTATTTATACATTTTTTGTATAGGAATGCTGACAATAAACTTTACATAAAAGTAAAAATTGATCAATCACACACGTGAGGATAATTTAAAATGTAAAATTCCTTCACGCCTGTAAGGAGATTTGACTGCCCATCGTATATACGAAAAGTGATGTGATGACACAACATATAGCAGAGACTGATCTAATAATTAAAATAGGGGAATTTAAACTGATAGTATTTGAAAACTTCATATACATTGTGTCCAATATCTCTAGCAATTTTCCATAAATCAAGAGGTAAACAAAAGTACAACTATGACTAAATACGATAAGCGGGTGTAAAATTATCCTACACTCAACGAAGGCACAACAATGAACGTCTCTAGGGCATGTGTGCTCAGTAATCTTATCCATAGCGGTGATCCCAATAACAATGCATATATGTATTTATTATTGAAACAATATTGTTCGAAAATAAATCTTACCATTTGATTATTATTTTGTACACAATATACACAATTATCACAACTAGAACTAACGCTCCTATAACATATCCGATAATGTCTTTCCAAATATGTGAGGTTGATCCAGGTGTTGTCAATTCTAAGAAAACACAAAACACATAGTCACGCTAAATTTATAATTAGCATTATAAAAGAACACGATATGTACTTGTGTAGCTATTTTTTGCTTATATTGATTAAAGACGTTCATAAATTATAAGTTACAAATTATTCTTACACAACTAGACTATTGTTTATAACTTTTGAGCAACGTTTTTAAGGTTCGCAGTATAAAAAGAATTGCCCTTTTTCCTTTAAAAAAATATAAAATAATGTTTTTACGTGTCATACGTCAATAAATGAAAAGGGACTTTATTACCTTGAATCATATTCCTATTAAAGTATTCTAAAAATTTTTTAACATTTATTTTTATAAAAAGAAGATAGGAAGTATCCAATCAACAAAAGAATTTACCAAACTACAACTACAAGTTCTATTAAGTTTTTTTAAAATGATAGCACATCACTGTACTTTTTTCCTCTGTTATATTTGTTTATTTTACAATTCGAATAATTTGAATTATGAACATTATAAATGAAACATAAATATTTAATAAAATAAACATGTATTCAATGTTTGTACTATGTCCAACTTGCATAAGTCATGGGGTCTTATTTCGGACATCCCACTCCCAACCTAATGATTCTCACAACATACTTAAATTTTACCGCACACTGTACGAGCCAATCACAAATTTCTCCCACAAATTGTGCGTCAAATTTCTTTTTGAACGCATTATTTTGTTTTACTATATAGTATTGTGCTAACAAAAAATAAATTGGACGAACATTTTGTGAGAGAAATTTATGATTGGCTCGTACAGTAATAAAAGTATTGCGGGCCCCATGTCAAAATAATAAGTACTTACCAGCACCCCCTTTGACGATGCAACTGATGATGCCATTAGCCTGTTCATCGAAAGTGCATGGTGCATATTTGATTGAGATTTGTAATCCATCTTGGTTCTTTAAATGTCGCTTGAAAATAGCAGTGTCATTGTGATAATGAACCTTAGATGAGTCATTTGTCTTGATTTCTATCCTGCATGGTTTAGCAGGACTTAAGCAATCAAACTGCAGTGTTATCTCATTTGAAATTATATTAGCAGTGCAGTTATCCATGGAAATATTCACGCTATTTATTTTTAAGTTTCCAGATAGATTCTTCACGTCTGTGAAGAAAAGAAAAATTAAGGTTAACACATATATCTGGTAATATGTTTCATTAAAACTAATTTGCGAGAGTAATTATTGAACATGTTTGGTGATGAAATGCTTTTTGTTTTTCTTTTTTCATTGCTCGCTTTATTTAGGAGCTATATACAATACTAAATATTCAATCATTTAAAGTTGCATTAATTTTTGAATACATGCAGACAAAACGTAAAAGATGGTAGAGTTTATTATATATTTAATTTGCACCATACTCGTTGGTTTAATTAAGAGTTGTACTTTTATTATAAAATTTAAAAAAATTTAAAGTACTTTATTACATTGTTATAATGTTGTTCATTATATTTGTAAGCCCTATAGTATATACCATTTTTTTTTTTTTTTTTAAAATGATTTTAACTATTAATTGTTTTATATGCCTTAAGATTTGTAATTTGATTGTGTGTTTTTTTTAAATTTTATATTTATATTTATTTTCTTGTTTTATTTTGTTTGTTGATAAAAACGTCCTCGTTAAGGAAAAGTCTTATTTTCAAACCTACAGATATCCTGTTCCTATATTTATTAGAGCTATTATTAAATTGACAGGACATACGTTAGATAACTCTTATTGTACTTCAACTCATAATTGAATTAATAATGATTTTTTTAACATTTGGAATGTACAATGAAAATAATAACTTAATGCAAGAATGATGTGTCATATTATATATTTAGTTGTATATTTATTCATTGTAAATAACAATGAATGAATGAAATCTTAGTAAAAAAAAACACAACTAATTATCCAAAGGTTTTCAGTGGCTAGACTTTACTTTTAATTTCAATAGAATTTTACTTTTTAATTTCAATAGAATTTTAATTTTTAATTTCAATATAATTTTAAAGCATTGCCTTGTCTTAAAAAGTTATCATACCATATATCCTTGGAAATACACGGCTATCTCTTCCTTTCTCCGTTAGATTTACATTTAATATAGCCGTAATATTTGCATCAAAATGAATTTGCTGGGCTGTGACTTCATAGCGACAGATCCAACTGTTATTAGTTGCATTGATTTTTTGACATAATTTAAGATCATAAGTGTAACTTGTATCCTGAAAAAGAAATTAGATAAGAAATGAAATAAGCATAAATATGATTAGCGAAATCAACATAGTGTTTATTAAGATAACTACAATACTACGACGCTGGGTAGTCGAGCACATCCTGTTGAATTTATCTGTTGCTTTTTTTTTGTTTCCTCACAATATTTTTAAACTAACACTAACACGTTTAAAAAAATGTTTTAATTATAATTTAAGCTGAGAGAGCAAGGCTTTGAAACATATCCTTTTTGGCTTGAAATAGTCTTGTATGAATATAATTCGTGAATGTACACTTCTAACTAAACCTTATAAAGTAATTCATTTTTTTTTAATTTACTTTTTTCATTTTTTAAAATCATACGATCTAACGATTTTTGTAAAAGCCTAAAAATTAATTAGGTCTAATTTTGAAAAATAATACAAATAAAGGTCATATTTAAAAATGTCAATATTTCTGGTGAACTCATGTATAACGATTAAGGCTGTGATTGTAATGAATTTAATTAAAAATTAGAGTGATATTTTAAATTACTTTATCCTTCGTTTGAAAAAATAACTTTTTGTTTCTTCAAAATTTGGACAAAGAAAAAAATAATAAATCAAATAACGATCTATAACCACTAAAAGATATTTGTAATTATATATACATATTTAAATAGATGCACGTTTTTTGTTCACTTACAGGTATTTTATTTTTCTTATCATCAAATTGATTGGTTACACGATATGTTAGATAATACTTTTCCCATAAATTTAATGTATTTATTCTAACTGTACTTTTGAAAACTATCGTATCATTTATCAATATTCCGCTTTCACATGTTGTATTGTAGTCATCTTGTTTCATCTCATTCAGTTTGATACTGTCGTTAAGGGTGCAGGCTGTTAAAGAAAAAGAAACTTGAATGTGACTTTTTTTTGCTAGTGCAAAATATTTATGTCGCACTTTTGGCAAAATAAATCTAAATTATGACATTTTTTTCAAATCGCTTTAGCCAAGTGAATATCATCTCAATTAAAAAAAAATTATAATGTACATAAGTCACGTATTTACATAAGCCACACAACAAATGATCGAATGAAGATAAAATATTTATTTAACCTGGATTATTTTCTTCTAATTGTTATGTCTTATAATTAACTAGCAAAGCTATAGGAACATGATCTACACAGTGATAAAATAATGGACGAATGTACTTTATTTCTTTCCATGCATCTGTAAAATTTATTCATCAAAACTATTGCTAATTGATAGAAATTATTATTTTTTCCTTATCGTAGACAGTAGGATCCAATTAAATAAAATAATTTAGATTTAAATATAATATTTATGTTTTATTTTAGTACAAAGAAATTGTTTTGCTGCTTAAAAGATAACTTAAAATTTTAAAAATGTGAAATGTCATACAGTAATAGAATTTGCATTTCATTACGAATATGACATTATGGATATTAAGATATATCAATTTTGAACATCCCTAAAGTATCACGGAAAAAATTCATAGATATTTATCAACGTAACATTGACGGTGTTTAGGTTAAGGAATCGCTCTTTTAAAATTAGATAAAAACTCAGCAGAATTTACTGAACTGGTCATCATGACTAAAAAGGTTCGTCCAAAAATGTTCATCTAAATGGCTCACCTAAAAAGGTGCATCTAAAAATGAAAATCTAAATGGCTCACCTAAAATTGTTCATCTAAAAATGTCCACCTAAATGGCACACCTAAAAATGTTCATCTAAATGGGTCACCTAAAAAGGTTCATCTAAAAATGTTCATCTAAATGGGTCACCTAAAAAGATTCATCTAAAAATGTTCATCTAAATGGCTCACCTAAAAAGGTGCATCTAAAAATGTTCATCTAAATGGCTCACCTAAAAAGGTTCATCTAAAAATGTTCATCTAAATGGCTCACCTAAAAATGTTCATCTAAAAATGTTCATTTAAATGGCTCACCTAAATAGGTTCACCAAATAAGCAGATCTTTGCGCTATGTAGTTAGTTGTCATCAAATTTTGATGCTCAACAAGGAGCCTTACACAAGGGAATTATGGTGAGTGCTTATTATCATAATAAAACATAAGAAAAGACCATTGTAGACAGGTGAACTCTTCCTTACATATTGTTTCATACAGTTTGAAGTCATCGTGAATGTGCGATGTTCCTATGCTAAATAAATATTGTTACCTAAATAAAGAGGCCTATTTCAAAAAAAAATATTAACCCCAATAAAGTATAGAGATTAAAGTACGTCTTTCAGATTGTATGTTATTGATGCGGCTTAAAATAATATTAATAAAAATAGACATAAAACAAATTTACATATTTTAAATATAATAATGTAAAATAAGAGCGTATGAAATTATTTTGTTTATATTTATTTTAAATTGTTCATAAGTAGTTTAAAGCTTATCTCACATAAAATGTTGAAAAGCAGAAGACATCTTAACAATATATGAAGCCCCTTCATTGCAAAAATTGTACAGCTGCAAATACAAAAAAGGAATAATTATTTGGCAGGACATGATAGATCTGTGAACATTAAACTTAATTGGATGGATGAACATGCATATTTCTGACAAATTAAAAACATTGGCTCTACTTTTCTTTTAAGTCCAAATGGAATGAAATTAATTTATTACCAGAAAAACATTCTCAATAAATTGTATAGCGGCTTTTAAGCAATTTAAAAAAAAAAAATCTATATAGTTTTGGACATTTGTTGCTAACTATTGCTATTGTGAATTTAATCTGAAAAATAGTATTTTTTTAAGTCTAATTAACCAGACCTGTTTGTTTACACTATAAAAAAAAGACGAAGAAGAAAAAAAATGAAATGCATTTAGCCTGGGTGAACTGCAATGAATAAAATGCAAAGTCTCCAAAGGTTAAGAGGTTAATGTTAACTTTCATTGGAAATTGTGATGTATATGTTTCAATATATATATATTTCAAGGAATTTAATACCGGTACAAAAAACGTTTAGATTGTTATGAAAAAAAGGAAATCCTTGTTAAATTCAAACAAAGTCAATGTTTAAGCCTAAACTGCCCCCCTCGTTTAAAGTGATAAATCAGAGAACAGTTCTTAAGTCAACACGTTCAATTATTTAAATTATATTTATCATCCACTTAAACTTATTTCATGAATATATAAATTATAACAGACCACACATTCATAAAACAGTAAGTACATGCTTTTTTAAAATGTATTTGTAGTATTGCCCATCGGCTTTCAGCCTAATCACTGATTGGCCTAATAATTTACACTGTTTAAAAAACACGAAAACAGATCACGGAGAACAGCTACAATTAAAATGCATTTTATTCCTTTGTTTATTTACACTGAAATTAGAGTTATTAAAAGGATTGCAATACTTTTCTTTCTAAATTAATGAAATAAAGACGAATAATTACTAATTACTATCCAGGAATATACTCATAAATTTCACTTTCACATTGTTCTCTTTGTACCTTCATGTTATGTACAAATAAGCAAGATTCATCTATTTAGCTTCAACAATTTATGGACATTAAAAAGCCTGTCCAACGGTTATTAGATAATGTTATGAAAATATTCCGATTTACAAAGTCGTTTAAATTTTACAACTTATAGAAATGAGTGTTACTACACTACATTTATCAATTCAATGTATGTAATATGGGGAAATCCTTCTATAATAGGTGGTATTTCTTGGGAAAGCCCGTTCTTTTATGGCGCCATAGTAGCTGGATAAAATCAATATCAATGTTAACATGGCTAACTTAGCTAGCTAATGTAACTAAGGGTATTATATATGATCATGGTTAAATTGTTTATAGATTATGGTGCGGGCATGAACTTATTAAAATAAGTAAAATCATTTCTACTGCAAAGTTTGTTTATTTAAAAAAATAAGGTTGTGTTTTCTGTTGTTGTTTTTATTTTATTTTAATTTATTTTTCCAGTTTTAAGGTGGGGGTGAGATCGGACGTTTTAAAAATAAAATCTTTATAACTGTAAAAAAAAAAATATATTAATTTTTTTTTTTGTTTTATTGTAAAAAAAAAACACCAAATTATTTAATTAGGACAAAGCAAAATTTAAAGAAATTATTATATTTACATATGAGCTAGTCAGATCATATAACTCTTAAAAAACGAAACAATTTAAACACGTTTAGAATCTTATTAACAATGACAAGGATAATCTATTATTTGAATTTAAATATGATAAAAATAAAATGTATCGCTTACATTTAAGTATATGTTTAAATATTATTGTTTTATATCAAAAATACGTTTAATATAACATTTTGAAAACGATTTTTATTATTTTATCTGATTGTAAGAATAATTAATCTTTTTTTTATGTTGCCAATAAAGTGGTATTTATGATTAATGTTATTAATTCTTATTCATTTTTATCTGAAAAACCCGAAATCTTTTAATTTTGATTGTGTTTGAATATTGCGAAATTAAAAGAAGGATAATTGCTCAAATGACTTTTGAAATAATTGAATGAAACGGCATCATTTAACATTTGTTATCTATTAATTAATATTAATTTAAAGAAATAAGATTACATTTTATGGTTATAGACACTGAGTATTTATATCAATGTCAGTGTTTTTTTGGTACTGAACATTTTTTTGTTGCTACACTTTAATTTAAAAGTAAAATAGGGGGAAAGTTAGTAGTCAACAAAAAAATCTATATACTATTTTAAATATATTTTTTATTAACGGAGTTTGATGTACTATCTTCCTTGAAAATTTAACCAAACGTTTGCATTTGCTTTTGAATATATTATCGGAAAATCGAAAGACAAAGAATTCTTTTATCTAAAAAAGAATATATTAACCATTTTTCACATCAGTAACCGCCTTGAGTGTTTTTTTTTTTTTTAGAATCCCATATTTACATACAACCACATTTTTTTCACAAAGTAAAAACAAAAATGTATTTTAATTTTTTATAGAAAATTTTACCCAAAATCTATTTTTCAAAATTAAGTTTTCACTTGTGTAAAATTATTGGGCTTTGATATTTATGGGTATACTTAAGTAAATGTAAAATGTACCCATACTTTGTTAACGCCAATTAATTTTCTTAATTGGTAAGCAAATGTTTATTTGTAAACAGAGAATGTAAATCTCTTTTTTCACAACTGTAATATCATTGGATCGAAAGATATTGTTATCCACCTAAAAATGTATCCACTTTATTTCCTACCGCCGATATATATGTATCTAAGAAGGTTAATTAATGCACACCATAGTCTGCCATAGTGATACTCTGGTATCGAATATCAACCGCATCATGCTGGTACACTTGTATGAAAATGCCTCCCCGTGAGATTATTTGATATAAGCATAGCAAGGCTTGGATTATACACATCATATGTATGATGTATACATCAAGATGTTTGAAAGTAAGTCAAAAGGGAGGAAGAATTGCATGGGGTTGATAAACCTGTTGCAGAATATACTTATGTTGCTTAAACATCACTTAAACTATTTACATGTCTCTCTTCCATATCAGCTCAAACTCATTCCACTTGATGAGTCTTTAGTTGCTACTTCCGTTCAAACTCCAATACATTTTACATTTATACATGTTCTTATACCAAACAATGGTACATAATGTTGGGCTTTAATTCTTAATAACAAGTATATGAACTATTGTTGGAGCACCTAAAATAACTATTGAAAAATCTGCATATCAAGAGTTAATATTAAAATATGTCATAAGATGTTTATTTCATTCCGACAAAAAGAATTAATCAGTGTCTATCAGTCAGTGTAATATTCATGATATTTCTGATCATATTTCATATAGTTGAGAGCAACAAAGTGAATACTGTGTTGTGTCCAATCTTGTATATTGATAAAAAATAGTAGATAAATTGGAATGATGCAAAATTAATATGTGTAAAAGAAGACTTTATTTGTATTAAGAGACATTACAATGGGGACATTAATCTCACTCATTAAGCTACTACAAAACAATATATTTGAATTGTTCAAATATTTTTTATTAATTCTTTTGAACTAAGTGTACAACATAAAATAGATATCTGCCATATGGCTGTTTTGTTTTATCAGTTATATTGATATTATTCCACAACCGATTATACAGTGTAGCCATATTTGCTGCTGCTTTCGCGATCCTGATTTTTATCTCTTCATCAACAGAGAGAGAACTAGAAATACTGGATCGAAGGTATGTGAAATGCTCAAGAACCGACAGATTATGGCCCTCTATAGTTATAATTGGAGGGGACGGTGCTTCTTGCATCATGACTTTGGTTTTCTGTACTCCATCTTCAAAGTCCCTGAATGTAAAACATATATATATATACTTTTTAAAAAATACGCTATTAAAATGTTTAAAATAAATATCCAGAGCTTCAGAGTTATTACATTCACATGATTAAAAAGGTGACGGTGGCAATGAGCTCAGTAATATTAGCAAATCGCCAAGATATACATACCGCGGTATCGCTAATTTTAGTCCTCTTGTCAAGATCACCATAGACATGAGAATACAACAGTCATGCAGATGATGAAGTGTTTTAACCTTTGTGGGGATGGGTAAGTGTAAAAAGTTTTAGTTCGATTTGAGAACAGGATCGGGCCAAAATTTAGATTCAAGTTTAACCACCATCAAACACATGGAAAGAGCAAGCTAACAAAAAGCGTGTTAAACAATAATAGATACGTTTTTTAAAACAAAATGTGAAATGTAGGTCAACATGACATTCATGTTTAAATAAAATGTTCTGTATTTATATTTGCTTTGAAAAAGTAATTACGATTTTCAAAAAGCAATAGCCGGTGTTGCTTATAAATGAAATTGTACCTTCAAATGATATCCTTTTATTTCAAAGAAATTTAATACCAAGCCATCATTGAGGAAATATATCAGTGTCCATTTTGTTTCTTATAACAATCAGGGTTTGAAACCGAAAAAAAGGCAAGGTCGTTAAAACAAGTACATTCTTGACAAGATAAGCCTACTAAGAAAAGACTGTCAAACCCTATAGAGTTGTGGAGGCATGTTTAAAAGAAGTAATACATATACACAAAACATCTTGCAATATAAATTGTTTTAATACAACGGCACATGCATAGTAAAACCCAAAGCTATTACTAGAATCTTCAATGAACCGTTTCCTCAAACAATCAACGTGTGACAAGTACATTATTCCATTGTTTAAACAAATAGCTAAAGAATCGCTGAACTTAAAACTCTCATTTTTATGACTCACTCTATGAATTCAATTGTGTTTAAACCTTTTATTTTTGTAGTATAAATTAAAAGATACGGAAATAATAAACAGACCCCAAGACTATTATGTATAATTTTATTACCACACACTGTTTTAAAGCCTTTTGTATGAGGAACTTATAGGCGTAAAATAACTTCCACAGCACCTTAAATATTTTCATCCAAATGGAAGCCCAAGTAGTACAATTATGTTTTATGATAAATATATTTGTACATTATTTTCTCTCCCCCACCCCTCTCTCTCTCTCTCTCTCTTTCTGTCCCTCTCTCTAAATATATATATATATATATGTTTATATATATATATATATTTATACATATATATGTATATATAATTATTTTAACAATAGGTTTATGATATCAGACCAGAAAATGAACATTATGCATATTTTAGTCTTTATGTGTTTGGGACTGGAGTAAGTAATTTAAATCCTATGTTCAGGAAAAAATTGGTTTTTATGTTATTAATATTATACTATTATACATTATATTAAAAAAATTAATTTATTTTTTATTGTCCATATGAATCATTGTTAATGATGTTTTTGGAATTCATACAATATTGGCGAAAGTAAAACTATTCCGAAATCAGAAACCAAAACTTGGGAATTTACTGTAGAGGAAGTAAATTACCAAGTGAATACAGTTATAAATTATCGCAAAGTAAAAATAGACACATCGTCTGTGGCTTGTAAAAGTCAAGTGACTTGACTCATATGTATAAAAATATTTTGCTGTACATAGTTATTCTAAGAATTCATTAATTTACACTACGCAATTTGCATGAACATAAGCTGCTAGGAGATTGTGAAGAGAAAAGAAACGTTTGTTGATGGAAATATTATCTCAATCGATTTCAATAGTAATGCTGTATAAATCAGTGGAAATATTTGTGCATAAGACACGATTTAATACCCTATAAAAATGTTTGCATCATTATAATTTGAAAAAAAGGAGTTATAGAATGTTCATTTACTTTTATTCTTTTGTTGTTTTATGGATCTCTATCCTATTATGTGGTAAGATATGCATGTATTTTTATTTTATTTTAAAACACAATTAATGTTATACACACATTATATATTCGACCTATATCTTTGTTTAAATAAATATTTACATTTAAAACGATTCGCTCTAGAACAGTGGTTCTCAACCTTCCTAAAGGCGAGACCCTATAATACAGTTCATTATGCTGTGGCGACTCCCAACCACACATTTATTTTCGTTGCTACTTCATAACTGTAGAGTATATGTGTTTTTCGATGGTCTTAGGCGACCCCTGGAAAAGAATCGTTCGACCCCCAAAGTGGTTGAGAACCACTACTCTAGAACATCATCTTAGAAACGTAGCTCTGGTCGTTGACGTTAGAAAACGTTGTATATATATATATATTATGACTTCCGGTTAGCAACAAAATGGCTGACATGCAAATTTACAAATACCGAAATTGTTCAAAAATCCGGAAAGTGATGAATATATACTGATAAAAATCTACAAATTCAACTCGGGAAGCTTTGGTAAGAATACGGGAGTAAAACCAAACTGTAAAATCCGGAGATGGAGTCCCGAAGACGATCTGACGCCAATAACAATGTCATTTCATCAACTCCTGCGACGCAGTCAGTGCCAAGCTGTATTGACAATTGTCATTCTCTTGGATCCACTGCTTGCGTGGAGTGTGAGGATCTGCTGCATTGGGCAACATATGGTCTCCATAAATCACCGCCCAGGCCAAGTAGCTGTACTGGTGACGTCACTCTACGAGGAGCAGAGTTTTTTTATAAGGCAAAGAAAGTAAAGAGAAGGAAGACTCAACCACTTCGCTTTGCAACATGGAATATAAGGATGATTTGAAACCGACATTCAAAAGGTTGACAATCCAAGGAAAACTGCCGTAATTGACAAGGAGCTCACCAGACTAAACATTGATATTGCGTGCCTTCAAGAGACCCGACTAGCGGATAGTGTTACCATAAAAGAAGCCAGCTTTACATTCCATTGGCAGGGGAATCCAGCAGATGAACCTAGGCGGCATGGTGTTGGATTTGCCGTAAAAAACACATTATTGGCCTGTATTGAACCTCATAATTTGGAATCGGAGAGGATTCTGCGACTGCGGATGTCATCATCTGCAGGCAAGGCCAATGTATTCAATGTGTATGCTCCAACTCTTCATTCGACTCCAGGTGAGAAAGATCAGTTCTATGAGGCCCTGGACCAAGAATTATCATGTGTTCCCAAAACCGAAGCATTGTATATTCTGGGAGACTTTAATGCTAGGGTAGGAGCTGATCAGGAAGCATGGCCTTTATGTCTTGGTTATTACGGATTAGGAAGGATTAATGAAAACGGACAACGTCTTCTGGAGTTGTGCTGGTCCCAAGGTCTCTGTGTTACCAACACCTTCTTCAAATGTAAACAAATCCAAAAAGTGGTCATGGAGACACCCAAGTTCCAGCCACTGGTATCAGCTAGACCTCGTCATCACTAGACGCGTGGGGCTAGCCAGTGTACTTCACACTCGCAGTTACCAAAGTGCCGACTGTGACACGGGCCATTCTCTTGTAGCAAGCAAGATACGACTAATGCCTAAAAAATTGCATAATGCTAAATAAATGTGTCGTCCACGAATTAATATTCACTGCTCAAACAATCCAGAAAAAATGCAGCAATTCTCAAAAGTGTTGCAGGATACCCTTGCTAAAGGGTCACCCGATAGCACTATATACTCTAAGTGGACTCATTTAAGAGATGCTGTGTACGATTCAGCCATGTCCGCCTACGGTAAAATGAAGCATAAAAATAATGACTGGTACGAGGCGCATTGGAATGTGATGGAACCCGTAACCGAGAAGAAGAGAAGAGCCCTACTTGCCTATAGGGATGCACCTTGTGCTCGTACACTACAGGCTCTCCGAAATGCAAACAAAATATCCCAGCAGACTGCCCGCAATTGTGCCAACACTTACTGGCTGGACCTTTGCAACTGCATCCAATCAGCTTCTGACAAAGGGGATGCAAGAAACATGTAGGAGGGCATTAAGAGGGCATTAGGTCCACATACCTCAAAAATAGCACCGCTCAAGTCCAAGACTGGTCAAATTATTCAGAACCCAAACGAACAACTCCGGCGTTGGGTTGAGCATTATCTTGAGCTATACGCAACAGTGAATGTAGTCACTGAGACCGCTCTGAATAACATTCCAGCCTTGACAATAATGGAAGAACTGGATGAAGAGCCAACAATGCAGGAGCTCGAAAAAGCAATAGATTGCCTTGCTGTTGGGAAGGCACCAGGTATTGACGGCATTCCCCCGAAAGTCCTAAAAAATCGAAAAACAATACTAATTCAGCCTTACATGAGCTCCTCTGTCTGTGTTGGGAAAAAGGTCACATTCCCCAGGACATGAGAGACGCTGACATCGTAACATTGTACAAAAATAAAGGGGACCGAAGTGATTGTAATAATTACCGAGGAATTTCTCTCATTGGCTTAGTTGGAAAGACCTTAGCACGTGTTGCCTTAAAACGATTGCAGAGTCTGGCTAACCGCATCTACCCAGAGTCCCAATGTGGCTTCCGGAGTGGGCGCTCAACTATAGACATGACATTCTCGTTACGCCAAATGCAGGAGAAGTGTCGTGAACAGCATATGCCTCTTTATATCGCTTTCATAGATCTGACAAAGACATTCGACTTGGTAAGTCGGAATGGCCTGTTCAGTATCTTACAAAGAATATTTTGTCCCCAACGACTGCTTACTATCATACAATCATTTCACAAAAACATGCACAGCACAGTCATATTCAATGGCGCTGTCTCTGAGGCATTCCCAGTCAGCAGCGGAGTAAAACAGGGTTGTGTACTGGCACCAACTCTCTTCTCCATTTTCTTCTCGATGCTCCTTCAATTTGCTTTCAATGACTGTGAAGATGGAGTGTACATACATACCAGATCTGATGGTAGGCTGTTCAATATCGCTCGCCTTAGTGCAAAGACCAATGTAAAAAGAGTACTAATTCGTGAACTGCTGCTCGCTGACGATGCCGCCTTAACATCTCACACAGAAGAAGGTCTTCAGCGGCTAGTTAATTGTCTATCACACGCTT